>PVJL010000304.1:373629-398980 GCA_004026885.1 Lyroderma lyra
AAAAAAAAAAAAAAAAAAAAAAAAAAAAAAAAAAAAAAAAAAAAAAAAAAAAAAAAAGAAAAATCTGTCCAAGCCCCCAAATCATCTTTTCTTTTGTCAATAGCTCCCTATCCTACCCTTCTTCCTATAAAACCCTTGCATTTTACGCTACCCCTTGGAGCATCCTTCTGGCTGCTAGGTGGGATACTGCCCAATTTATTAGATATTCAAAATTACTCAGTTGAATTTTGTTTTTTAACAGATTGAATAAAATATTAAACATAATAAAAGCATAATAATTGAAGAGCACATGACAAATTGGAAAATGCATGGGTAATAACTATCCCAAAGAACTTATGTCTTTAACAGTAAAGTTATGTATATGTTGTTAGGCATTATATGATATGAAATTTCATAATATCAATTTAAAAATACAAATGTCAGTAGAAAACTCGAAAAAATATAAACAGACATTTTACACAAATCAACTCACTAATATCCGGGAAGTAGATACACATTTTCAATCACATTGGTAAAGAATCCCTAAAAGCTAATTAATAGTCCTGGCAAGACCCCGTGTGAATTGATGTGTGAGGTCTGACAAGTAAATCTGTGAACTTGTCACTGGTGCTCATGTGGGCAGCACTGTGCAAACAACTCGCTAAGGCGTCACAACCTCGGTGCATCTGTGTCTCACAGCCGTGTTCATGGACGTGTGGCGGCGTCTTGCTGAGTGGCGTTCATTACTGCTGTTCTGTGTTTTGTGTGCCGTCATGAGAAGGTTAGGGCCTGAATTAGGGCAACAAAGAAACACTAGATTTCTTGTTAAATTTGGCAAGAGTGGAAGTGAAATCAGGGACATTTAGTCCAAATTTATGGGGATAATGCCATCAAGAAAATGACAGTGTACAAATGGATTAAACATTTTTCTGAGGGGAGAGCAAGCCTCACTGATGAAGAGAGGTCAGGGTGGCCAGTAACAAAGAGAACTGACAAAAACATTGCAAAAATTCATCAAATTGTCAAGATCGTTGGCTATGAAAAGCATAGCAGAACAAGTAAACATCAATAGAGAAACAGGAAAATCTTATCTGAAAATCTTAGCACGAGAAAGCTGTGTGCAAAAATGGTCCCAAAGGAGCTCACCCATGAGCAAAAGCAAAGGAGAGCTGAAGGCCTTTTGGAGAGACAAGACAATGTTTTGGGCCGCGTTATCACAGGTGATGAAACATGGGGGTACCAGTACAACGCGGAAACACAGCATCAAAGTGCACAATGGAAATCAGCCAATTCTCCATGACCAAAAGTTCCGTCAGTCCAAATCAAGAGTCCCAACAATGTTGCTAACCCTTTTTGCTATCAGAGGGATTGTTCATTAGGAATTTGTACCAACTGGGCAGTCAAGCAAGTTTACTACTTGGAAGTGCTGAAAAGGCTGTGTGGAAAAGATGAAAACGGCCTGAACTTTTCGGCAACAACTCATGGCTCTTGCATCACAACATGCACCAGCTCACAGGGCAATGTCTGTGAGGGAGCTTTTAGCCAGTAAACTAGTAACTGTATTGGAACTCCCTCCCTACTCACCCGATCTGGCCCCCAATGAATTTTTTCTTTACCTGAAGATAAAGGAAATATTGAAAGGAAGATATTTTGATGGTATTCAGGACATCAAGTGTAGTACAATGACAGCTCTGATGGCCATTCCAGAAAAAGAGTTCCAAAATTACTTTGAAGGGTGGATGAGGCGCTGGTGTCGAAGCATCGCTTCCCAAGGGGAGTACTTCACAGGTGACCGGAGTGATATTTAACAACGAGGTATGTAGCACTTTTTCTAGGATGAGTTCACAAACTTAATTGCCAGACTTCATAATAATTCTAGAAAGTAATTTAGCAATGTGTATCATAAGTTTTAACATTTTTAGAGTAATAAATGAGGTTAGCCCTACCAGTTTTTAAATTAAAAACTCCAGAAAAATAAAGAGTTACTACTGACGGAGGGATAGGTCAAAATGTTATCAGGTTCAGGCGCTGCTTGTTGCCTCCAAAAACTGAGAGAGAAGGTTGGTGAAAAGAAAAGCAGGTTTATTCAAAATGCCCGCATTCAGGCTAAGCAGTGGACTCTTGTCTCCAAGACTACCTTCCCTGATCCCATTTGTAGGCATGCAGGTTGGGGAAGTAAAAAGAAAGATGGTAGGAGGAGGTTGGTCAGGAGGCCGAGGGCTGATAGTTGAGAAATCACTTCCAAGGCTTGGTCAGCTTGGAAGTAATGTTACCTGAGGCTCAGTACTTGATTTCGGACACTCAGTTGCCTGAGGACTAAGAAATAACTGGCTTAACAAGGTATGTGTAGCCTTAAGGAAGGGAACAAAACAGAATCATTACACAAGAGTAAACAAAAACTATGAAGTGATTTAAGGCTGTAAGTTAACTAAGTGGATTAACAAAGCAGGAACGAACTAAGTTATTGTATATAAGGAAATGGAGAATAAAAGGCAAATTTTCAAATATGTTCTGTAAAAAATGCTAGACAGAAGTTGGTGTATTTAAAAATATAATGTTGGAGGTGGAAAGTCTTTCTAAATACAATACAAAATATAAAACCTAGACCCCATAAAGGAAAAGAATAAATTTTATTCTGAAAATTAAAAACAGACAATCCACACGAAAAAAGACAAACTTGCCGGCAAACTGGAAGAAAATATTTAACACATATGACAGGCTAATTTCCATAATACGAAAAATTGATTTTACTATTAACACCAAAAAATTGAAAAATGGGCAAAGATGTATATACAGTTGACAGGAAAAATATGTGTGAGGGAGGGTGGACTCTTCCAGGGTCTCCCAGACTAGCAAGACCCCCGGTAGCCAGCCCACTGACCACAGGGGGTCCACAGAGACCAGCCCGGGGCTGCCAAACTGCTCCATCGACAACTATCCTGTAGGAAATTAATTAATAAATTGTTGGGTTACTATTTGGTTTGGGCCTTTACAAAAACAGCTTTATTGAGGGATTATTGTCACACAATAAACTGCGCTCATTTTTAAAGTATACATTTTTAAAGTTGATAAGTTCTTACATTTTGTATTCACCCATGAAACCATCACCACAATCAAAATCCTGAACATGTCCATCACCAGCAAACGTGTCCTCCTGCCCCCTTGTAATGTCTCCCTCCTGCACCCCCACCCCACCGCGTCCACTGACAGGCTTTCTATCACTATAGAAACTTGGCGTTTTCTGGAATTTTCTGTAAAAGGAATCACACGTAAGTATATACTTTTTTTGGTTACTTAGCATCATTATTTTGACATTTATCCATCTTGTGTGTATCAATATTTCATTCTTTTCTTATTAGTTGATAAGCTTTTAGAACAGTTGTAGTTTTATAGAAAAATAGAGCAGAAACTACCAAGAATTCTCATATACCCCTCTTCCCCTACACCCTCATTTTCCTATATTATTAGCATCTTACATTAGTGCAGTACATTTGATGTCCTAATGATGGGCCCATATCGACATATTATTAACTGAAGTCGATATTGTATTGTTAGGAATGCCAAGAGGAAGGTACTCGAGGCCAAGTCAGAGTTTAACACAATTTGATTCAGAGCATCTGGGTGCAGGCAGGCTGAGGCTGAGAAGACCCAAGGATTAGCTAAGCAGGTTTTACAGGGACAGGAGCACGAAGTTAGAACAAAAGGCTTCTATAGGCCGAACAGGGTGTCCCTCGCAAGCCCTTCCGACCTTATATGTGCTTTAGGGTTCACGCTTTGTGTTGTATAGTTAGTGCTATGGGCTTGGACAAATGCAAACTGTCACGTGTCCAGCCTTACAGTATCACGCGGAGAGGTTTCACTGCTCTAAAAGTCCTCTGTGCTCCACCTCGTCCCCTCTCCCTCCCCCTCAACCTCTGGCACCACTGCTTTTATTGTCTCTGTAGTTGTGTCTTGTCCAGAATGTGATGGGGTTGGAATAATGCAGTATTAGCCTTTTTGGACTGGCTTGTTGTACTGTACATTTAAATTTCTCCTTCTTTTCATGGTCTAATAGATCATTTATATTGCTGAATAATATTCTATTGTCTGCATGGACTGCAGTTTATTCCCTTTTGAAGGATATCTTAGTTGCTTCCAAGTTTTGGCAATTATGAATTAAGTCAACTATAAACCATTGCGTGCAAGTTTTTGTGTGCCCACATGTTCACCTCCTTTTAATAAAAACCAAAAAGCAGGATCGCTGGATCATGTGGTAAGACTATATTTAATACGGAAGAAACTACCAGACTGTCTCCCACAGTGGCTGTACCATTCACATCTCCACAGCAGCAAATGAGAGTTCCTATAGCTCCACATTCTTGTCAGCATTTAGTGTGTCAGTTTTTGGATATTGGCCATTCTAATAGGAGCATGATGGTACTTCACTGTTGTTTAGTTAATTCCTTGCTATTGCTGAGTGGTACACTCCATTTATGGATATACCACTGTTTATAATTAAACATTTTTCCATCCATTTATGACTATTATAAATAAAACTGCTATGAACAATCAGGTACAAGTGTTGCAATGGCTGGATCATATAGTAGGTGCTTATTTAACCCTTTAAGAAACTGCCAAAGTATTTTAGAAAGTGATTGTACCTTATCTTCAGGAGTAGGTGAGAGCCCTGTCACTTCCACTTCCTTACTGGCGCTTGCTATGTTCAGTCTGTTTAATTTTAGTGACTCCAGTAAGTAGGTGGCAGTATTCTTTGTGGTTTTAATTGTATATCGCTGATGACTAATGATGTTGAGTATGTTTTCAGTGCCTGTCTGCCATCCGTTTACATCTTATTTGGTGAAGTTGATGCTGGCAGTCAGCTAGAGGGGTCTCAGTTCTCGCCACAAGTCCCTCTCCATGTAGTCTCTCCACACTGTCTAGTTGGGGATGCCCCGTAGTATTCTGGCTTTGTCCCAAACATAAGTGTCCCGGCTGCAGAGGGAAAACAAGGCAGAAGTGGTATTCTTTTTGTGACCTAGCCTCAAAGTCACATTACGTCTTTTTTATTGTACTCTGTATACCTAGACCAGAGTCCATGTGTGAAGTGACTAAGAAGTTATGAGGCAAAGGACATGGATACCGGGAAGCCATCAGTTAGGCTATTAATGCAATTAATCTTTCATGCGTCTTAACAATGGGTTCTTTTGGTCAGAGAAAAAACCCCACAAAAAAATACTCTTTTAACCATTTTTAAGTTTACAATTCAGTAGTGTTAAGTACATTCACATTGCTGTGAAACACATCTCCTTTTTCATCTTAGGAATCTGAAACTCTACACCTATTAAACAACATTTGCACTTTTTTCCTTCCTCCCAGCCCTCAGTAGCCATTCTTTGTTTCCATGAACCTGGACTATTTTAGTTATCTCATATAAATGGAATCATACAGCATGTGTCTTTTTGTGACTGGCTTATTTCACTTAGCACAACGTCCTCAAGATTCGTCCATGTTATAGCGCATGACCTAATTTTCTTCCTAAAAAGGCTGAATAATATTCTATTGTATGTCTATACCACACTTTCTTTATCCATTCATCTGTCAGATGTTTTTGTTGCTTCCATCTTGTGGCTATTGAATGCTGCTATGAACATGATTGTGCAAATATCTCTTCAAGGTCATGCTTTTAATTCTTGTGAATATATACCCAGAAGTAGGAATACTGGATCATATGGTGGTTCTATTTTTAATTTTTGGAGGTACTTCCATACAGTTTTCCATAGCAGTTGCACCATTTTACAATCTTAGCAACATTCTAATTTCTCCACATTTTCTCCAATACTTGTTATTTTCTGGTTTGTTTTTGTTTTTTTTTTTTCATAGTTACCATCCTAATGGGTGTGAGGTGGTATCTCATTGTGGTTTTAATATGCATTTCCCTAATAATTAATGATGCTGAGCATCTTTCATATGCTTGTTTCTATATCATCTTTGGAGAAATGTCTATTTCAGTCCCTTGTCCATTTTTTAATCAGGTTATTTGATATTTGTTGTTGTTGAACTGTAACAATGTTTTAAATTACTATTTCCAACAGGTACTTACACCAAGTGCAGCCTTGAGCTGGATGCTTCTGTATCTCAGATCCAAGTTTGTGCCAATCACAGCTAGGGGATTTCTGTGGCCATTGTCAACACAGAGCTGGTGCTATTAATAGCAGCCCTTCACCACTGTGCCTTCCTGTTGACCAATCCTCCAGACATCACAAAACAACACAACATATACAAACAAAAGAGTGTAATTAAGTCCTTATGTGACAGTAGCCAATGATGTAATTGAATCCAGTGCAATGGTCTGATTTTGTCTGATTTATAAAGGGTTTTTGGTTTAGGGTGTCTCAATGCTTAAACACTGGGTTCTCAGCAACAGTCCAGAATCACAAAAGAAACAATGACACATAGTATCTGGTGTTTAACAAAAGTTCTATTGAAAAAGATCACCTAGCAGCTAAATGCCAAGTTACCTGTGCCGTGACAAATATTTCACATTCTGACGCACTGAGCTCTTCTGGAAAACCTGTAATTATCAGCATCGACAGACACGCCATTGCCACGAATAGCCATGGGGCTGATTCAAAGAGCATGAATCACATGCTACTTTCAAAACGTGGCAGTCATCTGAGAACACTGTGTGTTGCAACTTCTTTGGGCCACAAACATCATTCTCTACAGCTGGGGAAATGCGGTTCTTGGATGTTGAGTGAATCCCTCAATTCTCCAGCCAGACCCAGTATTCCTGGGGGAGACTCTATGACCCCCTGGCCTTTAATGGACATTCTCTTAACAAGGCCTGTCTCAAAGCCAGGAGATATTTGGCATGGCTTTGGGTGCTGGGTCAGGGTCTCTGAGAACACACGTGTCACACCGTAAGCAATCCCACTACCCATATCTAAGCAGGTACATAAAACCACTGTGAAAGTTTCTCTTTACAACCCACTTACACCACACGATCTGTCAGATCATTAATCTTCTCAAAACACTCATATCCTAACTCTAAAGTTCTCAATGGCTTCTTATAAAGAGAACACGTCCAAATATCTTAGCCTAGAAGCCTAGGCTGCAATCTATACCCCTACTACATTTCTAATTTTATTTCTCTCTTAAGATCTCCAAACCAGGCCCTCTGCTCCAGTTAACCCCTGATGCTCACTGCTGCTTCATCACAGACTCTGAAGCTCTTGTACTCTGAAGCCCAGCGGTTGCTGGCTCATCCACCCGCCCCAGCCCTCACCAGTATCACTCCAGTGGAACTGATCTAGCCCACCCAGAACTCCTCTCTGTGTTAGTCACGTGTATACTCATCCTTACAAGGACAGTTATTTCAAAGGAGGATTTTACATGGTCTTCCCATCCTAGACAACAGTGAAGAGTACAAAGCTTTGCCCATAGTCAACATTGAGAATCTTGCTGGGAAAGGACCTTGGAGATCATCTCCAATACATTCAATGGAATTAAATAAAAAATTGAAAAATGACATTAAATAGCATATCTAAACCACTTACCAATGGTATCAGGCTCCTCTTGTAAAACTGGTCAGCTTCTTCCCCAGCAAAGAGTTTCACATAGTGAGGCCTGTGTCATAAACAGAAGGTGTTATTTTTAACATTATAACTATAATAATAATTACTATTAAATATTAAGTATTAGGACAATAGGGTCTACTCACTGCATTTGGAGAACTAAAAGAAACATGTCAAATTATTCTTTACAAAACATGAATGACCTGCTTGGAGGTCATTTCTCTCTCCTCAGTTATTCCAAGAGGCAGCCAGAAACTTCTCTCCTTAAACAAGAAATAAATATCAGTTCTCTTTGTTAGTAAACACTGAATAGGAAGAGAATAGAAGCAGCAGAGCATAGTATCAACCAAACTATCCCTTTTGTTTCTATTTCCTCTATTTCTACTTTAAAAAATATATTTGTTTAATTTGAGTAGGACCATGAGGACAAGAACTCTTAGCTCTTCTAAAGTCTATGTAATGATAATTCCTTTACATGAACCATAATTGATCCTTTGGAAGTCCTTAATTAGTAAGTCTGCTTTAATTTGAGGGAAATTATCTAAATATAGGGAGCACCAGAAATTGTATAATTCTAGTCATAGATGTTGGTCATGTCCTTATCTACTCCTTATAACCAAGAATAAAAACCTGCAGAACTAAATTTTAATAGTAGTGAATGTGGTTTGTTGGAAACTTCTAACAAGAATAGGGTTATCTTTGGTTACTTGGTAAATATAAAAAAAGCATAATCTTACATAATGGAAAACAAAGTAATAGTAAAATTTACTCTCTGAGTATTACATTTGTAACTAAAGCTCACTCTATCAAGCAAAGCCATAATCAAATACATGAAATATTTTGCAAGCTATCTTGGACACATATCTTCATATTTTCTAGAAATTGGAGGTTTCTGTATACCAGTTAATCACATAATGTCCCAAAATATACATACCCTGATTTTCTGATACGGAGCCTTCTAATGAACAGTTAATTATTGCAGTGGAAGACAAATATTTTTTTCCTCTATCCTTTTAAGTTCTCAACTGAGACACCTATAAAAAAAGATAGAATAACACAAGAAAGCAAACAAATTTAATACTCATATAAATTTTATGTGTGACGTGGGAGCCTTCAAAAGGAAATGAAGACCTGAAGAAACAAACAATCCTGAATGTTTCTGTGCTAGATTTGATGAAGAGTGGAAAGTTGTGGAAAGATGTAATAGGACAAAAAGTATGAGGTAAGGGTAGTAAACTGGAGAACACTTGTCAAAGCTAAAATTCGTTCAGGTTCCTCTTGGTGTCCCTTTGTCTTCAGATAGAAAGATGTTCCCTTCCTCCTGGTGTAGGGAGGACATAAACCTCTCACACTAGACTTCTATAACCTGCTTCAGGGGAAGGTCAGAAAGTGCGTGCTATACATGCCATTTCTCAAATTCCATCAGTTTGAAATATTCGATATGCCAAGGTGCCATATTTTGGGGTAGCATGTCTTGAACCATATTGTTATCATTATTCTTTTCACAAAAGTACCTATGTTATTTGGCCATACAAACATGTTGTCACAACAAGCAGCAGATTCATCACAAGTAGCAGATTTGTTTTGAGGGGTGTTTATAGGGGGTAACAAAAAATGTATACACATTTTAAGGAAAAAACTGTATTTAAACTGCAATACTCAAAATATACCGATAAAAAAAGATGAATAATCACATTTGACTTTTGCAACTACAAGAGGAGCTCAAAGTGGTGACCATCAGCACCCAGACACTTCTGATTACGGCAAACTACTGCTTGAGCAACATTAACCAAAGTGTCCACTGTATCACTGCTCATACCATTTCAATTTCTTCCCAAAGTGCCACCAGTGTAGCCGGTTTTTTATAATATACCACATCCTTAAGGCCCCACACAGGGGGTGTTCAGTCAGGAGAATGTGGGGGGAAACTCAAACATTCTTGAATTTCAAATACCACTTTAACATGGTCTTGTGCTCCTTGAACAACACCCATTCTTCTGCCATTTTCTTTGACTGTCCTGCCTGTCCCATAGTGATGCTAAGTACTCATTTGATTAACACCATTTTTTGAGTGAACGTTATGCTACACATTTCGACCGTAATTCAACTTCAAAAAGTGGTACATCTAACATCGCTTAAAATGTGCATACATTTTTTGGCACCCCAGTATCTATACCCAGGGTCAGCAAACTTCATCCCAAGTTAAATCCAGCCCAGTACATGTTTTTGTAAATAAAGTTTTATTGGAACATAGCTGCTGTCATTTTTTCCTATCCGTGGCTGTTTTCCACAATGGAAAAGTTGAGAGAGAGACTACATGGCCCGCAAAGCCTAAAATATTTACTCTCTGACCCTTTACAGACAAAGTTTGGCAACACTTGAGCTACAGAATAAAGAATAAGTAAATATGTTAAGGAATTATTACCCAAAGAGTTATCACTCCAAAAACCTCAAAGAACATCACCCTGAGCCTATATACTTTTGTACCAGAGAGGCAACAGTATTTACTAAAACAGCAGAATTGCACTTCCTTAAGCTTGAGAAGAGATCCAAACAAAAGTCATAATTAAAACAGAGGCACTCTAGTCCTTCTAAGTAGAAAATGAAAGTGTTTTTGGTTTGGGCAATGTTGTATTAGTGAGGATGCCACACAAAAGGGATTGTTCTAAAAGGTTACAAAGCTGTGGCTCTTGGGAAGAGAAAATTAGAACTACGGGCTTCTTTCATAGCTAGATTTCAATAAAATTTCAGTTACTTTTATAACATTTTAAAGTTACGTTCTATTGCTAAGTCTTGCTGAATGTTGGGGGGAGGGTAACAGATGAGATTACATAATACAGTGACTTTGATCAATTTATATCATCGATATCATATAATTCAGCCAATATAAATGGATTACTAAGCAAAACTTCCACCTCACTCCAACCTCACCATCATCCCATCAGCTACTCAAGTAACCATTATGTAATTAATCAGATAACAAATACATTCACATATACACATAACTAATAAATAAATACATAAATAGTAAGACCATGGTGGTATTTACCCTATGCAGGTCGCATAGAGGGGCCCGTGTGAAAAAACAACTCAGGGCATAAAATTTGGAGTCTTCTTCTCTTGTGAATTTCATCTAAAGTTCTTATCTTTTGAAATATGTTATAATGAAAAGTATTAAACATAAAACAGATTTTAAACAATTTTATAGTGACTACCCATAAACCTAGATCTACATTAAAGACATTTGATTTATTTATTTATTTATAAGATCGATGAGGTATAATATACATACTTACCTCTGTCAGGTATGTAATTTGATGAGTCTGACAAATATACAGTTATGTAACCACCACAATCATGATCTAGAACGGTTGCATCATTCCCAAAAGTTCACTCATGTCCCTCTGTGGTCAAGCCCCTCTCCCAAGACCAAGCCTCCTGTCAACAACTAATCCGTTGTTACAATTTTGCATTTTCTCGAATTTCAAGATAAATGGAATCATAGGGTATGAGTTTGTTTTGTCTTTCATTTGGTATGTTTTTGAGATTCATCCATGCTGTATGAATAGTAGTTTGTTCTTATTGGCAAGTGGCATTCATTAGGTGGATGTGGTTTATCCCTTCACTAGTTGATGGACTAGTTGACTGAGGAGTGGAATTGCTGGGTCATGAGGTTAGTATACTATCAATGTTAGGAAAAGACTGTCAAACTGCTTTCTAAAGTGGTTAGAACCTTTTTATCATCCCATAAGCAATGCATGAGGGTTCCATTTGTTCCACTCTATCGCTGACAACTGGTAATGCCAGTGTTTGTATCTTCAGTCATTCCAGTGAGCTGTAGTGGTATTAATAATTTGCCTTAATGACCAGTAACTTTGAGCATTGGTGGTTGTTTTCCATTTGTGTATATTCCTTGATGCAAAGTTCAATGTTTTAATATTTTACTGCTTTGTAAAATTTGTCTATTATAAACACAAGTCCTTTGATCAGAAATGGTTTGCCTAAGGCTAGCCTTTGCATTTTCTTAACAGTGTCTCTTGAAGAGTAGAAGTTTTACTAATCTCTTGTTTGAGCTTTGCCTAACCCAGTGTCACAAAGATACCCTCCTATGTTTTCTTTTAGACATTTTGTTTTAGCTCTTGCAGTTAACTCTGTGATTCACTTCAAGTTAATTTTTGGGTGGCACGAGATAAGGGGGTCAGGGTTGATTTTTTTTTTTTTTTTTTTTTTGCACGTAGCTATGCATTTGTTCTAAAACCACTTGAAGACTTTCTCCTACTGAATTACTTGTCAATCTTGTGAAAAATCAAGTGGCGATATAGGTATTACTTATGTAGTCTATCCTGGACCTCTATTGTGTTCCATTCATATGTATATAGCCTGACACCAAAAACACATTATCTTTATTAGTGTAGCTTTATAGTAATTCCTGCAAACAGGTCATATGAATTCCCCCTTATCAAAGTTGTTTTTGAATATTCTAGTCCATTTGCATTTGATTTAGAATCAGCTTGTCAAATTCCACGAAATAAATGACTGCTAAGCATTTTGATTAGGGGCTCATTTAATCTATAAATCAATTTGAGGATAGGTGACATCTTAACTGAATTGAATCGTTCACCCAAGAACATGTATGTCCCTCCATTTATTTAGGTCTTCTTTAGTTTCTCTAAAAATGGCTTGTAGTTTTCCAAGTTCAGGTCTTGTATATATTTTATTGTTTATCGCCAAATGTTTCATGGATTTTTATTCTATTGTAAATGTTATTGATTTTTCCAATTCAGTTTTCAATTGTTTGTTCCTAGTATATAGAAATACAAATATTTTGGTATATTGACCTTGTATCCTGTGACCTTCCTTGGATAGAGTCTTATTTATAAATTCCTTATTGTTTTCTACTTAAACAATTATGTCACCTGCTAATAAAGACAGTTTTACATTTCTTTCCAATTTGTATGTTTTTATTTATTTATTTATTTATTTAGTTTAAACCTGGAATTTATTTTTTCTTTATCTATTTGGTATGTGGGTAGCTCCCTGACTGGGAATCGAACCCAGGCCGCAGCGCTGACAGCGCCAGCGCCGAAGCCTTAAGCCACTGCACCATCAGGGAACTCCCCAGTTTGTATGTTTTTAAAAACTTTTCTTTTTTGTCTGTTGCACTGGCTAAAAGCTCTAATCAATATTGAATACAGATGGTGAAAGCAGACATTCTTGCCTTGTTTAGTGTATTTGACTCGAATAATTAGAGGGAAAGTAGTCAGTCTTCTATTACCATTAAGTATGATGTTCAGTTTAGTAGTTACTATTACTCTTTTCAGGTTGAGCAAGTTTCCCTTTATTTGTAGTTTACTAATGATTTTTATCATGAATTGTCCCTAAATTTTGTCAAATACTTTTTCTGAATGTAATGAGATATGGTTTCCCTTTTTTAACTCTCAGTGTTGAGTTACATTGATTTTCAAGTTTCCTCTTGTCGATTTCATTGGTATATTTTCATAATACTCCTGTTTTTAAAATGTCTGTAGGATGCACGGTGGTATCTCCCCTTTCATTTGATACTGATAATTTATTAGCTTCTTCCTGCTTTATTTGGTAGGAAGTTTATTAATTTTATTAATCTTTTCAAGGGACAGATTTTGATTTGGCTTTTTTCTGTTTTCTATTTCATTGATTTCCATTCTTATTCTTATTGTTTCCCTCTTTTGCACTTGTACTTACTTCTTAAGTAGGAGAGTTAAATTAGAGGATTTACCTTCTTCCTAATATATGTATTTAAAGCTATACATCTCTCCTTGAATACTGCCGTAGCTACACGACATGCATTTTGGCATAGTGTAATTTTCATTTTCATTCTGTTCAAAATATTTTCTAATTTCTCTTGTAACTTATTCTTTGGCACATGGATTATTTATAAGTTTGTTGTTCCCATCTGTTATTGACTTCTACGTTAATCCCATTATGGTTAGAGAATATGCCTTGCATGGTTTCAATCCCCCTTAAATTTAGTGAGACTTTGAAGAAGCAGGGGCATTGTTTCCTCTCTCACTTCCCATTTCTGCTGCTTGGATACATAGGACACAAGGCCCTGGGTGATGAACTAGCTACAAAATGGAAAAAGTTTCAGACCTAATCACCACATGAAAGAAAGCAGCACTTACCTGGAACGTCCTGGTCTATCCCTGAGCAAGAAATAAGCTTCTGTTGTTTGAACCATTATAGGACTGGTTTTTGCTAGTTCTATCAGTTTAGCTTACCCTGATCAAAACGCTGTTTATCTCTTTAAGGCTCCCTCCCCACCACACACACTCACAATCCTGGAAGTGTCTCATGGAACAAAATCTATACTTTAGTTCACACTATCCAAAGCATGTATTCAACTACTTCCATGTGTTCTAGTAACAGACAAAAACTTCATATGAATATAAACATACATGAAAGTTACTGCATCAGCCAATTTTTTAAAAATAAAAATTTATTGAAGGACAGCATACATACAGAAATGTGCACAAATATGCCATCTATATACATTATATATAATACACACATCTGCAGAAATTTACAAAACTGTACATATTGGGTATTCCCTCCTTTTCCATTCTTTCTTTCCTACTTGATACTTTTGGAGCCCTACTAATGGAGAAAGTCAAGGAGACAGGAGACAAAAAGGGTACCCACAGTGTGTCACAGAGAGGCCCTTCCAAGAAGTCAGAACTCAAGGCCAGAAGCCAAAGCTGGTCCGTCACAATTGCCCACACGTGGCTCAACTCCTCTGCCATACTCCTCCAGTGCCAACTTTTCCCATTTTTTAATGGAAAGAGCATGTAATACAGGGAGGGGAAAATGTAAAGAGAGAAGCTACATAGCAAATGCGACACCAAGGCTGCCGCTAGCCAATTTGGCATCTTTGGTAAATTTTTAGAACTCCAAGGATTCTTTTCTAGAGTTAGTTTCTTTCCACCTGTCAGATATTTGTTGCAATATAGGTATACTCATTTCGCTTTCCTGCCACTCACTGGAAAGTTATTCCACATAAACCCCCAATTTCCATGACATGAAGAGCATCCTTCTGGACGACAATGTTCTGCCACAGGCTGTCAGCCAAGTTGTAGTTTGATTTTTTGTAAAAGCATCAGTATTATTTTGTTGGTTTTTTTTTTTTTTTTTTTTTTTTTTTTTTTTTTTTTTTTTTTTTTTTTTTTTTTTTTTTTTTTTTTTTTTTTTTGTGCTTTTTGATATGTGGGTAGCTCCCTGGCTGGGAATCGAACCCAGGCCGCAGCGCTGACAACACCAGCGCCGAAGCCTTAAGCCACTACACCATCAGGGAACTCCCCATCAGTGTTATTTTGTAAAACACTTTCTTATTGAAGAATCACATATGTACAGAGTAAAAAAGGGAGATGTGCCTAAAAAGAATAAAACAATAACAATAAAACAAGAAACCACTAGTTTGCACAGAAATGTTTGTTGCAGAAATGTAACAAGTTCAGAATGTCAAAATGCATAATAAATACAAGAAACACCATAAGCAAAAATAAACACTAGACATTTGCATGTACCTACAGGAATGGGGTCAAAGCGCAAATTCCAAAAAGTTAAGTTATACACAAGTGATAGGGCCAATAAGAACCTAACTTCAAATTTTATGCTGATTGAAAACAATGATACTGAAAATCTAAGAATATTTTTGGGTGACCACTGTGATACAGAAGTGTGGAGTGTGGTACGGGCCACAACATTAGAAAGGGTAAGTATCATTCCAGTTTTGAAAAAAGGTAAAAGATGGTGAAAAGTTGATAGTAATCCCAGGAAAGGCCCTACGATAGATTTATTATAATGATAATATTTTTAAAGTCTTTTGGAAAGACTCACTATGAATCAGCAGGTTTTACATCACTTTATGAAATTTTGGGGGCAGTCATTTGACCAATATTTGGGAAATGCACATCTTTAGCAAGGAATGTAAGATTCCATGACATCCTTATAGGTAACCTTGGAGAAATATTGGTTGATCACCAAAGCACCGAAATTCTTACCCAATGGGTATTAATTAATATATCAGTCGATTAATACATCAGAAGAGAAGTTTCTGAGGCTGACTGCAGGCCGCTATCCTCAGACTTGTTTCATTCAATATACTAGAAGGTTTCCATATCAAACTCTGGAGTGATTGGAAATAAAAAGTTAGCAATATATTTCAGATAAATCCAAAAACATCTCAAAAGGTTAATAAATCCAATCCAAGGGAACTTAGTAAGAATAAAAGAAGGTCCTGCAAAGTAGGCTCAACAAAACACCAACTACACAGTGCAGGATGGGGAGAGAACGCTTAAGAGCAGTAAAAATATTAACCTCCAGGGACTCAAAAAAATATCATGTGGGTATCAGTAAAACTAGTCCAACATTTAGGTGTTAAATAGAAGAGTTCTAACTAGAACAAAGGACATGACACTTCTGCCACCTATAAATGTTCACTTCTGGGTTGTATACTTGAAAAAAGATAAGAAAAGCTAGAGTCTTTGGAGAAAAGGGACTTGGAGGGCAAAGACAATTGAAGTCGCCATACGTGATGAAAAATAACTGGGGAGAGAAAAAGAGCCGATGCGGGGAGTCATCACAATGGCTGTTGTTAAAATGTTGGGTCCCAAGAATGAAGACAATGAAGAGAAGAAACAGGGTACCAACTAGGACCAGCAGAGCTGCAAAGAGATGGAATTTGGTTCTGGAGAGTCAGACCAGAGGCTGCTGCAGGGCTATCTGGTCACCAGGCTTTTCTAACTTAGTGATTTCATAAATATGTATTTAAAGATTTGTCCAGCTATACTGAAGAATACACAGATAATTTTTTAGAACCACTAAGTTAAAACTTTTGAGGACGTAAACCCAGAAATCATTCCGTTTTCTTTATTGGCCAGTCTTTCAGCTCTCAAATAAACATTTGTGTGTGTTGCTCTCCTCTCCATTTTACTGAGAGATGTAATTGAAATGTGTGTTGCTTTTTGATATGAAATCAGTCTAGAAAATGTAGTTTATTTGAGTTCCTTCTCAGTGTTAAAGCAGTCAGCAGTGACATACAAATTTTTGATACTGAAAGACATTTCACTAGTATAGTGTAGTACACTGTTAACACTATAATAGGGAACATTGGCTTACCTGCCAGATCGATAAGTCTCCCACTCTGAAAAAGTCAAAAGCCCTAAAAACAATTTTATATATATATATATATATATATATATATATATATATATATATATATATATAAAGACAATACAAATATGGTTATTAGAAAAGAAATTCCTCCTTTTCAAAGATAATTTTACAACCCTCCAGGTGCATGTGACTTATGAATTTATTTATACAATTTAGGTAATCCCTGACTCTCTGGAAATGTGTGGCACGGACCCAAATCTAATCAATTCCAATTTTATCTTAGTTAAAGGTATGTCTTAGAACGCCACAAGCAAGCTCTGGGCACAACTACTACATAGCTGAGATGCCCTCCCATAAGTCCATTTCAATATTCATTCTCAGAGATTACAGGAAAAAAATTAATAAATCCATGCAACACACTAAAGAAATTTGCTATTCTGTATAACTACATCACAGAATTGTCCAGAGATGGAAAATTGAAAGAAAACTTTTCCAGTTTTCCCTAAAAGAAATTAAAGAAATTACCTGCTATCAATTTTTTTGCTGTATGACGTCCCAGAATATTTATACCTTTTTTTTTTTTTTTTTGTAAAACAAGTATTACCCTTGACATACCTTTGTGCTAAAGGGTCAAACGTGTTCCTTTTTCTTTCTATACTTTCTTGCACATTTCAATCTCAAGAGTGGAAATATCATCTCTCAGAAAGGGAATGTAGTTATTGTACAGTTAACAGTCATTTGCTACTCCTTGACTATATAAAAGTACATTAACAAATGGAATTTTAATAAAAAGTATAAGAATGGAGCTTACATAGATGATGTATTTTTGTCCAAAAGTACTATTTTTTGGCCACTAGAAAAAGTCAATGAGAAAAACACTTGAACCAATTCCTTGCCTGATCCAGAAATTCACTACCTTCTATGATCCTCAGCATAGATCTTTGAAGTCATCCAATTAAGTCCAAAGTATTTAATTTAAGGGGGTTATTAAGATTGGTATTTATATAAAATAACCCACTTACAAACCACCTCCCTTTTGTTGATTATAAATACTGTACCTCATTTCATAAACGATCTGGGCATCATAAAAACCAGTCACAAACATTTAGAAATCCAGTAACTTCTTATTTAAACGGTGCTTTTAGGAGAAGAGAAACAATGACAAATGAAAGCCTGCCTTTAACCACGAGAGTCCCTGGAATAAAACCTAAACTACTGCCAGCCAAGAAGCGACAAGTGCTTATGACATGGACAGAGAAAAATACGACTTTGAAGAGGGCAGTGAGAGTCATGTGCCTCTACTAATGGGTTGTAAGATTAATGATTAATAGCATAAATACCATAATTACATAATGTTGGGGCCATTTTTCTTTCAGGTTTACAAAAGAAACTTTCTGTGTCCTTGTACTTTTAGGGGCGTGGAAGGTCTGCCAGCCACTCACTGCCTTTGTTGTCCCTAGCACTCTCATCAGGTTTACAAATGGATGTGCCCAAGACTGCCATCTGGTGGAAACGATATAATTTAAAATGATTTTTTTTCGGGGGTAAGGGATTAAGTCAGTTGTCTATTAAGAAGGTATAACTTAAAAATATATTGAGGGTAAACCATTCAGAACAGTAATAAAGAATATAAAATAACAATGCATTAAGTTAAGAAATGTGTAGAACATATGAAGAAAACCACAAAACATTACTCAGGGCATTAAAAAGTACTTGTATACCTAGAAAGATGTAGCATTTTATCTGGAGTAGAACTCATCTCTGCTGATGATTATCAAAGACCCTCAAATTTATCTATAATGTAACAAGTCAACATTAAGAGATTTTTTTATTTTGCAGGGAAATCTTGGCCAAATTATTCAGATGTTCATCTGAAAGAAAACATTTGATTTTTGTTAAAGGAGACTAATCAGGGAGCACTTTCCTTATCATATAATAAACTGTATAATTCTATGATGATTAAGATGACATATTCACACACAATACAAAGCAATGAAATAGAATGCCCTAAAAATACAAGCATATACAAGAATATATAGTAAAAAGGTATTTTCAAATAAATGAGAAAAGACTAGCTTATGTATTAGCTGGTGTGAGCAGATAATGGAAACTATTACATTAGATTTTTGCCCTATAGTAATATCCAAAAGAAGTTCCATTTGTATTTTCTATAAAGCTAAAGTCATAAAAGAAAAAATACACATACTTACTCAGAATGTGAAAAGACTCACTATGTATATAACTGAAGTTTGCAGCTGTTAAATGATTAAAATTCTAAAACCAAGAGACACTTCTCAAAACTTAACAAATTGAACATCTAGGATCTTTGAAGTATACTGTATACAAATTTTACTTCAATTAAAGAAAAGCATTAAAAAAGTGAAACCGACTATATCTGACTTAAAATGGTATGAAGGGTAACAGGGATTATTTTTTACCAATACTCTTCAGATCAGAGCATCTTAGCTAGCTCTCTGTAGTGCCTCCCCAATCACAGTGTGAGAAGAAAGCTCTTGTTCTGCCTCTAGGAAAAGCTGACACAGAAACAGAGTAGCACGATACAAGATTTTGGGGGGAAAACCTATGCTATTAAGCTTGTAGCTTTTCCGGCATTACATCATTTCAGTATTGTTAGAGTGCTTTGTTTTTAGTCCCATCCCTTGACATTCTTATTTAAAAGGCAAAACAACAACAACAACAAACAAACAAACACACAAAAAACAACTACTGAAAGGTAAGTAGTAGACTGAGGAAAATAATTCATTACATACGTAACAGAAAAATGGTTAACTTCCTAAATATATAAAGAACACAAATTAAACAATAAATGTGTTTAACAGAAAATAAGCAACATGTGAATATTTATAAAAGACATAATTAGCCAAAGTATAAGAAAAATGTTCAACCTCACTAGTAATCAAATAATTGAGAATTAAATTAAAAAAATCATAAATGACAATATTTTAGCCACCAGATTGGCAATATACAGGACTGGCAAGGAAGCACGGGACACACACAGGCATTGTTTGTATGCAGCTGGGATTCAACATTGCTACCCTCTTCTTGGAGGGGAACTCAGGACCACTGAATTCATTTATTTATTTTAATTCAATTTTATAAAAAAAAGTTCAAACATACAGAAAATTACAGAAAAGAATGTAAGATTCGTTAACATTGTTATCGTTACTTGGAGGAGGTGGGAGAAAATAAAAATCTCACACTTCCCAATGCGGCTGGAGAAGGACCCTAAGTTAGTGTGTGTTATTCACATATATGTTTTATATATGTTATATATCTATGACTTAGTCATATGCCATCTATTTTCTGTATCATTCTTTTATGTATAATTAAGAAAAAAGGCTTCCACTTAAACTATGAAGCAATGCTTTAATCACACTTCGGATTATTTTATACTTAATTTTTTTAACTTAGACTTAAAAAAATCTTTGTTTTGCTTACACAATAATTTACTTCTATGTTAAAATAGTGTAATCATTTTGAAGACATTTTAAAGAGCATTTAAACTTACCACAACTCCAAAGTGTGCAAGAACCCGTTGTGGAAGTTCATTAGGAACAGCTACGACCAAGTTGGTGTGACTGCGCCGAGACGGCCGCCTCACCAGTGGCAACTGTAAGATGCCATTGACTTAAGATGCTCCTCAATCTTAAAGATATTAAAACAGAAAGGAAAAAAAAAAAAAGATTGCATTTTGGAATAAATTTTGGAGATTTAAGCTTTTACATAAATACCCTTTTGGAACTTGTTTCTCTCAAATTATGTTTTCAAAGTATCAGAAGATGGCTCACCCGCGAAGGAAGCAAAGCCAGTTGTCGAGTGGCTGCTGGAGCACTGGGCCGTCTTCCTGCCTGGCCTCCCTGCATCTCACTAAGCGCCCCAGGAAAAACCCTGATGCTAACAGGTACTCACAGGGGGCCGTGCTCCTCCATCGTAACGTCTGCCTTATGCGGGAAAACATTCTAGGGACAGTCACTCCAAAGGCCCCGGAATTATGGTGACCGGAGTGAGGTGCTTCCCTTGGGTGGGGCATTAAAAAGTTTAGTAACCAAGGTAGTATCTTAAGGCTACACTTTAAAGAATCAAAATGAATACAAAAAGCATGATATACCTACTTTTATGTAAAAAGCAAGTCGTTATCACTGAGTTTTCCTTTTGCCTTGGGCTCTCACATAGTGAGCCCGGGCACTGTTCCTGGTTCAGCCTTATAGGGGGAAGGGACTGGAATGACTGATGTGGCACCACGTTACAGTTGAAAATGTCAGGGGTTCCCTGGTGGTGTAGTGGCTAGGCTTCAGTGCTTGCAACACGTGGCCTGAGTTCAATTCCCAGTCAGGGACCCCTCCCACCAAAAAAAAAAGTCAATGTGTAACAGGAAGTAATTCACATAGGGAGGGCACAAAATCTTCAACATTAGATCCCAGAGGGGAGCTCCCTGGCAGTATAGTGGCTAAGTTTCAGTGCTCTCAACACTGCGGTCAGGGTTCCATTCCCAGTCAGGGAACTTCTCCCCCCGCCCCCGCCCCCCGCCAAAAAATGGATACAGGCTGTTACGAATTAGAGAATGTGGATTATAAACTGTAGTTTTATTAAAATAAACTAGGTTCATATAAGATGAACACAATTCATGTCTACCAAGCATCAGCATTTATGAGACTACAGTGATTCAAATGGTGTGATATTTGCATAGTTAGAGAAAAAGACAATAGAACTGAATTTAGAAACTAGAAATATATATATGAAATTAGTATTTGACAGGGCTGGCACAATTAGCTAGCTGCATGAAAAATATCGGTTTCCTTATTTCATATTATATATGAGTTTTAACAATAAATTCAAGATGAATTGAAAACCTAAGTATGTGTGCACGGGAGATGGGAAGACTTTAAAACTAAAAAACAAAAAACAGAGAATATACTAATTTGACATGGCAATGATTTCTTAAACAAGGGAGACAATGGCCCAAACCACAGATTGATAAATAACAAGCCTCCATATACAAATGTAAAAAATAAAGACTAGGTTTTGTAACATATAATAAGGGATGTGCATCCAGACTAAATAAAAAAACTATAAATACATGAAAAAAGGTAAGAAAAATGGACCAAGGATATGAGCATTCAGTTCAGAGAAACCTCAAATGGCCCGTACAAAAAAGGCAAAGATGTTCCTCTTACATGTAAGCAGAAATACAAACTAAATTAGAAACTAAGTAATTCACATTAATTTTGACTGGCAAATTTAAAGTCTGAAAATATCGTGTTATGAAGGATGGGGCAGGGCAGGGGAATAGGAATTTTTGTGCATTTCTAATGAAAGTGTAACGTTGTACAACTTTAGTATGTTTGCATTAACTTGAAGATATGCATACCCTATAACCTAGTAATGTTACTTCCAGATAAATGCTAGAGAAACACATACCAGGATGCCCACTGCATGGGCTTAATAGTAAAAACGTCGCAAATAATCTAAATATCCCTCAATGAAGCAATTAGATATCATGGTATCATCACACAAAGGAACACTATACCTGTGTATCTTTTTGTGCAACCGATGTAGAAGTAATAATGTGAGCAGATAAATTCAAACCTGAGGTTGGGAATAACAAACACCTGTTCTTCCCAATCACACCCCCTGCCCAAATCAAAACCAGCCAAACATGGTGGGTGGACGTGTGGGGGAAAGGATAAGGTGCCTGACCGCTTGTGCTAGGTTGGTATTTGACTCTTGCTCTATCCCCACTTGCCCTTTCCCACCTTCTATATATAACTAAATCACAATACTTGGGTAGATCACCAATTCAAAATCTGTAAATATTGTTTACAGCTCAGTGAAACACTGCTCTTACTGTTTCCCTTCTCATAAAAGAAGTTAATTATCTAGTTCATTTGCCCAGTCACATTACACTCTAAGCCTAGCAGTTTTCAAACTTTTCAAAGTCACGGAATTTTTATTTGAATGAAATCTTAGCTGGATTCCCAACAAGCTAGTAATACAGAAAAAAGCAGAACTACTCTGGAGGTTGTGAATGGTACCCTAGTAACTTCGTTTTAGGGATAGTTTGAACGGCATGGAAATGCTTAAGACTATTGGTTTATGTTTTGAGTATACATAATTTAAAAATGTGAACTCTTCATAAAAGCTTTGTGGTTCTTCTAACTTCAGGAATTAATTAAATCCAGTCATTTTCAATTTGGGAGTATGCTTCAATAGTCAAAAGTGCCACAACCACAACCAGTCTTAACTAAAATCAATTTTAATAGTAAATATTAAAATATAAATGTTTAAAATAAGTTTTATATTAACTTACTTATGATACTTAAAGGCAGAATCTCATGAAAATAAATCCATGGTCCTTTAAATCATGTTACTGTGGAATTTTGTCAAAATAAATTGCACTTCATGCCTTCAAATCTTAAAAAAGAAGGAAAACCACTTTCTCGTAGTGAGTGCACAATAAGCATAAATAACCCAGGAGAGGGAAATAAGTTATCAGACACATATATTAGAATAATTCTTGGACTGTACGGGTCCTCTTTACCTCAAATTCATGTCCAAGTATTTTCATTACAGGCAGATATTACATGGGAAGAATAAAATACATGTGTGATACAGATCTAATGACTAAAGAAATCACTGTTGTCAATATTAAAGATTAGTATTATTAGTCAAGGGGAAAAAAAAAAAACCTCAAAAATTTTTATTCTGCCCATATATAAAACTTACGGCTCTTTTGTGCTCCACTAGTTCTAGATACAAAGAGATAAACTAATAACTAACCTCCTAACACCAACCAAGATTATGCACCACTCCTTCATGAATTAGAAGAGCATAGTTGACAGTTAAACCTGAGCAAACTGACATAGTTAATTTAAGTGTTTGCCAGGTAAGAATGAAACTGAAACCGAAAACAAGAGGGAGAAGATACAACCAAGAACCCAGCAAGCAATGATAATCTGTGGTGATGCTGCCTGCAAAGCAATTTATTCAGTATTAGTTGTAGTTATATTGTTTTACTTCTAGACAACAATGTAATGTACATAAATCACCAAAACAATGGGCAAAAATAAACACTTGCTTAGCATTTTCATTAAAGCTTACAGAATTCCCTAAATTAACCCTAAATTAAGAAAAAAATCTTAAAAGCAACTGAGCATAAAAACGTCAAAGCAAATGGTTAAAATGCCCACTAAGAATTTGCAAAAGCAAGTAACTCTCAGAATTGCTTTGAAGTGAAATCCTAACATGAATTCAGGTCTTACTGATTACTACATTAGCATTTGACCATCTTACAAATACATGCATTTTCTGCACGTTATGCATCTTGTGGGGTTGTGGGGGACATTATGCATCTTAATGTGGAAAAAGTACAATACACTAGCTTCCCCAAATACTATTTAGCTACCCAAACCGTGTTCTAAAATCTTTATTAAATGGTTTTCCTTATTACTTAAATCAGATTAATTCCAGAATACAAATAAAGACAATTTGGAAGAGGAAATAAAAAGACATTCTAATTTCTGGCTCAAATGTTGGGACTAATATTATAGAAATGTTTTTCCCCAATTCATTTTATTTCCTTTGTTTATTTGAATCCTGGCTAGGAAAAGATGACCTCAAGGGGCATGACAGCACCGTCATTTTCTTTTTTTCTTTTTTTTTTTTTGCTTTTTGGTATGTGGGTAGCTCCCTGACTGGGAATCGAACCCAGGCCACAGCGCTGACAGCGCCAGCACTGAAGCCTTCAGCCACTACACCACCAGGGAACTCCCCGTCATTTACATATATGAAGACCAATTACAATTTTTATCAATGAGTGTGCAACTGCCAAAGTATTTCCACATTTGGCATTAAGAAATGGACTCATGGTCATAAATTGAACTTATGTTAATAAACTAATGGTGAAGAAGCTAGGAAACATTTATCGTTAGATTCTGTTTTTCCTTCAAAATAAGATGTTACTTTAAAAATGTATCTCAAGGAGTTCCCTGATGGCGTAGTGGCTTAAGGCTTCGGAGCTGGCGCTGTCAGCGCTGTGGCCTGGGTTTGATTCCCGGCCAGGGAGCTCTACCCACATACCGGAAAAAAAAAAAAAAAATGTATCTCAAAAATATGCAACTTGATGTTTCAATGTTTGGTACATAAAGGAGTCCAAATATACTGAGCTTTTAAGGATAGGTGTGCCAATGTTTTTTCTATATTGGCATTTTGCTATGGTTTCTTAGGAGAACTACGGTAAGTGTCTAGTTAGCTCAGGGGTGTCCAACCTTTGGCTTCCCTGGGCCACAGTGGAAGAACTGTCTTGGGCCACACATAAAATACACTAACACTAACGATAACTGATGAGCCAGAAAGAAAAAAAAGGTCCATGTATATATAATGTTCATAATGTTTTTAAGAAAGTTTACAAATTTGTGTTGGGCCACATGCGGCCCACAGGTTGGACAAGTGTGAGTTAGCTGACAGCACTATGAAAAGACATGAAAACCCAAATGAATCCAAAACATCGAAAGTAAAAATGCCTTTAGGTGAAATGCGAGTTGTAGTCACTCTTGGCTATGCAAGTACAAACACCTTTAAAACAAACTCATTTGATAAGTGAAGTAATACTTAAGTAAATGTTTTATAATCACCGAGCCTCAGAATTGGGC
>PVJL010000304.1:399080-469815 GCA_004026885.1 Lyroderma lyra
AAAAAAAAAAAAAAAAAAAAAAAAAAAAAAAAAAAAAAAAAAAAAAAAAAAAAAAAAAAAAAAAAAAAAAAAAAAAAAAAAAAAAAAAAAAAAAAAAAGACTTCAGCATAAAGCCCTGATGCACTTAATTGTCACTACAACTGTTCTGTCTGACCAACCTGATGTGACATCTCAGTTGTGGTAAAATGATCTTTTTTAAAATATGAATTTAAAAATTCAATATAGAAGACCTTTTAAAAGAAATAAATCTACAGTAGTAATTGAAGACATCCTAAAGGATTAAAATGATCTGTATATATGCCATAAGAAAATCGAACTCTATTGTTAAGCTTAACCTTAAATCATGAGTTTTCCAAGTGGAAACCCATCACAGGAATTATTCTTGGAGAAAAAAGTACTTATGATTCCACCTTGTTTACCCTGTTTTCTAAGTTTCAGCATAACAATAACCGCAGAGCCACCACCTCTCCCCCAAGGAAATTGTCAGATCTTTATGATGTAACATTTACTCAGTGATGTGTGGAGTATTTATGAATGAAGCTGTCCAGAAGGAAGAGGGCAGCAATTCTGAAAGTCTGGGGGTTCCAGAGAGCCTTTCAAGGAGGTCTATAAAATTAAAACTATTTTCCCAATACAAACACTTACTCTTTTTCAAAGGATACTTGCACAAGTTGTGCAGAAGGGTCGGTAAACCTACAAACACCTTAGCACAGCGGTTCTCAAACTGTGGGTCGCGACCCCTTTGGGGGTTGAACAACCCTTTCACAGGGGTCGCCTAAGACCATCGGAAAACACGTATCTCCAATGGTCTTAGGAACCGAGACACGGCTCCTCTGTCTGACTCCAGGCCGGTCCGCCCACATACGAGTACCCGGCGTGATGAGATCATTGCACCAACCCCATCACATACACCCCATACAAATACAGGTGTACGTGACGGGGTTGGCGCCATAATGTACTTACGCAGACCAGTCACACATGTGTAGAGAGCAGCTACCAATAATTTTGTGGTTGGGGGTCATGGCATTAGGAAGGCTGAAAACCACTGCACAAACCGAAACATCAGTAGTATCAAATTAGTTGCTAGTCTACCTTCACTGCTGCACTCACAAAGTGGGGAAAAAGCCAGTTTCACTTAACAATGCCGATTAAGCACTAAAAAATAATTTTATTACATCTTTATCCTTGAGTACACATCTTTTTAATATTCTAGATGAGGAAATGGGAAGTACTGGTTCTACAGCATATTGAAGTGTGATGGTTCTCATGCTATGAGTGCCCCTCCTCACTGACCTACATGTTTAATGACCACTTGAGGGCTTATGACCAGGTCTCCAGCATGGGGGCATCCCCATTTCAGTCTTTGTCTAGTTTCTGCAGTCAGTATTCACTGCATAAAGCATTTTCAATCACTCAAGACTACATATTTTATTTGTTAAGTGTGGTGTCACATGATACCTACTGAAAAATACATACCCTATGGCACCATGGCACACCATTCCATCTGCTTTTACGCTCCTCACTTAACGACCTAGTCATGGGAAAGAGAACTCAGTTGTTAAGTGAGGAGTGCCTGTATTTGAGATATGCGCTGAAACTAGCCACTTTTCATGTAACACAATTTTATTTGAAAGAATGAGTGACAGACTATGATTATTCAGCATTTTCTCTAAAATGAAATAAGCCTGTCACTTAAAAAAAGACAGTATTTGCTCCCACTGATAGAAATCTACCTTTCAAACAAAAATTAGAATTCTGAAAAAGCTGTATCCATTTCCATGAGCATGGCAGCTTCCCAACACATAAAAGACTTTCCTGATGAGATCAGTTATGTTAAACAAAAATCTTTAAATACTGCAAAACATGTTGCTGTTTTAAAGAACTGCAAAATTTGATGAACCCATATTCTCCAAATGACCAATGCATGATGTCACAAGGCACGCAAAAGCAGTTCGTTCAAACTGCAAGAAAAATCAAATTTTAATGTAACAGGGTACAAAGATGAGTAAGTTTCAGATTTCACACTTCAACTAACCTTCAAGAAACGACCAGTTTGCAAGTTTGTTTGTTTTGTTTGGGGGGGTTAGCCCCCTGGCTGGGAATCGAACCCAGGCCGTGGTGTTGAGCGCGCCAAAGCCTAGCCACTACACCACCAGGGAAAACACTGCAAGTTTTGATATGTATCAAAAAGATAAAATATCCACAATTATCTGAAGCTGTTAAAATACTCTTTTCCAAATACATTTTTACATGAGGCCAGATTTCTTCATGTACTTCAAAGTACCATGTTGCAACAAACTGAATGCAGAAGCAGATATGAGAATCCAGCCCAACATTAAAGGATTCAGAAAAACAAAACCAAGAGCTTCTTAAGAGTTGGAAAAAAATTTTTTTTATAAAACAATGTTATTTATGTTAACAGGTAATGGTTTTATTTTTTTTAACACAATAAACACAGACAGATATAACCCATAAACACAAATGTTCTTTGGGATCTTCAATTTTTAAAAATTTAAATGGGTCCCAAAACCAAAATATTTGAGAACAGCTGGAATAGGGAATTCAAATTAGTAAATACTAAACATGTGTCTTTTTTTTGCTAACTCACACACTATTTGAAATCAAGGGCCACTAAAACTCCCAGAGAAACATTCTTTTTTAAAGTGGTATAAAAATGTTTTGGCAGTGGCGGAGTGCTTAATTAGTATTGTCCTATACAGTTTGGTTAATTCTTCTTTGGAAATGTACTTCCCTATACAGTTTTATATGAAACATTTCACAATAAATATTCTAACTCTATAAAGTGTTTAGAGTACATTCAAAACTGGACTTCTATTTTTAAAAATCATACCAAATAGTACTATTATCACACTTTTTAAAATCAATTCTTTATTTAGGTAACAAGTTGGTTATGTTCACTGCATTGTATGAAACATCACAATATCATACTGGAAAGGTACTATCAGTACAGGGTTGGATCAGAGTGGACAGTATGAACAATAAACCATTTTGTATTCTTCATTCCCTATCTTTTAACAATCCCCCAAACCCAGTAAAGGGACAAATAGCTTGTAACATCATCATGTAAAGCACTTTAACTTACAAGGCTAATATCTAAAGAATAAATAAAACATTGTGGCAGTAATTCCTTTTAGACCAAAAATCAGGTGCACAATAAATCAAATGATTGAGGAAGCTGTCTATGTTCAAATATGTGGCTCTCCAGAAACAGCTTCAGGAAAATGTTACAGAAAATACCATGAATTCCATTTCACACAGGACCAGATGCTGACTCATTTTAACTAATATACAAGGGCAATTACATCCTGCTGAAACACAATTTAAACATATAGGAAAATGTTTACAAAGCATCCACAACATGTAGACCATGTACAAATGGATACATTCATTGCTTCTCCTACCCAAATAGCTTCTTTAAGATAAATATTTTACTCTCATGTTTAGCATTAATAGGATACATGCACAACTCAAAAAGAATTCAAGGTTATTGTAAAAATAGAATTAAACTAATAATCTTCAAGTACCTTATGTGACAGCCACTCTGTACCGTGCCCAATGTTATAAAATGAAAGGTTACTGAACCATGAAAATATCTCTGTAATATTTCCTTAGATCTAAAATAGATAATTCTAAATGTATTTATAGTTATTTCAATGTGATATTGAGCTTTTAAAATAACATAAACAATTAAAAATTATACCAAATTACACAAAAGTTGTATCTTAAAAGCTGAAAAATTAAAACTATAGAAACCCACATGTAAAACAAAAATCACAATTTACATTATAAAGGCAAATTTTATCATTTAAAAAATTTGCAACAGTGAGATGTCAAAGCAAATTATAAATAGCCATAAATTAACCCATTTGGTTTCAAAGATTTTCTAGTGAGAGCTGAAGGATGTAGTAAATACATGCATAAATTTGTAAGGGTTTATAATATTATTGTATTGCCAAATACACTTTATCTTGAAGCAGGCAACATTACAATTTGGACATTATCGGAGAACCCAGTTTCGTAATACAGGTAAAATTGGGAAAAAAATTAAATAACAATTAATAATAAATATATATCCTATAGCAAAATTGCTCAAATGAAAATTCAAGCCACAGAGCTGCAAAAGGTTTCCAACTTGGTAAACTGAAAAAAAGAACATCTCATATAATTCTTTACTCTTACATGCTTATATGTTGTGTCTTGTTTTAAAAAAAAGTATCTTCAAGAGTACAGCTAACTATATTCCCATGCACCTCAGGCACAATTGTTATCTGTGGTGAAATAACTCCGTTGGTTTCTAGGGCCAAAAGTTCAATACAGATGTAACCAGATGCCTGAGGTTGGCAAAAATACTGTAGTACAGGCAATGCTACAAGTGGCAATTATCAGAAAACACAAATATGAACAAATGATGGGAAATGCTAATGATTTTCTGCTCATATCACAAAACGTTGGAAATCCACAAGAATATTTCCCCCTTGTACTGAAGAAAATTGTGATTAAAAGTTTTTTCCCCCAATTTTCAGAATCAAAAGCATTTTAGAAGGTTTATAAGGCTACCATGGGTCTTCTAGATCTCCAGCACCCTACAGGAAGAGAAAAGGAAGAATATTATTATTATTTACCTATACCACTTCCAGGTTGGACTGAATTTCAAAAGAAAACAAAATTAGACGAACAAATTACCTTCCTTTGTTTGAAAAGGTATTTTTACAGAGAGATGTGTGAATTGTATATTGCGTGTATGGATCTGTCTAATACAGATAGAGAGATAACTGGCTGGTTTTTTTCCTCTCCTCTCCACCAAATGCCTTCTTCTTAAACCACTTAAAAGTATCCGAGCATTGAAAAAAATAGATCAAAACATCAGCTACCTTTGAAAATTCCAAAGTTTCAACTTATGGTACCTTATGCAAGTTTAGACACATTATAAACATGAAGAAGAAAAATTAATGGTCTACATTCACAAAATAGTTGGTTTAAAAAATAGTTCCTATGCAATAGCTATTTATCTGTATTTTAAAAATCAATTTTAACAAAAGCAAAACTCTCATTTGCCACTATTTAAAATACCCCATAATTCTTGCACTTATTAATATCTGATGAACACTTGTAGCAAAGTTAACAAACAGTTTACAAATCTTTAAAATGTTCATCATGGCAATTTTCTGACATGTTTATGTGTGTCCATTATTCTGTCCAAAAAATTAATATTTTGTACCACAAAAAGGGGATAATAGAACTGATTTACGTTAAGCAAGTTTCTCAAATTTTTTTCTTTTAGTTAATGAAAAAAAAGCCAAGCCAAATGTTTTCTAAATTTTATATAAATACAAATGAATTTTTAATGGGTATTTTTCTAATATACCAATTTTTTTTTAATAATTTAAAAATAAGTACAACATGCATAGATTATTCCACATCACATGCTTTATTTGGACTTAAACACTTATAATTCATTCTAAACACTTGGTTGACATACATTTTGATGTATGTAGTTAGTCTATACAGAATATACAAACCAAAGCTATATGAATAATACACAGGTTTTTCAAAAATTATGTTTCATAAAGAATACAGAGAAAGAAAAAATAACCACACATCCAATAGCTCAGAACTTCTAAAAATAAAACTACAGAGATGTATAATATAAACAAGTCAAAGAACACACAAATTATCATCCTTGAAAAAAAATTACAGACCATCATCTGCCATTCTTTAAAGAACTAAAATTACTAAAGAAAACACAAATTCATTACAAAGCTAAGTATGACTTTGCTCATATGTAAATAATGTAAAGTAGCATAAATCTACATTAACAAGTTTTTCCACAATATATTGTAATCTTGTTAATCAGTAATGTCTAGTCCTATATAGTATGAATTTACTGACTTTAATAACTGGTAGCCACAATTCTGGCATAAAATAGGAAATGACATATAATTTTATTCAATTCAAAGTACTATAAATAGTTAATTTCAAACTGTCTGATAAAGGTGTATGCAAAGGCCTTCTTAAAAAACAAGGCTATAAGTGAATATAATAAAACTAGTTTACCAAGATTCAAATAACAAAATGATTATATATAAATGCATACATTATACTTTCTAAGTAAAAAGCATCAAATCAAAGATCACAAAAATATCACCACAAAGTAGTCATATATTTTCACCACCCCTCTTTGTCCCTGCATCTTCATTACAGCTGTCTAAGTCAGCAAGGTCACTTTTTGATTCAGTATGGCTTTCCTGCATTGTCACTGGGTTCCCAGCATCACTGTTGGAAGGAGGAGCGGTAGCAGCTGGTCCAGCAGGGCTCTCTTCTCCCTCTACTTTAGCTAGCCTGTAACTAGTCAGCATCTCCTCCAGAAGTTGTCGGTAGTTTCCCCTATGATTAATTCTCATTTGCCTGAGAGCTTCCACCAATTTTCCCTGTGATCCACTTTCCTCTGCATCATCGGAGGCCTTTTTTTAAGATTCAAGACCCCAGTGTCAGTAGACAAACTAGGATATCACATGTATTTTATAACATAGCACAGCAAAACACTCATTTCTGTACCATGAGTAACACAGTCTAAGCATGAGAACATTTCATTAAATACTGTCTTATTTATGTCAATTAATAAAAATTTCCAATTGAAATATCTCAAGTTATTTTAAGCAAATTACCGTTAACTAGTTTAATGTCTCATTTCACATTGTAATTTGAAGTTTAATCTGAAACTTACTCTGCTATTAGAATTCAAAAGCAACATGAGCATTTTCTAAAAATTACTTTAAAAACAGTAAATTGGCTACTATAATGCTTTAGTATAAAGGAAATTAGTGTGTAAAGCAACAGGAAAGGACAGAAAGGCAGGCCATTAGAAGGTTAGTTTCTTCATTACTGCTGCTAAATGACAGGTAGGAGAGGAGATAGAAAATGTAAAACTACATAAACAAACCAGGTTTTTGGAAAATTTTTAAAGAGTCTGTGGATAAAAATTCTGTTTACTTTTTGTCTTTTTAACTGTTTTAATAAAACATCTCTAGATAAAAATAGACAATTATATCAAGCATTATAATAAGATATGAATAGCAAACTACTTATTCCTTTATATTTTATTAAATTTTGGAAAACCTACAGGTTTCTATAGTAGCTATTTGTAATCTTGTTAGCAGAACAAGCTTCAACATCCAAGCCCATCACAGTTAAGCTGAAAGACTAAAAAGCCAGACAGCCTTACATTATGTGCCTCCTGATGTGATGAATTAGGGAGTACAGAGCCATGTGCTCTTGCCAAAAATATTTAATATAAACCTAATAAAACTAATTTCTAGTTTACAGGAAACAGGGAACAGAGGATCAAGTTCAAGGACAACACAAGGAAACAATTATACAATTCAAAATGTAGGACATCCTATAAAAAGCTGGCTTAGTAGATTCTTCATTATTAAGTGTCAAGGGGCAGGGAGTGGGGGCTTGATTAAAGACTTGTTTAATATGCTTGGTTGATAACCTAACCTGATTAGATTATGCTTCAAAATAACAATTATAATCGTCATTTTAGGGACAACTTAGAAAATTTGGACTTGATACTAGATATTATTCAATATATTATTCATTTTCTTAGGTATAGCATTATGGTTACACAGAAAAATGTTCTCATTCTTTTTTTTTTTTTTTTTTTTTAATGTTAAGAACCGTAATGCAAGATAATATATTTTACTTTATTTTATTTTATTTTTTCTTTTTGGTATGTGGGTAGCTCCCTGACTGGGAATCGAACCCAGGCCGCAGCGCTGACAGCGCCAGTGCCGAAGCCTTAAGCCACTACACCATCACGGAACTCCGTGTTCTCATTCTTAAGAATGAGGTACATGCCAAAATATCTGAAGGTAAAATGATGATAATGTCTGAAGTTTGCTGTCAATGGTTTAGTCAAAAAAGTATCTCTTTATACACACACGTATAAAGAGGTAAAACAAATATGGTAAAATGTTAAACAACTGTTGAATCTGGGTAGAACATACATAGGAGTTCACTAGGATTATTTACATTTTTCTGTATGTTTGGAAGTTTTCATCATAAATGTTAAATTAGAAGTTTACTAATATAAATGATCTGATATAAATTCTTAACTATCTTTGGAGACTGTTACTCTATAATTCTGCAACAAATGTTATACTACTATAACCACATAATAAAGGACAATGTTTATTTAAAAATGAGAGTACCTGAATAATTTTTTTTAAGTGCACTTGCAGCAAAAAGCAAGAAATGATACTGTGTGCAGCATGTTTTATGTGTTTGTTTGTATATGTGATGTATTTGTTCATTTTAGGGTATTATATACATAAATGGCCTGGGAGGAAAAGAAACAGCAATATATAAATAATCATAATGGGTAATGAAGTTACAGATGCTGTGTTTTCTTTGAATCCTCCTATTTTCTACATAAAGCATGTTAACTGTCAAAGTAACTTTTTCTAATTTGCAAAATTTATCGTGTGGAGAAAATCTCTGTTAAGATTTTCCATAGTTTTTTTCCCTTTCTCTTTTCTTTTGCACTAAATAAACATGTTTCCCTAAATAAAGTTTCTCATTTGAACCTATTCAGGAAAGGTTAAAATGGAACAATGAGATTAACTGCTTGCTAATCATAAACCTTATCTTTAGTCTTTATTCAGGTCTTACAAAAGACCATTTTCTACTTGATAGTCTATCACAAAGAATTTTTAATGAAGGGCATAAAACTCCTCTCCACTCTAAAAAAGAAAATCTTAAAAGCAACACTCCCTTTTTATAAAATAAAAACTTCTAGGACACTGAAAAAGAATCTGCTTCAAGTGGGCAGCTGATTTACACACAGCAAAAGGGATTATCAACCCTGGTTTTCACATCAGAAATCCCTGTGGAGCTTGTACAGATACCAAAGTTCCATCCCATGATATTCAGATTCAGTGGGTTGGGGTGATATTTTTTTAAAGCCTGACAGGTGATTCTGATATACAGCCAAAGTTGAGGACCACAGACACAGACTAAACAGTGTAGCTCTGCTTACTTGAACTTATTGATAAGATTGGATCAAAGATTGTTACAGAAACACTGAGAACTTGAGCTACTGACCACATTTAAAAGTAATTTTATTTTATAGCAAATTACATTTCCCTATTGTGGTGGACAAATGATGAATGGGTAAAACCTCTTTCCCCAGTCATTTCATTTGATTCTTCAAAATGCTATTATATAACTCAAGGATTTTCATTAATATAAGAAATCTATTATTTAGCTGTATTTTCTTTACCTGAATCCATACATACCTAGCACATTAAGTATACACATCTATTACAGAAGTTAATTCCACCTTGCACAAGTTTCTCCAATTAGAGGCTAAACTCACTGAGGTAAAGATAATTTCTTATTAGTTTCAATATCCTCCCTACCACATAGGGAAGGAAAATCAATGTTTGTGCTAAGAATTTTATAATGTAGACTCATTTAATCCTCACACCTACCCTAAGTAATAAGCACTGAACCCCTAATTTTTATAAGTAAAGAAACTAAGGCTCAGAGAGATTTGTTTGTCAGGGTAACAATGCTAGTAAGTGACAGAGCTCAGATTTGTGTCCAGGTGTAATTAACATCTATGTCCTTTTGAATGTTCTTCTGAATCCATTATGGTAAGTAGTTTTTGAATATTAAATGCCTCATATAAACAGACACTTAGTAAATAAATATTGGCTTATTAAATTATTTTAGAACTAAACCACAAATTACTTCATATTAAAGTCTATAATCCTTGATACAGAAAGAGTAACAAAATTCAGGACCAAAAAAATCATACAGATGGGATGGTTCAAATTATTCTGGCAAAATAAATTTAAGGCAATTAGAGAGATGGGAATTTAGGATTTTTCTGTTTTTCTTTGTAAGGTTTAACTGTGATCTAGACTAGCACAGCTTAAAAATCAAATCTCTCATTATGAAAATACTGCCTTACACTAAATAAGATACAGGAAACCTTGATACATCAAGCACAGAACAAACAAAAGGGGAAATATTTAAAAAATAAAATTTCACTACCTAATATTAATTGCAGCAATTTTTAAAAACTCAGTTACCATAAGCAAAATTTTTCAAATGATTAGCTGAAAACAGTGGAGAAAAAGTAAGAATATTAGTATAGTATGCTAGTATGTATTATTTGTGTTTTTTTGTGGAGTCCTATGCCCTCCCCTGCTTGTCAGCTAAAAATAATTTTTAGAACTAAACATTTTCCAATATGAAGGAGATACAACTAACAAAGACTAATAAAGAATCTAATAAATTAGATGGTTTTGTAAGGATCATGTAAAAGTTAATGAATCTGAAGAAATTTTGAGGAGTCATTAAAATAGTCAAGACCACACAGCTAAGAGGAGGGGTATGTCAAATCATACCTTAGAAAACAATGACTAAAGTTAGGGCATTTTCAAATGGTATAGGTCTTCTCCATAAAAATGCTTGGACCAGCGAAAAGGTAAACAAGAAATGATTTACAAAAAACTGGCATTCACAGTCCTAAAACTGTGATGTAAAAATGTAAAAAGCAACTATGTTTTTTTGTAAATTGATCTACTTGAAATAAAATTTAAAAAACTGTATACAAGAACTGTCCAGAAAAAAATCCAGCCATAAATGACTCTAATTTTCATAGTACATGGCAGGATGTTTTCTGGACAGCCCTCGTATAAAACTTCATGTGAAACAGAATACAGAGATTCTCTGGGGCTATTTATATATGTATGTATAAATACTAGTTCTTTCTTTACCCCTGGAATATCATCAAGTTATACAGCTACTTGATTAGTGGTATACGAATTCAAAAGCATTGTAAGTCTTCGTTGAGGGAAAGAACATTTTTGCATGAAAAATATATAGCTTTAAAAAATACTTTGATATCAATTGGCAAATATGAATTACCTTTTTTAACCGTATGATTTAAAGATAGTCTTAGCAAACTACTACTAGAAATGAATAAATGAAACTATTTATTATTTAATAAGTAGTAATTAAGCTCTCACCATATGCCAGGCACTGCTGTAGGTGCTGGGACTAAAGCCATAATAAATCAGATGAAGTCCCAGGTCTCATAGAATTTATATTCTAGTTAAAAAACACAAACTAGTATTTTAGAAGAAGAAAAAGACGGTAATCTCAGAGCTGTGCCTAATATAAAAACAACTTAAAGCAAAATGCAGTTTTACTTTTTCTAGTCCTCTAGGTGATAAATCTTTTGGGGTCACAGACTTCTTTGAAGAACTGATGAAAATCACAGACATACTCATCATTAAAGAATATGTATGTATAAACATAAACATATTTGGTGGCAAAACTTTTTGTGGAATCACAAACTCCTTGATTAAGAATTCCTGCTATTGCAATAACTACAGGTGCATCAGATGGGTACTCGATTTGTTGGGGTGATGGGAGGAGAGTAGGAGCGGGTGGGTGAAAAAGGATAAGAAGTACAAATTCTTAGTCACAAAATAGTCACAGGGATATAAAGTGCAGCATAGGGCATATAGTCAGTAACATTGTAGAAACTGTACATGGTATCAGATGGGAACCAGATGTATCAGAATAAGGATTTTGTAAATTATATAAATATCTCATCACTATGCTGTACACCTGAAACCAATATAATACTGCGTGTCAAATGTAATTGAAAAAATAAAAGGAGAAAAAAATGTAAAAAAGAATTCCTGTTAGATTCTTTTTCATAGGTTGTGATTTTAAAAGTTGGGATAATACAATATTGCCTACATTAAGAAGACACACATTCCAAAAAGTTGAACAAAGAAACAAATTTAGGAAACAATAAGATTATTCTAGTGAACTTTCTGAATATATTTTAATGACTTAGTTAACTTCTGACATGTTCAACTCAGTTTTTTTACTAAAAGATGTATTAACCAAAAGATGTTTAAAAGAAAAATGAATGCATCCCTATTTCTGATGAGACTACTTAGAGACATTTACAGCAAAACAATGTATCTGATGTAAAGTAGATATTTTAGGAATCTAAATAAATCTCCGGTTAATTCTGACTAGCATTCTTATTTTCAATTTCTCTTAAAAAGTTCTTTGTTATTTTAAAAAGCTTATTTTTCATTCTACCTCCCAACTGTCATCTGCTCTGAATTTCTACCACACAAGTCTTTCCCACTCTGCAAGTTAATTACCAGCTCCTGCCACTGCACTTCCTGGCAACATCTTCCACGTGGCACAGATCTAAGTCAAGAAGCACTTACAGAGCATCTGCACCTCACTGCTGTATTAGATCAAGTTAAGAGCTAATAATTTAATTAAACACTACAACTTCTCAATTTTTTTTTTTTTTGCTTCTTCTGTATTTCTGCTACTTGTGATTATGGTTCAACATTTTTCTAAGGTCATGATTATTCTGAAAAGATAAAGTCATGCTTCCCAAAATAGGATTCTGCGCTGCAAAAAGTTTTTATAATAAGAGGAAGTTTCTCTAATTCATATATGTATCTACTAATAATGAATTTAAACTTATCATCTCATGTCTGCAATTATTTCACAACTACTTACTTCAAGCATTTCTTTAATCTAATACTACACACATTTCTAACAGATTAAAATACCAGATACTCCTTTCAGTCTATCATTCTTATGCTCCAAACTTATGGTAGCTCTTTAAGCCTAAAATGTAAAAGTTCAAAAGGCTTCTGGAAGTCTATTAAAAATTCTTTATTTTTCACCACAGCAGTACTCTTCGCTAGTAAAAATCGATGTCCTTTCACTGAAAGAGAGCTTATACTTTGTTCCGGGGCTCCCCCATCCACTTGAACTTCCATTCTCCTCATTTCATTTCTGGAACTCACATCATTTTTCAAAATGTTTTCTCTGAAAATGTGACTTTCCCAGCAATTACTGTACTTACATGGCAATTAATCATAATCTAGATATTGTCATTTCTTTTTATTCTTTAGTAAGTAATGTGAAATATTTTTATTATTTAACTTGTGTGTTTATATCTATATTGCAAGCTGCACTGAGAGTAGGAACGGCATCATGCCTATGTCTCCTCCCTATATCATTTCATTATATGGTAGACTGTCACTGTTTGATCTATTGATACTAATAGAAAACTTATATATGAAGGTAATTAAGTATATATCTCCTTGGTGTATATAGTCATGTAATAATCACAATCAAGGTAAGTCTATATTCTGAGCATTTCACCATAGCTTAAATGGTTTTGTTGCCTATTTATTCACTGTCTATAAAGCTACCCTGTAAAAGTAGTTTCTATTTTTAAAAAAATGTTTAAAAGTCCTCCTTAACAGAAATTTAAGGTTATAAAACATTTTTAAAATCTTGCTTGGAGTTTAAGAGCCAACTTTTGGAGGAAGCAAGAAATTCAGCAAGGCATAATGAAATAATTTTAAGATCATATACAGAGGAAACAAGAGTACCTATATAGCTAATAAACCAACCAGTAACTAACTTCTCAGGGCTTGTTCCATCCAACCACAGTGGCAGATGCTGTATTGAACCTATAATCTAGCTGACGAGGTAAGACTCTTCACTCTGCCTCCCAATTACCTCTATCTTTTTAGTTAATTTAACATCCTATTCTCAACTGTTTGATTCAGAATTCTCTAAATGTATCAATTAAATGACATATTTTTATTTTCGTATTAATTTTCCCAGCTTTGGATACAATTCTTAATATTCTGAGGTACTTGCCACAAAAGAAGACTCAGAATCACTGCTCTAGACCAAGACATAAATTCTGTTATTAGCAATATATGCTACTCACTTTTGTTCAACTCACTAAAATGTATTAGTTGTAAAATTTTCCTTTTTAACAGGCACTTACTGTTAAAAAAAAAACTATGATACTGCTGTGCAGTAACGAATCTAGAAAACAATGCAATTGAGGGGATACATAATTTCTACCAGTGGCTGCCAGGAGGAGCTGGACACCTGGAGGGTGAAGTCTATTTCTTCTCAACAAGTTCATTACTAAGTCTGGCTCCCTTAAGTCTTTGAAACATACATGTTAAAAATTAAGTTATTCACATTTAGATGCCTAAAAACTTAAGAACCTTATTAGAAAATATGTGAATTACTGACATTGAAATGTAGGGCAATTTTTAAAAAACCACTGTTTTGTCTCCTGGTACTAGTCCTAAAATAAAACGAAAAAACTGCAGAGGAGCAGCTGACAGCTTATTAGTATTTCTAAGGAAGGTAAAGGGATAAGAGATTTGCTCAGATGAAGCACAGCAAGGTGTAACAAAATGGTTATCTCAGTTCAACACATAAACCCACAACACAGTAAGATTAGAAAGAAATTATCCTCAGATATTCAACTGAGCACACAGGGTCACTTAAATGTGTGGTCATTAAAATAACAACGCATTCACCATCACTAACTTACAGTGATGCCAGTAGAAAGAGAAACTGAGATACTTCAAAGCACATTCTTTGCCTCAAAATTAAGATTTAAGGGAAAAAGAGAAGAGAAGGCAGACATACAGGGAGGAGGTTAAGTACAGCCCAAACAAAAAGGCATCTGACATCCATTAAGTGACAACAAACAGATCTACAAAACAGAATTTTACTTCTACTTCCATCTCAATACATTTCCTTAAACTTTAACTGACTCCTTAACATAAAAATCAGTAATAATTTCTTATTATTTCCTTATGTGTATATTCATACCTAGTATTTATATTATAAAATTACTTAAAATGCTTAGGAAATAAAACTTACCCCATCACTTTCTCTATGTGGATTCAGTCTACTATAAACAGCCTCAATAACACTGCGCCTAAAAAAAAAAAAATTATGCTTCAGTTTTATTAAATTACATTAAGCTTCTTAGTATTTAAAATAACAGTCCATCTTGACTATACTCAAAAATTAACTGCCACATTAAATTATTTGCCAAGAACACAGTTTCTACTTCATTCAGAATTTGATCCTGGACAACCCATTTGTTCTTATTTATCAAGGAAAGAAGAAACTTCATCCTTAGAGTATGATAAAAAATTCCTTTTAAAAAAATCTTTTGGATGAAATAGTTCTTCACTAGTATAAGAACTATTAAACCAATTCATCTTTAGATAATTGACGTACTTCTTACCCAAAATTATTTAATTATTAATTATAAACAAACTCAAAATTAGTTTTATTCTACTTACTTGCCAGCAAGACCTCCCCCAGGAGGCAAATTTGGGATATTTTCTGCAGACAAGATGCGCATGACATGGGCAAGATCAGGCATTCCTTCCTCACCCGACTTCTCCAAAATTTCTGTAGGTTTTTAAAAAAGGTTCCTCAATTAATGAGATAACTTAGTATTCACAAAGAAGTGAAACAGGAGGTGCAGTATGTTAGTGCCCATGTTCAAATATAAAAAGCTAACAATCACACAGAACAAAAAAGCAATATATATACCTGTGTGTGTGTGTGTATATATATACTCATTCCAGTATTATTTATAAAAGCAAGACATGTAGTAAATTAAATGTCCAACAAAAAAGGGACAGTTAAGAAAATTTTGGAGGAAACTACAAAGCCACTGGAGGAAATAATTTATATAATCACCAAAAATGATCCCTATGACAGTACAGCTACAGGGAGAAACACTTTTCATTTGATTCTATGTAAATACAATGTAAACGTTATTATTAATACTATGATTACAGGAATATAAAAGCAATGGATGGATAAAAACTATAAAGAGAAAAGGAAAACTAAAAATTAGGTTTTTTGATACCCCTCAAACAGTAATGTTTTACAACAATTTATTTAAAGCAAAAAGGGAAAATGAATTCCAGAATGTGCTAAAGTTTAGAACAAAATAAAACATTTACAAGTTCCTTTCACACAATTCATGAAAAAAAGATTTTTGAAGCAAGATTATCTGGCCAGTATCAAGACATAAACTCCTCAAAAATCAGACAGTGTCAACATACTCTTAAGACAACAAAAAAAGCAGTGTCCTAAGCAGCCCTCAAGAGGCAAAATCCAAACTGTTTACCATGCCTCACAAGGCCCTCACTGTGACCTTAAACTTTCAACACTCCATTCAACTCTGCCCCTGACTCCTATTATCTCTACAGGCTTTATTCAAAGAAGCCTTCTTCTACTTTTACATCTTCATGTACTTTTTCCCTTGCTGTGGAACCCTTTTTACACCAATCTGTATGGTTAACTCATTTTCATCCCTCGGGTTTTAACTTTATACATCACTTTCTCAAATTCTTCTCTGACCCACATTTGGAGTAGGTGCACTGCAAAATACTCCCATTGTACACAATGTTTACTGTATCACGGACTGTAAGCTTCATGAAGGCAGGAGTACAAATTTTCTACTTTAATTGCATCTTTACATAGAAGGGTTTCTCAACCTCGGAGCTACTGACATTTTGGACTAGACAATTTTTTGTTGTGGAGGCCATCTTGGGCACTGCAGAATTTTAAGCAACATCCTTGACCTTTACTTACTAGATGCCAGTGGCATCCTCTCGTTATGACACCAAAAATGCTCCAGACATTGTCACATGTTGCATGGGGGACAAAAATCTCCCCCAACTGAGAACCATTTTAGTCTAGCACTTTGCCAACCAATTTTCATACCCTCCACTAGTGCCATACAGTCTAATCTTCCACCACTGTCTGCATTAACACATGGTTCCTAACTGCTCTCTTGACTTCCACTCCCGTCCCCTCTGCATAATCTCTTCACACAATAACTGAAAACCTTTGAAAAAAGTCAGATCAAATCACTCTTATGCTTAAAATCTTCCAATGATTCCCACTGCTATTGCAATGAAGCCCAAAGTCCTCATTTTGGTCTATAGAATCCTACATAATCTGCTTCTTAACAGCCTCCCTTAGTCTTTTCTGTGTTATACCAGCTCATTCTCTCTATGCACGTTCCCTTCTTTGCGGATCGCTTTGCCTGGAATCCTCTTCCCCCAGATAGCTGCTCTCCTATACACAGGAATCTGCTCAAATGTCTTTCCTCACAGAGCCCCTATGAACGGAAATCTCATTATCCGCTGCTTATTGTTTTACTTTTTTTCTACTTAAAGAAAAAATTATTGGTCTCTATTAGAATATAACTCCATCAAGAAACCTGACCCCTGCCCAAACCTGCGAAAGAATGTAGTTTTCCTATAGTAATTAAGCATTTGAAAATGCAAATTTTCATATTTCAAAACTCTCACCAATTACTATGGCCACTGTATCCAAAATATGAATCATAATAGATCAAATTCATGCCCATGACACCATAATAATTAGTACCATTCAAATTTTTTTTTTTTTTAAATATCAAGCCATAAAAGTGTTAGAAAATACAGGTCAGTGTGTAACCTTAAAAATTGAATTTAGGGAGTTCCCTGATGGTGTAGTGGCTTAAGGCTTCAGCACTGGTGCTGTCAGTGCTGCGGCCTGGGTTCGATTCCCAGCCAGGGAGCTACCCACATACCAAAAAGCAGGAAAAAAAAAAAAAAAAAAAATTGAATTTAGAACTTTGTAAGAATGACACAAAGGCAAAACAAAGATTAATATAACTTCATAAAAAGTAATTTTATATCCAAACGCAACATATAAAATCAAAATGTAGCATTATGAGTTGGGTATTCTGTATTACTTTCTAATATGCACTGTCGATTTTTCAGGATAACCACTCAATAAAATTTTAAAATAATGTAGAACAGAAGGTAAGAAAGGGGAAAAAGAATAGATGTAAACAAATAAGGTGACAGATTTAAACAGAAACACATTAGAAATTTATTAAAGATAAAGTTTCTCCCCTCCCTCACTCCTGAATAATAATGGATTTTTAGCACAAAAAAATAACTTTAGATAAGGTCAAGTAAGGTAAATTTTACAAAGGGTGCAGGGGACAATGGTGGCAGCAGTAGGGTCCAGCATGGGGTATACAAGCCTGAGCACAGTAGGCAAAGCTTTAGCACTGGTCAGGGTGTGACCCAGAATGGGGTTCAAAGCTGATGCAGAGTAAGGAAGGCAGCTACACAAGGGGTAGCTGCGACAGATTTGTTTGATAATAGGAGCCACGTTTCTCATCAGAGAAAAGAGTTACAACTATGAAGAGAGAAAAGGAGAATGAACTCTGTAGTGCTGTATAAGAGTTGGAATTGGTAGGATAAATCGGATAGAAACAGGAAGGGAGGGAGGAATATAGATGTATGTGTGTGTGTATGTTGTGTATGTGTGTAGCTCGAGGATATAGGAATAGAAACAGCACACCTAATGAACAAATCCCAATTCCTAAATAAAACAAAAATAAAAAATAAAAGAGAGAGAGATTATTGGAAAAGTGGCTCATTTCAGGGTTGGTGCAGGGTAATACAAGATAAGTCTGGAGTATCTATCTCATAATGCCAGAAAGTAAGAAACTGCTCACACAATTTTAGAGACACGTCAAAAAAGACAATGGAACAAGCCTGGAGGGGTTCCCACCAGCCAAATCTAGGTCAACGTAAGTATCAAAGTGACAATTAAAACAACAGATTATAACACAAGTACAAGAGGAATCTGAGTCCATGCTCACATAAATTAAACAAATAGGTAGAAGAGAAAAACTTTCTTTAAAGTAAAATTCTAGCTAATACATATAAAAATGACTGAATTTTAAAAAAATTACCATTTGTTTATTATCCTAGTAGCAACTGATTCTGGGAAGAATACTAAAACTGGTAGGTGAAAATTTGGGAAGGAATAGATTAAAATAATCTCAAAGAATCTCCCTGTTGAATACTGGTTAATAAGTATAACATACTTAATAATTAACTTTTTTTGTTTGTTTGTTTGTTTTAATGGAGGAGCCTGAAAGACAACATTTCAAGTAAATGATCAAAGTCAAGTTTTACCACATGGTGTGCCTCCTGATATCATCCACCGAGAAACCTAGCATCACTCCTGAAGTATTTCTGTCAATATATAATCTAAATCTTATCAAGAGGAAACATGAGCTGACCGAAATTGAGGGACATGGACATTCTACAAATTAACTAATCTTACTGCTAAAAAATGTCAAGGTCAGTAAAAACAAGAAAAACACAATGAAACTTTTTCACATGAAGGGGGACTAAGGAGGCCCCTGAACCAGTAAAAGGTATTACTGGGACAACTGGGGAAATTTTAATGGAATCTGTGGAATAGATGATAATATTGTATCAATGACAACTTCCTAATTTTGAGGGATGTACTGCAGTTTTGTGGAGACTGTCCTTTTTGTATTAAGGAGTATTGGGATATCACATCTGCAATTTACCCTGAATTGGTTCAGAAAAAATTATCAATATGGAGTAGGGGAGAGGGAGAATGAGAATGTGTCATAGAAAGTATATAGAGAGATGAGTCAAAATGACGTATAATGTAAACAAACAGGGAATCCAGGGAAAGGGTACTACATGTACATGGGAGTTCTCTTTATTTTTGCAACCTTTCTGTAAGTTTAAAATTACTATAAAAATAAAGTTTAAAAATGTGTGAAGTTAATAATCTTTTCCAACACCAACGTTAACTTTATTAGTATGATGAAAAAATTGTAATGAATTCATATCATAACTGAGGAAGGGGGAATTTGTGTTAGTGGAATTATAATAGCACTTGATGTTCATGATAATCTGAGGCAAATCTCAATAGATTCTTCATTTACTACTAAAAATGTAATTAGGGAAAGGAAAAAAAAAAAGCTTTAACAAATTATTTTCAATTTATGTTTCTCATTGGTGGTATAATAGACATACTGTTTTCTCTTTGCCTAGAAATTCCCACACATTGGTCCAAGATGTGATAATAAATCTTAGGCACATAGATGTTTGTTTTTAAGGCTTTGTTTTGAAATCCTTAATTGTTTCTCTAAGGAAATTTTAAGAGAACTATGTGATAAAAGAAGGAAGAATAGTTTTCCTTTCCTTCTTAAAAAAAAAGGTGGGGGCCTTTCTTACCTTCAACCCGTGATTCCAAGTACTTATCCAACTCTGAATCTTTTCTCACTGCTTCATCTGAGACCTTGGGGGCATTTGAAAAGCAAACTAGCACAATACTCATGTTATCTCGACTTCCCTGTACATTAAAGAAAGAAAAATAAATATTATAGAAGTCATATTTCTATAGTCTCTATTATTTATTTCAAAAGTTAATTAAAAAAGTACAGCTCATTTAATAAACCAGAATGTATACATTCAACATTTATTTTCAATCCAAAGAACTAGTTGATGCATACCCTGAACAAACCAGTTCTCCAGGTAGGGGTAGACCTGTAATTATTTTAGGACTTTTGATTTTGTGTATTTATTCTTACTCACCACCATTCCATGACCTGAGAATTGGAAATGTATCTTCATATGTATTAAATCTGCTAAACTCTGTTTCCCACTCAAGACTGGATATTCCCAGAGTGACTCAAGCCCAAAACTCATCCTCCCAAACAAATGTGCAATATTCCTCCAGTTAATTAACCAGCATTTGGGAATGCTATTAAGTCCCTAGTGAATTTAACATAGCTGAAAAATGCAGATCATTAGGATAACCAAGACACTAAATTAAGCTACAAGCAGGAAATAGTTAAACTGGAAACAGTTCTGAGGGTACAGCAAAAAACAATGAAATGTAACTGATGGTGGAGATACGCTGTAGACAGATGTAACAAACAACCTCTGAAGAAAAGACATCGGATTTTACAAATAACCTATATTAAAAAGGAATCACAGAATATATATTATTGCCATGAGAATATGAGCAGTAAATTTAAAACACTTTCTCATTACTTTTTCTATAGGTGCATTACTTTGAATTGCTTAGAATAGAATGAAACTGTTCTCAGAATAGTAATTTCTTTCAAGTCCCACTTTTTCCTATCCACCACTCTAAAAAATTGAAGTCAATGGAGGTGTTCAGGCTCTTTTGTGTGATAGAGAGATTTGCCAACCCAAGTGAAAAAGTCAAGGCCATACCTATCCTAGTCTTCTTAGTAATTATGGCCAGAACCCAGGCAACCATTGTTGGTTCAGACTTACTACCCTTTCAGAACCTATGTGACATAGCCAAAACAACAGGCAGGCCTTGGGGAACTTCTGCCACCACACTACCTCCTAAACCTCAATGAAGCAAAGTTCAAAGGCAGTGGAGGCCAGGTCTTCAGAATAAACAGTAAACTCTCTCCACAGACTCTCATGCTTTAGTAAGAACTACCATGAATATATTATCAGCTTTTCAGTATTTTGGGGGATGGGGGGGGGACACGACCAGAATTCCTAAAATAGCCCAAACTAATTTCATTTCTTAATGAAATCCACCCAAACTTTCATAATCACTAATATAAGAAATACTGCACTGGCTGTATTTCTTATATGTGAATAGATACACATAAGCACTAGGGTTCCAAACAGAAAAAAAAAGGGTCACTACATTCCACAAGAATCAAGATTTATGATACAAGTTCAGGTCACACAAAAACTTTATACCATTGATATTCAAGAATCAGGCAACTCTTGAATATAAATGATTTTTAAAGCAATTTTTATGAATAAATAGAATTAATGTTTTATATTTTTAGAAATCCAGTTTCTTGTAAATTTATTCCTAATCATTATATATCATTGATTAGATTTTTAGAAGTTATAAAACATACTGCCTATCAGTTGGAAAATTAACTAAAAGATAGTTTCAAGAAGTTTAAATATCCCAAGACATTTAAGGAAAATAATTTACATTTACACCTTTCAAGGATGCTGCTTCCATTTCTACATAAAGATGACTTTCCCTTAAACTCAAAATGAGTATTTCAGTAGTTTATATTCAGCAATTAAAAGGTTCTTCCCTTCTTTGGTTTTATGCAAATTATCTTTGCATAATTAGTTAATTTTCCAACTGATATAGCTTCATATTGTTAAATGGCTACTCTGAAAAATGGGTATCAAAGACAATAATGGTAACTACCTTCTATGGTTGTGAAAATTAAAAGAGTCAAAAGAGTGTAAAGTGCTTAGAACACTTTTGTCTTGTAGAAAGCAATAATTTACTGATCCTACTATGATTATGATGATTATCACAATCCCTCAAGATTTTATGAGACAGCATAAAAAAGTATTTGTAAACTACAGGGCATGACGAGTGTTAAAAATGCTAGACAACATTAACACTTTATTTAAATTTATTATCAGGGAAACATCTACTTAAAAATTGGACCTACTCTTATTTATCTCTTCTCCTACAGCAGCTAACACCTAATAAGTAATCACTAAGAGCTAAACACTGGGCTAAGTGTTTTCCATGGATTTTAAAATTTACATTCAATCTTTCAAACTAAATTCAAAGTGATAATATTCTATTTTAATCATATTGTTTTATAATATTGCTAATTCTTGGTTTTACAATAGAAACAAGGGGAGGAATAAAATTATGTAATTAGAAAAACAAGAATGGATAAGAGGGTTTAATTTAATTCCATAAGTAACATGCAGTGGTTCCTAAATCTGTTTCAATACAAAACAGCTAACTACGCTTCTCAATGCTGATTTCAATTTGAATGCAGCTTCATTCAAGGGAACTATGTTGGTCCACTTTCACTACAATTGAATGAATTCCGTGTGTCCATGTCTTATCCCTATTACTATCATTATGATTTCTGAAATTCTAGGGCTCTGCCTAGAATCCTTTAACACTACCAACAGAATATTTAATCACTTTAAAATGATAAAAGCTATCGAGTGAAATATGTCACGAGAATCATTAAAATCCCACATTCAGAGGGGTGGGGTCAAAATTCCTGACCACCACCAACCACCAACATCCTTTCAATGGAAGGGTGAGCACAGTTTATGCACAATACAAACTTCTTTCTTTACTTCAGATTACAGACATAATACCTTTTTGGCTATTCCCTCAAAACTACATCATTCACTCAACAGAATGATCTGTAACCACAAAAAATTATTTAGACCAATACTTATAAACATGGAAATCTCTCTACAAGGTACTGTTAAATGAAAAAGCAGACTGTAGAATAACAATTACACTGATCTCATTTTTATAAAAACATTAACAGGTCAGCAAAAAAAGACTGGAAAGCTATATACCACAACCATACAAGAAGCCAACTTAGGTGGGCAGCCAAATTTTTGAATGTGTCTTTACATATTCTGTATTATCTGAATTTTTTTCACTAACAACATATACTATTTTTATAATCATTTGCTAGTCAGGCAGAAAACAAGCTTGCTTTCATCTCAAAAAGCTGCAGGTCAGAATTTCTCTATTTTGAGTCCAAGGTTAAAAAACATTTTTAGAGCCACTTACTATTCAATCACTAATAACCATAATACTCACTTAACTTACCCAGAGGAATAAAAAGAATACTGTGTGCTTTAAAAAAAAAAAATCAGAAGAGCTAGAAATACCATCGTTAAAACCCTTTCAGAAAAAAAGCTGCCAACTAGAAATACCAGTCCTTCAATTTTTTTTTGAAGTTTCCTCTTTCCCTTCTATAGAAAAGTATATACTTCACAAAATCTGAGCATCTCCACAGACTTGGGAGATCCTTGAGAAACTTTTGGCTATGCCTGTACCTTGCACAGCAACTTATCTAATAAGAAATAGAATGGTTGTAATCTAGACAGAATAAATTTGACACCTTAATTTCATATAACTAAAAGTTAGTTTTGCCTTGGTATCTTTTTAATCAGTCATAAAAGACTTGCATATTTCAAGCACTGCTCAGATCATTGAAATTTCAATTGATTACTATATAGATACTGCAAAAAATCCACTTAGAACTACTCATTATATTGAAGACAGCCAAGGGATTGGCTAATTATCTATTTGTCTAGATCCTCCCTCTCGAATTCCTGTATGGAGATTCACAGAATATTACAAATCCAAATTAAACTTTAGTGTTTCACAGGAATACATTTTATACTAACTAGCCTTTGGTTTCTTTTTATCAGTGATGATAAAAACATATGAAAAGAATTTGGTATCTCTTAGAAAATATATTATACACCATGTCATATCTTAGTTACCTAAAGTCACATGTAAATTCCTTTTAGATTTTCTTGCTAGGAAAAAGCTTCTTTTATTAGGCAATAAGAAATACACTACTTACACTTTTACTTCAGTTTTTATCTGAGCTGCTAGGATGTCCAGAACTAAATTAAAAGTGTACTTAGCCTAGGTTTCTGGTGTATCTTCCAATATTTACGTGGCTCTTGGTCTTTTGCCTACCTAGTACAGAATTATACTTACTATATACATATTTTATCAAACTGCCTCATAATCAGGCATAAGACAGCTTTACCAATGTTGAAAATTTGAATCAAGTCAAAATTCTCTGTATAGATGCCTCTCTCTCCCATAGCAACAAGCCATAAAGTACTTAAATGACAATACTATAAATTTATTAAACTTAATTTTCAAATTAGAGAGTTGAAGCAAACAAGGATGGTCAAAAAAAAAGGTTCTATTTCTGCTGAAGAAAACAATTTTAAAATATTAAGATTTTGTAACTGAAGTTTCCTTAATTTTACTTACCATATCTTTTCAAAATAGGATATTTTAATGATAACAAAAAGACTTACATACCTTATGTAAACAAGTGTCCACTACCCAATTGCACACATTTTCCAGGTCATCAGATACCTCAAGCCTAGATTTAACAAATTCACAGAGCTCCTCATTACTCATAACATCCCAGATCCCATCACAAGCCAAGATGATAAATTCATCCTCTTCTGCTCTTAAAAGTTCATAAACCTCAGGCTCTGGAGAAACAAGTTGTTCTGTTGGGCCCTTGCCATCAACACACTTGTAATCATAGTCCCCCAGAGCACGAGACACTGCTAATGAACCATTAACACGTTGAATCATTACACTGCCTCCTGCGTTTTGGATTCGCTCCTTCTCCCTTGGATTGCAAGGTTTGTGATCCTGGGTGGAAAAGCAGACTTGTCCGTTCCTATACAGAACAGCCCGTGAATCACCACAGTTGATAAAGTAGACATGCTTAGGTGAAATCATAACTCCCACTGCAGTTGAACCGCTCCTGTCCATTCCATTTCTGAGGTCTGAAAAGTTACGCATGTATTCATCAATTTTCAGAAAGCCAGTTCTGATACCGTTCTTGACATTTTCCACTGAAGGCTCAAGAGCAGATCCTGATTTTCCAGCTGCCCTAAAGTCTTCATTATTAGTGATGTGTTCTAATAAATGTGTTGAGCAGTAATTTGCTACTCGGGATCCAGCATGACCATCATAAACTGCAAAAAATGACCAGTCTTCCAGGCCGTGAGGAATACCTACAACAGCTGTGTGTGCATCTTCCATTTCCACTCTCCATCCTTGCATGCTGCTCAGGCCATAACGCAAACCATTCCCAGCACCATGAGCATTATGTTTCTCAGTTTTGGGTTTATCCAAAAATGCACCCATTTTTAGTAATGAATCTGAAAGAAAAAAAATTGTAGGTGTTATATGTTTAAGTTTGATAGAAAATTTATCTATAATAAATCCATTATTCTCTAGTATCTCCTATCCATGTATATTTTTCACCATTATCCTAGTTTAGTGGAACAGCAGCAAGAAGGGAAGGGGTGGGGGAGAAATTTCCCTGTACATCCTTTTTCTAGAAAAGTAGTTAAAGCAGTTCCCCAATCCTAGCACATTAGAATGATCAGATCAATTAAATCAGAATCTCTGAGGGTGCGACCCAGATATCAGGACTTTTTAAAAAGCCTCTCTGGTGATTCATATATGCAGCAAGTTCAGAACCACTGTTCTAGGACAGAGGAAAACCAAGAAAAAACCTGGCTACGTTTTTTTTAAATTCAGCTTATAACTCCAGGGTACAATATATGGATCAAATTCAGAATGGTGCACTGTCTTGTTCAATAAATAGTATATTAATATATTATAGAAAGGCTTCCAAAAGCAAGTACTGCAATCAAGATTTCTCTCCCCAGTGATCCTGAAAACAACTCCAAAATTCAGTTAAAACATAAAATCTCCATTCTACAAACATTTGATTTTATCAAGGAATCACTGTATATCAAATTCACTTGGATTGACTGAAATCCATTGCCTGATTCTGTTAAAGCCAAAAATAAGTTTTATAATGTGCTAAAGAACATACTTAATATTGCCGAGTTTTGTAATCCATGAAGTTCTTAAGACAACTTCTACTCAGTCAGTGCTGGGTGACAAAGACTTAAAACCCGTAAGACAGACAGAACTATGATATAAAGTACAGTACTATCGTGTATCACCCTCCCTCCCAGTTTCCTACATCCAATCCCAGTCCTAACACTAATTGTGTGACTTTGAGTAAGTTTTTTAGTCACTTGTTCTTCAAACACCTCCTCTATCAAGTGGGAATAATTGTAATAGCAACTACATTTCACAGAGTAAAAATAAGTTAATATATAGTGCCTAGAACAGTATTTGCAACATAGTAAATAAACACCATAAAATGCTTGCTGTTATTATTTGTTCAAGATACAGACTCCACAGTCACATTTCCACAACCCAAAATATTTTTCCAATAGCTTTCGGATGGGACCTTCGAAAAAGCAAGCCAGAGTTTAAAGAATCACTTTTTGAGACACACTAATCTAGATCAACTGACTGTCATTTGGAACTAGGTATCTTTGTGAAGTATCTTTTTCAGCTATGACTATTAATCTAACTTTACAATAAGATTTTATCTCTTCTTGTAAAAACCTGATAAACCACCATATACCAGTGGTGCCAAAAAAATCTATACATATTTTAAGAGCTGTTACTTATGTATTACTTTTTGAAGCTAAATTGAATTACAGTAGCAATATGTAGCACAGAGTTGGCTCAAAAGATGTCATTTATCAAATGAATGCTGGTGTCACCATGCAACAGGCAGAGCTGTACAAAATATAATGGTAGCACGTTTGTCATTCGAGGAGTGCAAGACCATTTTGAAGTGGTATCTAAAATTTGAGAATGCTGTGGAAGTACAATGACAATGAAGGTGTGAGTATGCAACAGAACCTCAACATGCTAACAACTGCGTGTATTCAAGCTAAATTTGAGAATCAAGGTACTTAGGGAAGAAACTGAAACAGTATGTGTGTGCATGATACAAGTGGACACTTTGGTCAATGCTGCTCAAGCAGGAGTTGGTTGTAATCAGAAGTGTCTGGACGCTGATGGTAACCACTTTGAGTACCTCTTGTATGAGCATCTCTTGTAATTGCCTAAGTCAAATGTGACTTGTATTCTTCTTTTGTTATCAGTATATACTGAATATCACAAAGTTAACAGTTTTTTCCTTTCTTTAAAATGTATAAACTTTTTTTGGCACCTTTTGTATGTACAATATTTATAAATTACAGAAATTTTACAATTTTCTATGTGTTACATAATATTGTACTAATAAATTATACAAATATTTATAATAGTAATTTTCAAAGGATAAGATTTTAAACATATATTTTCATTCAAGTATAATACAAAACTATATTTTAGACTGACAAATGTAATAGAATATGCTTATTTTTGAACATGCTGGTTTATTAATACTTTGATACAATGATCTGAGAGCCTAGTTCTAAGTATACTTTAATTTATTCTTACTTTTTTTTTTGGAGGGGGGGTAGTTCCCTGGCTGGGAATCCAACCCAGGCCGCAGCTTTGAACGTGCCAAAGCCTAGTCACTACACCACCAGGGAACCCTCTAATTTATTCTTACTTTTAATGGCTTTTTCACCTGAAAAAAAAAGGGAAATGTATAAAGATCCTAAATGCAAATATAACTAAACTATCTATGATATTTTTCAAACCATTTTTCCACCCTACCAATTATGAAAAAAATATTTTTGTTGTCATTTCCATCACCTTGATGTTCTTGCAATTAAGGTGCTGCCGTTTTACGTTTCAAAAAATAGGTTCAATATTCATAAAAACTCATTTAGAAAATTTTAAAAAGTAGTTTACAAAGGAGCCCCTGAAGCCAGGCAGCCCAACACTGTGAAAGTTACACCAAGAACAGTCTTGCTTGTTGGCTGCCGCTTAGGCTGCAATGATTCCTACCTTCCTTCTGTTTCTTCTCTGCAAGTCACTTACTCAAAATTCGAAGTGCGAAGAATGAGTATTTAAATGACCTACTTTAAGTCACCAGCACCCCTACTGGCTGTATCAGAAACTATGTTCTTTCACAAATTGGTAATTTTGTAAAAAGTTCTAAATTGACCCCATTTGAAAGTTGGGGTTGTCCCATGATGATTTAATTTTTAAAACGTCATGAAATGTCATACATATAGGAGTTAATATAATGTATACATTTAGCTTGGTAGTAATAAAATGAACATCCATGTACCTACCATACGTTTAAGAAATAAAGTATGTATTACTCTAGTACTTTTTTTGGCTCAACATTGTATTTCTGACATGCATCCATGTTGATGCAGAGAGCTGTAGTTAATTACATGCCATTTGTATGCTTGTACCAAAATTTTTAACCATTCCACTATCACTGAATAATTATTTCTCATTTTTTAAAATTATAAAACAGAGCTGTTTTGAATAATCTTGGTGTTCATGTATGAGTTGACCTAGAACACATTCCTAAATTCCCAAGTACTTAAAACATGGAAACTTGACATTCAATATAGATGATCTTTTTATCCCAACAAATATCACAAAACAAATCACTTCCAAACATTTCCCAAATGCTTTTTTGCTAACACTATTTTAAAATAATTACATTCTTAGTAAGTAAAACCTTAATCTTGAATGAAAAGATTAAAAGTGTTTTCTTTTATCCAAAAACATCTGCATTCTGTTGATGAATTAGGAACTCATATATTAAGTTCCAAAGCTCTTCAAAAGCAAAAAACTTTTTGCTATAAGAATATCAGCAAGTAAAATTACTTTCTTGATCACTTCCCATCTCATTTATAAGCACTGCAAATATGGGGGAGGGCTGATAAAATTTTACCTCCACTGTAATTTTTTAAAAAAATCACATTAGATGTATCTGAATATAACTGGTTCTGTGTAGTCACATGGTATCTCCCTTCCATTCATTATTGACCTTGCACACACAGATGCTTTTATTTTTCACTCAGTGCACATCAAAAGGGAGGCATGTTCAGACCAAAAAATAGTCAACATGACCTTCCCATCCAGATGAAGCCTGAGTGTTTATTTTTTTTGGCTGAGGTGATCCCTTATGGCGGTATTCCATGAACTGCCTTTTGTTTTTGGGGTCATAATAAAGGACCCACGTTTCATTACTTGTAATGATCTTTTTTAAGTAGTCCTCAACTTTTTCAAAACGTTCCAGGAGTTCCCAGGAAATGTGAACTCTTTCAGCTTTCATTTCATCAGATAGCCTGCACGATACCCAGCTGGCACAAACTTTGCGGAATCAAAGAACACTACTAATGTATCCCACTTTCTCCTTAGAAATTCCTAATTTACTAGCAATTTCTTTTTGTTTGATATGATGATTTCTGCGCATCAGTTCTTCAACATGATCTTGATGAAGCTCATCACTTGAAGTCACAGTCCTTCCATCTTGTGGTTTGTCACTGAAATCTGCTTACCCCATTTCTCCATCTTTGAATTGCCTTACCCAGCATCTTACTGTACTCATATTAACACACTGATCACTATAAACAGCTTACATCTATCTGTCTGTGAATTTCAATCGGAGGAACTTGTTCTGCTGTTAAGAATTCAGTAACCATACTGTTTGAACCAAATGCCTGAACATTTTTCCATGTCAATGTGTACTGGGTGAAAAATAGAAGTCTCTCTGTGTGCAAAGTCAAGAATGAGGGGAGATATCACATGACTACACAGGAGCAGTAATATCCAGATATATCTAGTGTCACACACACAAAAAATATTACAGTGGCAGCAAAATTTATTAGCCTGCCCTCGTAACTCACTATATATTAAAGGTACTGCCTTCAAAAAATTAACTATAACACCCTAAGAGCTCTTTGTAAACCTCTGGATCAATTTCTTTGCTGCAAGAATCTGCCTGAGAATGATACAGTGAAGGTTTTTCACCTTAACTGTGATTTTTCTTCCAGAAAAGGTTGTCTTTGTTAGAGAAGACATTTATAATGTTATGCTGGGGATATACATTTGAGTACCATTTATTTGCTCTTAACCCCGTGAAAAACAGTTCCGATCAGTGAAACACAACCTTAGCAAAAATACTAAGGGGAAGGTATGCTACAAACACCTATACTTTAATAAACCTTAAAGCCAATCTTCCACAATGTGCTATTGTTCTGATAACTGTTTTGGTCAAATTAGCAATATTTACTATGCATGTCTCAAAGGAATTTGATAACAAAGGAATGACTTTTAATTTTTTGCTATGCATTACATGTATTATTTCAGTCATTTTGACCAAGGCCAGAAAAACAAGTGTATTTCCATTGGTATGTCTTTGACTATTCAACAAGAAACCTCAGAGGGCCTTGTAAATATTTATAATTAAATCCAGTGAAATTCTGTAATGTACTATATTGAATGTTGTGTGGCTTTGTCAAGTATCTCTAGAAAAACTCATAAAGATTAGTTTTTATCCTCAAAATGCATAATTTTAAAAAATGCCTTGCTAATTTTTTATGGTAACATGCTACCATTTAGCTCTATGTCAAGCCACACTGTATACTTAGGCAAGATTGTACACAATAGTAAATAAGGAACCATATTTCAAATACTCCTCTTTGATAATCTCAGATTTTCCTGAGAGGTTGGTATTCCAGATCTGATTATATCACAGTCTTCAAGCCATAATAAGAGCTCATACTGGGTTAGGAGTTCTAATGTTTTTTATGTTGTGTGCTTGTGTGTGCTTTATTATCATTTTAAACAACCTGATTTTTTGTAGAAATCTTTTATTGTCATTTGCTCATTTTTTGAAGACACTTTAGTTGAAACTAGATCATATGGAAATCAATGTCATCACATGTAAACTCCAATGTGACACAATGTTTAATACAAATGAGGAAGTGAAAATTCTACCTTTCTTTATGAGTTCTCACTGGCCCATGTGACATACTAACAATGTGAAGACAATCACTATACTAAATGCAATCTGCCATTTCAAGATGAAAGACAATAAATATAAGTTCTAATTTTTAAGTATTAATACTAATGGATGGTTCTGCATACCCACTTTAGAGACCTCTGGTCTATACAACTCTGTAGGCCTTGAAGTTTTTACAAGACTGAAAATATATGCACTGTTTTAAGATTGAATCAACATGTTCTCTGCCCATTTGTCTTTTTCCATTGCCTTCTTTGAGAAAAATACATTACTGAACCCATAGCATATAATGTCATTATTTGCTTTCTCAATCAATGGTACACAATTGTACTATGAAGAATCTGAGAAATGATACTTTAAATGGGGTTCTCACGCCTGGCAAGACCGAGGACTACTGGCTGTTTGGTTTTTTGTAAGTAATTTGCTTAAATCACTTTAATCACATTTTTTAAATCACGTAAAAGGTTTCACATGTATTTATATACTATATAGAATGATATTCTCTTCTGGAATGATTCTCAAAATTTTTATTTATAATCAGTACATTAAATACAGCAATAAATTATTCACACCTTTAATGTATTTATCACAGTAATACTTAAACTTTGTTCAATTAATTTAAAAGTACATAACAATATTACAATAGTCACCATTAAAGTATTTTATGAGTGTCCACTATGTGCCAGGCATGCAGAAATAAGACGTCCCCTCCTTTAAAGGAACTTACAGTCTGGTGGAAGATGAAGACCAAGGCATAGATACACCTGAAACTAATATTATGTATCAACTACATTTAAATACAAAAAGTTTAAAATAAAATTTTCTTTACTTAAAAAAAACAAACAAACCAGTGCGCAGTTTGTGAAGGCACCCTGTGATATGGGGCACAATAGGATAAGTCCAGGTATGCGGAGAAGCAATGTCAAAAATAGCTTTATGTAGTTAAAAATTTTCCAAATTAAGAAAATTAAGCTAAGACTTAAAAGATGAAAGTGGTAGAAGGAATTAGCCAGCATATTACAAAGATCAAAAAAGAGTAAGAACACAATCAATTTTGTATGGCTGGACTGTGTGTGTGTGTGTGTGTGTGTGTGTACACACACACAAGCATTTCAAGAGGCAAAGCAGCGAGTTCCCTGATGGTGTAGTGGCTTAAGGCTTCAGCACTGGCGCTGTCAGTGCTGCGGCCTGGGTTCGATTCCCAGTCAGGGAGCTACCCACATACCAAAAAGCAAAAACAAAACAAAACAAAACAACAACAACAAAAAACAAAAGAGGCAAAGCAGAAGCACTAAAATCCTAAGAATAACATTGCCCTACCAAGATGTCCGTTACCTATTTATCTGAGGATCATGGATTTGGGAACTCAAAGATGGGTCATCCCCTTCTTGCCTGAGCAAGTAGCAAATCCAACTGTGAATAACTATGGTTTTCATTGAGAACAAATCTGGAAAAGAAGTTCTACAGACCCTAAAAATGTAGATAGGTACCTATAGCAACGCTGTCCAACCATTTGACTTCCCTGGACCACACTGAAAGAATAGTCTTGGGCCACACATAAAATATACTAACACTAATGACAGTTGATGGGCTTTAAAAAAAGGTCACCAAAGAATCTGATAATGTTTTAAGAGTTTGTGTTGAGTCACATTCAAAGCTGTCCTGAGCCGCAGGTTGGACATGCCTGATCCATAGTTTACATTCTCCTTTAGAATAAGCCACCACATAAAAAACTCTGATACCTTTGAGTTTGCTTACAAATTCTGAAACTGGGTAAGGGGAGGAGGAGAGGCAACCTCTACACATAAAACGTCAAATTTCAGTTAAAAGAAACTTCAAAGGCTTTGGAGTAGTACTCAAAGTAAAATAGTACTACAATTTTCAAAGTAAGGTTAAATACATACAAATGTGCATATTCAAAAGGTACTAATACCACTCACTCATCACCAGATTAAAACACTTGCAAAACTGAATTTCAGGCTCCCTTTTTTCTAAATCCCCCTTTAGCTCTCTCAAAATCATCTCTACTCCTTAGGTCAAAATGGAATCATATCACAGAGGCTTTTTTCTCTTTCCCCTTAAACATATCTAAGGAATAGAACTTCATCTAAAGAACTGGATTCAAAAAGTTAATCTCTAATTATAAAACACCCAAGTAAGTTTCAATGGATAAAAATTCTCTACTATTCCTAAAAAAAACTAAAATAGTACTTTGGCACTAAACGGTGACAAAGAACAAGAAAAACTACCTGAAGCATTGTTTTCTAAAAATTGCTTTGAACTTAAAAGTTCTAGGTCCCTTGCCTTTGTTGGCAGATTGTGGCTGATTTGTTATCAAACACATTGCAAGAGGAGATATCTTGAAGCTGCCCTCAGTTCACAATCGAGCTCAACTATATTCCACATTTATAAGGGAAACTGACGGCACAGTAGGAAACAATACTAGGTGATCAAAGAATACAGCCTCATCTTTTCAAACAAGTTAGTTATAAAAAATACATTTCTATACTAAACATTTGCAGTAACTGATTCTAATACAGCCTAACATAAAAAACAGGACTATTTTGTCTACCATAATTGGACACTGAATTATTTTAAAATTGTGCCCTCCCTCCTTAACTACCCTCACCTGTGCCAAGTTACATCCTTCTTGAAAAGACTTCCTAGGTATTACCTTTTCCAGAAATACTTTCCCCATAGTGCTCTACCACACTTCATTTACACTTCTTTTTCATCCATTTAGCACTTGTATAACTAATTGCATGTAACGTATACCCCCATTTCTTAAAACAGTAATTTATGTATATTTTCCCTGTCAAAACAAGTACTGAATAAACGTTACAATACTTCCATCCCCAATGAATTCATAAATCTGTGTGGCCTTTACCGTTAAGACCATATCCCACTTAGAATTGAAGTAGATTCCATGATTGAAACAGATGTTCTTTGTATTATTATACTGAAAAGAGAAAGGCCTCATCATGGCTCCAGAATGACAGAAGCACCTCAGCTTCTCAGAGAAAGACTTCCAGGGAGGTCAGCATGCAGGAATGGGATGTGGGGTAAAGGATGCTAACTAACATGGTGTGGCATCCATGAGTTACACTACATGATTGACACTATGCATCCCAGAAGACAAGGCACAGAGTAGATTATGTGTATAGTTACTGTGCTCTGTGTTTATTTTTCTTTGGTATTCCCCTACGTTTATTAAAGTTTAGCAGTTCTTACCTTATCTTAATTATGTCAAATTAAGCGGGAAAATTCTTATGCCCATATTCTAGAGAGGACACTGAAGGTAAACTGAATGCTTTCTACCTTCTTTAAGTCTGTATTGGGGGGCAGTAATATTATAATAGTCTCCCAAAGAGGAGAGAAATTTTGGCTTAAGGAAAGAGCTGGAAATTAGAGGACTGGCCACTCCCATTTGTGTGGACCTGGATTTTTCTTTTTTAAAGAAGTAATAGTTTACTCACATACTACAATCATAAAGTCATTTTGTCTATTAAGAGTTTATTTCATCCATAAGGTTTGGCCATGAAAATGTTCTCATATGAATTATAAATACAAAAACATCTATTAGAGAAAATTATTAGGACTAAGTGCCATTTTATTGAAATGATCTAATAAAAACTTCATGTAACAGGAACTCCAAAAACAAACTACCTGTTTCAGTTATACACACAGGTTTAGACTCCAGAAGGCTAAACCAAATGATTCCAAAATAACCAAGAAATCTACAGTGCCTAGGAAAATAAATAAAAGTATACTAACTTGTACCCAAAATACAAACACATGCAATAAACGTATGATCTTAAGACAATGAACTGTAGGAAACAAGGAAAAGAATGCCAAAACAGTGAGTGATTCCTGGTAGACAAGTATCTGTTTTCTTTCTTTATTTTTTAAAAAAAAGTAAAGAAAAGCTATACAAATCTATATTGAGATGCTCAATTCTAAAATGGTCCAGTTATAAAATTCTGTTTTTAGAGTCTGATTAGTAAGTAAATTACTAATTGTTACCAATAGCTGTAAAGTCATTCATATATATATATGACACTCTATGTAAGACCAAAATGCAGCTTACAATAAATAGAACAAATACTGTGGGACAAGTTCTATTTCATATGTAATACCTAATTAATGTGAAAAAAAGGACTTAAGAATTTTAACTAGATCTCTCAATTTCTGAATGAAAGTTAAAGAAATCATGTAAGATCACTGCCCAAGGTTTCTACCGAAGTGATAGCAACCATATCCTCATCTTTTCCAAAACAACAAACAAAAAACACTCAAGTCAAACATACCCTCTTATATGAAATCTTACAAACTGCTCCAATCAAAAAGAGGATTTATCATCTTTCTGAATTCCTGGAAGTAGTTAGTGTCTCTCAGACACAAGGCAATTAAACACATACTGCTTTATGACAAGCCTTACATTAAATGTTAACATTTATACCACTCTAAATATATATGCTTATGTCATTTGGAACCAAGTTTCAATTTCAACCTTTTACTCAAACCAAAAGAAGTCTTCTTACTGAAATGTACCTTGAAGCAGAATTAAGCTTGCCTGTTACATTTTAATTATTTACACAATTTAGATTTTACTTTTTAAGAAAATTTAAGGACAGAAGGGAGGAAGCAAGCAAGTAATCTTTTTTCAGAAAGGTAAGATTCTGAACCCATGAAACAATAGGATGTTATTAAAGGGAAAAACAGAACACTAAGAGGAACAAAAGAGCTTCTATAAAGTGAAAACATAATCATAGAATAGAAAGCTGGAGGAAACTCCTAGAAATTATAACAAAAGACAGAGATTGTAAAACAGGAGAGGATTAGTCCAGAAAGTTCAAGAGCCCAAAAATAGGAATGAGAGAACACAAAGAACTGAAAAGAAGAAATAAAATTTTAAAATAATACAAGAAAATTACAAACTGAAGGGAATGAATTTCAAGATTAAAAGGGCACACCCTACGTCAAAAGCACAATGGATGAGAAAAGATATTTACAAAGGCACATTATCAAAAATTCCGAAACAGTGGAGGGAAGGATAAGAGCCCAGAAGCTTTCAAACGGAGAGAAAAAGGTTTCATACAAGATCTCAAAAATCAGAATGACACTGGTCTCAGGTGGGGGAAAATTTGGGGTTGAATTAACGATTAGTATATCAAAAACTTTAACTCCAGGGAGTTCCCTGATGGTGCAGTGGCTTAAGGCTTCAGAGTTGGCGCTGTCAGCGCTGCGGCCTGGGTTCGTTTCCCAGCCAGGGAGCTACCCACATACGAAAAAGCAAAAAAACAAAAAAAAACAAAAAAAAACCTTTAACTCCAGGAAAACAAACTGTACAGAAAATAAAAAGTAACCCTAATTGATAAAATGAGAAATATCAGGAGGGGGGAGGGAGAAAGAGAAAAAGTCGGGGGAGAGTGTGAGTATGTGTGGCAGGGTGGGGGGTAGTGGAGTGAGAGAGCTAAATTTCATCTTCAGTAATGGAATGAACAACTAAAACCATCAAGAAGCATATCACTTAAAGAGATTTGAAGATAAATTTGTAACAGTTTGAAATGCTTGGTTCCAATGACTTCTCGAAGAAGAGGAGCTTGTAGGACTTGTTGGTTCTTTTAACTATGTTAATGTCTATTTTCTTTTTTTTAATATTTTTTTTTTTATGTGGGTAGCTCCCTGGCTGAGAATTGAACCCAGGCCACAGCGTTGACAGTGCCGAAGCCTAGCCACTACATCACCAGGGAACTCCTTAATGTCTATTTTCATTTACAAAACTAAAGAAGTAAAACAGTAGCACACTACAATGATCAGATTTCAGGAACTGAATTTCATAAGAGCTAATCTTCCTAACATGTAAAAAGGTCCCATAAATCATTTAAAAAATGAACAGCAACATGATAGAAAAATGGACCAAAAAAATCCCCACAAAACCATGCCTGATCTCGCCTTCTTAAGATAAATGGAAACTGACACCCCACTGAGATGTCATTTCCATGTACCCGACTGGCAGACAGCAAAGGGCTGACCACCACTCCCTGGAGGGGATTATGCAGAAGCACACTGCTGACACCAATAAATGGGTGCAATCTCTGTGGAAGGCAACTTAATAAAATCTATCAAAATTTACAGCTGCACACCCTCTTCAACCAAAATATAAGAATTTACCTATAAACAGGTTTACTCCTGCATACAAAATGAGTATTCACTGTAGCACTGTTAGAAAAAGTAAAATACATAAAACCATCTTATTAATAATATCACTCATTTGGAAATTGATTAATATCATGAACCATGATGCATATTTAAAGATAAAATGTGATAAAACATAATACCTCACAACTAATAAGAGAATATATACACGTGTGTGTGTGCACATACATACATGTATTCATTTTCTGGAAGCATACACTGAATTGGAAACTTGGGCAAGAGAAATCAAGAGCTTAGGAGATAGAAATAAAAGAAATGCTCTCTATTATATGCCATGTTGTACCCTTTCAATTTTAAACGTGTAAATGTAACAAAAACTAAACTACTTAAATTTAATACTAGTTAATGAATGTCATTTCAACTAGGAAAATTCCTTTAGAGTGAATCCATTTTAGCAATTAAGAGCTACAATGTATAAAAACCTAAACCATTATAAATATTGATATACTGATACCCAAAGGTTTTTTTCTCCGTAAACAAATGAACAGTCACCTACATTGACATATTGAGTGAACCATTAAGATGCAACAAATACATCCTGTTGTTTTAATATACTGTCATTTCCTTGAAGAAGTAAACCCACTGGTGAATCCTACTAATAAAAATAAAAAGCATGAATTGTACACGCAATGCAAGATGAAAACCAAGATGCAATGGCCTCTATAAAATAGCATCAAACCATGGTAAAGCATATTATAAATTCAGAGAGATGAATATACCATGTAATAGAGGAGAAAATCCCTAAATATTTAGTGCTGCTATGTTGTAAATACAAGTATTAAATTCTACCTAAATGAATTGCATTTCTCTAAAAGACAAGGTGAAAACAAAATTCTCAGTGCATTTTATAACTTTATAGAAATAGGATTAATATTTTTCTAGACATGAATACAAAAGCTGTTACGAGACATGTTAGCAGAAATCTAGTACTGCTGATAATTCTAGCAAGACGTTTCTTCACTCTATGACATTAAATAAGCATACTCTGAAACCTGATTGCAAGCTAAACTTTAAAGTAAAGTTTAGCTTGCAATATACAGACAAAGGAAAACTAAGTAATTTTTCCATATTTTTACAATGGCAAAAACAAAAAGTGAAATACCCCTGAGGAAAAACAAAAAATACAAAGTTGCAATTAAAGAGTAGGATTCCCTCCTATATGAGTTCCTCCTATATGTACAAAATAATGTCAGGATATGGCTAACATTGTGTAGACTCAAAATTACCCTTGCAAAAATGCTTAATATGAGGAAAGCTAATCTTTATAACATTACTATGACCAGGCACTGGAACCTATATAACTTCACCTATGTCAATCTGCTCATTTAATCTTTTGAACAACTTTATAAGATAAATATTATTTGTCCTCATTTTGAGGACACCAATTCACATAACTAACTTGTCCAAGGTAGGTAGCAAAGCTGCTGTAACCCAGGTTGTCTGCTTTCAGACTCCACTCTCTTAAACACCCCAGCATACAACATTTGTAGCTGCACCACCCATGTGAAGTCGTCATCATTTCTTGCCTAGACTACTGCAATAACCTCCTAACTACTGTCCCTGCTCCCACCTTTGCCTCTTATTCTCCCAGGTCATCTTTCTTAAATGTAATAGAATCATGTCACTATTGACTTCCCACTGGATTTAGAAGAAAATCCAAACTTCTTACTACCGCCCTCCATAATACGAACCATACAGTTTTTCAACTTTACTTTCGTAAACGCTTCCATCATCACTTAACGGCTCTCCACCTACAGTGACCTTTTCTATTCCTTCAATCCGTCAAGTTTGTTCCTCATCTCTGGACTTTTGTTTTACTGTTTTCTATTCTTGGAATCATCTTTACCTTTCCACTCCCTTAGCTACATGGCCATTCCTGACTACCCAATCTAAAGTATTCTTCAAACACCATCACAGCTCATCTTCCAGTTTTGTTTTACTTATCATTTGCTGAAATATTTTCTCATTATATTCTTACTTTACTCCAGCCAGAATGTACGCTCCACAAGAAGACTAACATGTCTCATTCACTGTCAATATGACTAAAACTACTCATGGCACATCAAAAATACTCTATAAAATATGTGTGGAATGAATGAGCACGTGAGCATCAAATGAAGTAGCTAGCTTGCTAAAAATAACATGCATTTGATAATGCTCATATTATGGGAGGCCTACTCCAACTGAAAAGGGATGAACCACGGTTCTCAATTCAATCTCATTAAAGCTAGAAAATAGAAATACAACAGTCTAGAGTAGTGATTCTCAACCTTCCTAATGCCATGACCCTTTAATACAGTTCCTCATATTGTGGTGACCCCCATAAAATTATTTTCGTTGCTACTTCATAACTGTCATTTTGCCCCTGTTACATTATTATCATAATATAAATATCTGACATGTGTTTTCTGATGGTCTTAGGCAACCCCTGTGAAAGGGTTGTTTGATCCCCAAAGGGGTCGCGACCCACAGGTTGAGAACCGCTGGAGTAGATAAACATAATGTTCAGTACTTTAATCTGTCAAACATATAAAGCACTACATTCAGTTATAAGGGCCACATGTTAGACAAGCATTGGCAAAACTAAAATATATCCTAAGCAAAAGAATGAGGACAGCACACAGCTCAAAAAATACATCATAGGAAGAATATTTGAAGCTAGGACTGCTTAGACTATAGGGGAGGTATTAAGTCCTAGCAGGGCTGATGGTGAATACTGAATCCTGTGAAAGAAAAAATGGCATATTTATTTGTTCCAGAGTGCAGATCTAGGATCAATGGCTAAAAGACAGGTGTCTGGGTAACATTAAGACATATTTTTTTAAAAAGATTATGCTGAAAGAAAGGATGCAATCAACTTACATGAGTTCAACTGTCCTTCAATCACTTTACATTTTAAAATTTACAGGCATTCTCCAACCACCCCCACCAAGGGTTTAAAACAAACAAAAAAAGACCGCTTTATATTAGATGTCTATTGTTTATATACATGAAAATTAAGATGCATCATTTACTGCAACATAAAAATACCAGTGCTCTTTCAAAGCCAAAGTCAGAAGAGAATATAGAAATAGAAGCAAATAAAGGAAAAGGGAGAATTGAGGAGCATAAAATAGTAACTGTGATCCCCACTTAATGACTGATTATCGCTAATACTATTTACAAAAAAATAACAGGGAACAAAAATATTTGTACTATTATTTAATAATGTAAAATTTATACATGTAAAAAAGAAAACATAAATAAAAATGGTTGCTGTTAGAACTGATGATGTTACAGGAATTCACAGTAATTTAAAAATATTATTGGCTCTATGTCAATAACTGTTGAAGTAGGGTGATAGGTACATGGGGGATCAATATATACTATTTATTACTTCTACCTTCATGGATGTCTGAAATTTCCTATAACCAGAATTTTTTAAAAATTAATTTAATGCTGTCTCTCCAAGTTCTGCCAAAATTAGGGCTTTTTCCTAAGCAAATACGCCTGGATACTTTTGATCCCAATGAAATTTAAATTGCAGGACATGTAGGGAAAAAAATTCCTCAACAAATTCATTCTTCCTTTAGTCCCTCATAATTACAAATGCCAGATACAACTCGTGCTTTTATCAGCCCTATAGCCAAAGTTAAGAATTTTTAGCTGCTTGAATCCATTTCAACAGCAGATGGAGCAGACTGCTGAGAGGTTTGGTTAGGAACCAAGCCCCTTCAGGGATAATCAGGTGACTAATCTGAGAAGGCTAATGGTCCCTCACCTCTTATTATTTCAATTAATTTTTGCTCCAGAAGTTCATTATAACAAGTAATTATAACACGCATTTATTTTATTTGAGGCAAACAAACACTTCCAAAATGCTCATTCTGGCAAGCACTGTGTTTCAACACTTCACAAACATTAACTCATACCCTTTAGAAAAACAAATATAAAAAAATCAAACAATTCTCAAAGAAACCTTTAGCCAAAAATCGTTAGACAAAGAAAATCAGGAAATTTGAACAAAGGACATTCAGATACTGCAAAATTCACCCTCCCCTCCTACTACAGTTGGCACACTATTTCTTAGAGGGGGCACATGGACATTGGCAAGACTTGCTTAAAAATAGCACAATCTGTCAATCCCATCTGCTTCCTATCAAAAGGATGAGGTGATGTAGGGGATGCCATAGGCCCATGGATAAGATTTTTCTCCCCAAGGGTTTCTGAACACTAGCATGTTGTTCTTTAGACTACAAAAGTAATATAAATAAATAGTAACACTTCAGTGTTTTTTGATGAGCTCTGTATGCCAGAGTTTATATTAAAAGACTGATGTGTACCGTATCATTTACATCAAATAACAATTTAGTAAAGTTAGTACTATTAATATTCTTATTTTACAATTGAGAAAATTGAAATACTTAGTGTACCCAGACAACACAATTTAAGTGGCAAATCAGGGTTCAGATCAAAGCAGACTAGCCTAGAGAGGGCATTCTTCATCTCAAAGTTTAAGTGATTAGTGCATCAAAAACTTTTTTCTTTTTTAAAATAAAAAATGTATATGGTGATGGAAAGAGAACTGACTCTGGGTGATGAACATATAATGTAACACAAAGACAATGTACTATAGAACTATACACTTGGAACCTATGTAATTTTTACTAACCAATGTCACCCCAATAAATTTAACAATAAAAACAATAAAGAATAAATAAAATAGAGGTCATGGTGGGGGAGGTAAGGGTACTAAACACAATGTAGTGCCTGGATTGGATCCTGACACAAAAAGGAATTAACAGAAAAACTGGTGAAATCCAAATAGTTTGGAGTTTCATTAACAGAATAGTATCAATATTGGTTTCTTAGTTTACATAAATACACAATAGTAATATAAGAAAACCACTTTAGAGGAGTTTGTGGGAAGTCTCTTTACTAGCTTTGTAACTTTTCAGTAAATCTAAAATAATTTCAAAATTTATTAAAAAAATTAAAGTAACAGGTACATCTCAGTTGAGTAGAACACTTCATAGCAACCAACATGTTGGCAAGGATTATAAACTGGCTAGGGAAAAATCCTGCCACCTATGATTTTGCCAATCATGCTAGGGTAGCTTAGAAATGTATCCTAAAAATTCCAAGATTATATAATAATTAAAAACTGACTCAGAGATCCTATATGAATTTATCTTAAAAGAAATAACTCAAACTGAATGTAAGTATTGTATTACTATTTTAAAAGATTAAACAAATAGAATCTATCAGCATATTTTAAAAAATCCTTTGTAACTAAACAAAATGAAAATGGCTATCTTATTTGGAAATCAATAATGTAATTCATCATGATAACAGATCAAAAGAGAAAAATCGGGGGTTCCCTGGTGATACAGTGGCTAGGGTTTGGCACTCTCAACTCTGCAGCCTGGGTTCGATTCCCAGCCAGAAAACTACCCCCCCCCTCTAAAATAAGAGAAACATCTTTGCGTATAATGATGTTCATTACGGTGCTATTTATACTAAATATAAAAACCTGCATTTCTAACAATAGAGGAATAGAGTACATCTATACCAGTGGTTCTCAACTAGGGAGATTTTGGCCCCCAGAGGGCATTTGCCAATGCCTGGAGATATTTTTGATGGTCGCCAACTGACATGAGGTGGAGGTAGGGGGTGTTCTACTGGCATCTAGCTAGTAGACGCCAGGAAAGCTATAAAATATCCTACAGTACACAGACCAGACCTGAAGCAAATAATTTATGGTTCAAATGTCAACAATGATGAGGCCAATAAAACCCTATCTACAGTATGAAATATTATACACTCATATCTAGTTAAGATTCGGGGGAAACATTCATCTACTAAGATGAAGGAAAAAAACAGCACAATATAGTCTAACTATTCGATTTTACAGGCAAATAAAGAATCCCATGGAAATTCAATACCTCATTCTCCTCCATACCCTCCGAAATAAAGCCACTTTAAAGTGGGAGAGGAGTAAATAAATCAGGCTAGTTTTAGTCTTCCAAAGTGGAATGCAGAGGGAAATGGAGCTGTGTCAAACACTTCAAGGAAGGAAAGTATGACACAAGTGTTTTCTCTCTAACTAAACTGCTGTTCTTTCAAACATGTGAAGATATGTAAATTATATCACAATGGCATAAAAATTATTTTGAGCTGAAGACATCTGAAAATCAACAAATGCAGAAAAGAGGCTTTGTCTGAACTGTACTCCCCTTATCTGCCTAAAAAGCAGTCTTCCAAAAGAAATGAATAGGACAATTCCTATTCATTTCAAAAACATGTCCAAAAGAAAGACATTTTCAAACATTAAAAAGAGAAAGCAAACTAAGACAATTCACAACACTGTAATGTTAGTAAATATAAACTCACCTATTTAAAAAGGAATTCTTAAGTTGTAATGCAAATCAAAACCTATCTATCTACATGTCAACATTTTAAAACGTAACCCACAAATAAAGAAATCCAGAAAAGTAGAACATAAAAAGGGTAATTAATGTAATAAAAACCTTAGCCAATAAATTAGTAGCAAATGGAGGTCATATTTGGGGGGAAAATCCAGTTTAAAAGAAATGTAATCCACAAAGAATATTTAAATGCAGTGATACACCAACCAGCACAATGCCAAAGTATGTAAGCAAAATTATAAGTAATACAGGGGAAAGGACCAGAAACAGAACAGAATTAATTTGCCACTCCTGGCCCATGGCAGATCAAAAAATTTTTTAATCGATGAAGCTGGAATAACCTGAGCAATGAAATAAAGCAGTATTAAATGATAACCCGAAGTATACAATAAATATCCATGAGTCCACACTGTATTTGTTTTTGAATAATGAATGAATGGGAGAGAACAGACACATCTCTAGTGCAGAATTCCAAATAATGTATGTCGATACTCTACACTCAAATACGTGGACCACACGTTCCTACCCCTTAAGTGCAGACTGGGCATAGTGACTTCCTTTTCAAAGCACAAAATGAAAACGGGGATGGGGAAGGGGACAGAAAATAACTTTACTGTGGAGACACCTAACATATTATCTCAGCCAGGTAATCAGGGTCAAAATCAACAGTCATAATCATGTTCACAGGGTGGTCTCTTGATATATACATATAATGTGATGCAAATAGTCCTTCATCTCTGTAGTCTTCCTCCCCAAGCTCCATAACCCCAGTGTAATCATGAGAAAAGCATGAGACAAATCACAATAGAAACATCCTATAAAATACCTGACCCAGTACTCCTCAAAATGGTCAAGGTCATTAAAAACAAAGAAAGTCTGGGCAATTTCCACAGCCACGAGGTGTCTAAGCAGACATGATAATTTAATGTAATGTAGTACATCCTAAACAGGATGTGGGGAGAGAAAAAAAGACATGAGGTAAAAACTAATGAAACCTGAATAAGTATGGGCTTTAGTTAATAATGTTGTACCAATACTGGTTCATTAATTGTAAGGCCTCAACTGGGCAGTTGCCATGTGAAGTTTCTCCGATTTTAGCTGGAGAAATACTCACCTGAAAACTCATTTAGTGACTGACAGTTGGTAGAATTCAGCTGGGACTTCACTCAGCTGAGAAGCACTGCATGTAGTCTCTCCAGTTTGACTACCTGGGGGGGTAGTCAGACTTCTTACATGGCACCTGGCTTTCCCCAGAGGGAATGTCCCAAGGGAACAGGCAGAAAGTACCTGGCCTTTTCTGAGTGTCACCAGTGCTGCATTCTGTTACAAGGAAATCACTAAGGCCAGTACAGACCTAAGGGGAGGGGACAGAGACCCCACCTCTCACAGAGGAAGATTAAAAAAGAATTTGCACACATTTATTAAAACGACCACAAATGGCAAAAGACTGGAAATTTACTTCAAAAAGGCTCAACTACAAGAGGTCCTGGATTTAGAGAAAGCAGATTTAGTTGACAGCCAGGGTAAGAGTCTTATTGAAAACCAGAGATTTAAGCAATTAATTTGCATAATGAACGCTGAAATCTTCAGCCTTCTTTCTCAATTCAACTTTCAGAAATCTTATAAACCTCAGTCAGGCAACAGTTTTAGTGCTCTCTGAGGAAATTCAGTAGTCCCAGAGTAAGTACTTTCAGGTAACTTACATACAAAGTACGCTCAACAAAATGGTCAGGTCACCTTACAGGGAGGCTGCCAAATGACAGTCCCTGTCCATTCACACAAAGCTTCAAACCTAAACATGAATAGACATCCAAAAATTATCAGACACTGAAGAAAAACCATACAACATGAAAAACATAGTAAATTAAAATAAATAAATCAATCAATCGGAAAGGAAAGAGTGCCAAGTAGCAAAATTTAAAAAAATCCTCAAAAGAAATAATAGTATTGTTTTCATGAAACAAGAAGGAAAAGTTATAAAAATATTTTTCAGAAAATAATAAAATGCTCTTATAAACTAAGTGAGGACATTTTAAAATAAAAGGTTGTTACATCGAGAGAGAATAGCCCAAAAAGTAGGATTCTCCCATAACTTCTCCCGCACACCCAAAAATAGGCTCAAAATGGGAGAGAATAAACTAAGTTTTAAGATCAGTCCATGGAGTTCCCTGATGGTGTAGTGGCTTAAGGCTTCGGCGCTGGCGCTGTCAGTGCTGCGGCCTGGGTTCGATTCCCAGTCAGGGAGCTACCCACATACCAAAAAGCAAAAAAAAAAAAAAAAAAAAAAGATCAGTCCAGAGTACAAAATCCAACTAACAGATAGATATTGCAGAAAGAACAATAAAAGCAAAGAGAAGAAATTATTCAGAAAAATTTCCCAGCACTAAACATGTGGAGATTGAAAGTGCCTAGCAAAACTGATGAAAGTAGAACTACAACAAAAAGAGGTAACTGAAATTTCAAATGCCAGTAAGATAAAAACCCTGAAAATTCCCAGAGGGAAAAAAAAACAGGTCAAACACAGAGAATCAGCAACCAGAACAGCATCAGAAATCTCAGAGTACTATCTGGTAAGATGCACATAACTTCCTGTGGAATTGGTGGGTTATAAAATATCCACCCTAAAGAAATTCCAATCTATACACCAGAAGAATCACAATGATGCTAATGCAATGTGACACTCTACAGAAGTTGAAAGTATGGGTTACATCTAAATATATCACCATAAATAAACCTCAAAAATAAAGCTAGGGGAGTTCCCCTGATGGTGTAGTGGCTTAAGGCTTCGGGTGTTGGCGCTGTCAGCGCTGCGGCCTGGGTTCGATTCCCGGTCAGGGAGCTACCCACATACCAAAAAGCAAAAAAAAATAAAAAAATAAAAAAATAAAGCTAGCTAGGAAAAGTGTGATGTCATTTAAGCAAATACAAAATTTACAAAACAATACACTAGTTTAGATATGTGAACATATTGCAAAAGTAATAAAAGCATGTCTGAGAAGTATAAAAACAAAAACCACTGTAACTTGATAATAAATTACTTCTAAGGAAGAAGACAGAAAAGATGGAGTGATATTTAAATAAAATCGGTAGCATTTTCTTTTTGAGAGCAGTTTGAAACAAACATCAAAATGTTAGTGTCCAGTAAATCTTGATGATAGGCACATGGATCCCTATGTCAAATTTCATGCTGCAAGAAAATTTTCATTCTGTTAAAAAAGTTACATACACTGACACAAAATTCATGTCTCAGTAAAATTTCAACCCAAAACAGTAATTCTGCACCAATTTCCCTTACTATATAATGGCCATTAATACCCATTTCCTTTACAAATATTAAGTATAATTTAGTCAACTCAAAAAATATATTTTTACTTCTGTTTAATTTATGGAGTGTGAAAAAGTCATGTAAACACATATGCAGAACAGAAACTGTTTAGCCAAAATAAATGTCACTTCTGTTTTAACAGAAGCCTGGTCTAACACTTACAAATGAAAGATCAACTCATTTAAATTTATCTGCCCACTAAACTGAGTTAAAATTACTTTCAAGAGAAAAGAAAAAATAAAAGCTTTTAAAAACAGAACAAAGCAAAGAGAGGAAAAGCTTCTAAAGTGCCACAAGAAGCAAGATATGAGATTTAAAGTTTCAATATTTCCTCAAAATACAATATATTTAAATTTCTCCATACTACTGCCAAATAACAATCTGTACACAAACTGCCCTACAGTATCTCAATTTTTAATGAAAAAAATTTTATAAGGAAAATAAATATTAATGTTCATATAATAATCCATGGGAAAATGGATTTTCTAGTGCAGGACAAATGGAACACAGCCATTTATCACTCATTCCTCCAAATACACCACCAAAATGTTAGTTAAAGAAACAATTTTTAAAGTATAAAACAACAATGAAAACCTAGGAGGGAAAAGAGGGAAATTAAGAGGTGCACCATCAATGAAGAGGGGTATAAAAAATCTTTGGTAGGTACTGTATTTTTCCATGGATGATACTTTTATACAAAATTGTCAAACCAAAAACTGGGGTTGTCTTACACTCTTCAGTGGGGTGCACACACAGACTCAACCACTTGCCACAGCTTATCCAAAGTTCAGCAAAGAGACAGCATTACATCCCAAGGCAGCAGAATATACATTCTTTTCAAGTGCACGTGGAATATTTTCCAAGATAGACCACATGTTAGGTCACTAAACAAGCCTCAATAAATTTAAGAAAATTAAAGTAATATAAAGCATCCTCTCTGACTGCAACAGTATAAAACTAGAATCGATTACAAAAACTGAAAAATGCACAAACACGCCAAAAGGTACCTTGAGACAAATGAGAATGAAAACACAACTACCCACAATCTATGGGACATAGCAAAAGCAGTACTGAGAGGCAAATTCATAGCATTGAAGGCCTACCTAAAGAAATAAGAAAAATCTCAAATAGAGAGTTTAACCCTACACCCAAGAAAACTAGAAAAAGAACAGAAAACAAACAAAAACCAAAACAACCCAAAATGAGTACAAGGAAGGAAATAATAAAAATCAGAGTGGAAATAAACAAAATTGAGACTAAGAAGACAATACAAAAGGTCAACAAAACCAAGAGGTGGTTCTTCAAAAACATAAACAAAATTCACAAACCTTTAAACAAACTCCTCAAGAAAATCAAGAGAAGGAGGTTCCCTTGTGGTGTAGTAGCCAGGCTTTGGAACTCTCAACACCACGGCCTGGATTCGATTCCCAGCCAGGGAACTACCAAAAAGAGAGAGAGAGAGAGAGACAGAGAGACAGAGACAGAGACACACACACATACAGAGAGAGAGAGAGAGAGAGAGAGAGAGAGAGAGAGAGAGAGAGAGAGAGAGAGAAGACCCAAATAAATAGAATAAAAAATGAAAGAGAAGTGACAACACACAGCACAGAAATGCAAGAAATCATAAGAAAATACCACGAGCAACTATACACCAACAAATTGGACAATCTGGAAGAAACAGACAGGGTCTTAGAAACATACAAATTTCCAAGGTTAAGTTAAAAAGAAACCAAAAGTCTAAAACAATCAATTACTAATAACATAATCGAATCAGCAATCAACAAGCTCCCAACAAACAAAAAGTCCCAGACTAGACGATTTCACATGTGAATTTTACAAAACATTCAAAAAAGAATTAACACCTATTTTCCTCAAACTATTTCAAAATATCCAGGAAGAGGGTAGGCTCCTAAACTCATGTTATAAGGCCACCATTACCCTGCTTCCAAAACCAGATAGACAATACAAAAAAAGAAAACTACAGGTCAATATCCCTAATGAACATAGATGCAAAAATTCTCTTTTGTTCAGAGATTTCCTCTCTGAAGATCATTTATCTAGGTATGAGTACTCAAAGCATTCCTTGAACTGAGTATTTTTAGGACTGAAGTCTTGAATTCTGTGTCACTTAGATCATATATTTCCAAATCTTTAAGTTTCTTTTCTGGAGATGTTCCATTTTCTCTCTGAGACATTTTGTTCCCGAGGGCGCTCATTGTAGTTGCCGTATTTCTCTTCCTGGGTATAAGGACTTTTTCCCCCGGAAGATATAGAGAGGTCCTTCTTTCACTTCCCAGTTGGTGTCACTGCAGCATCTTACAGATTTTCTCTTGGCTGGTTGATTCTCTCTCTTGGAGCTTTCCTGCAGGGTGAGCTTAAACTCTTTGACTCAAGCTGTCTCCTTATTGGGAAAATGTAGTGGGCGATGATATTCTCTGCCTCTGAGCTCAGTGCAGGTAGAGGCTGCTCTGTCTTTGTTTTCCAGTTTCCCTGAGCCCCCATGCTGGTTCCTGCAGGTGTGAGGTTTGTTGGGGAGGGCTCAGGGCTTGTTTGCAGCACAGGGTAATGGCTGTTTGGGGGAGAACGAGGAGAAGCAGCCAGGCTCTGTGTTCACAGTTTCTGTCTAGAGGTGGGGGCAGTGTGGTTCTTCGCTGCTGTTTGTCCCAAGGTTGCTCGCTACCCTGGGTGCTGGCTCAGCTGTGAAACAGGCTTGTCCCTCCATCAGGAACACTCAGAGCTGGGACAGGTGCACTCTGGAGCATAAGCCCAATACTCCATCAGAGAGTGCTGAGTTGTGCCTGGTGCACGCTGCAATACAAGTGTGGCCCTCGTGCTGTGGTACAGTCCATTTCCCCTGGCCTCCTCCTTCATCCTTCTTCTGCCAGCCCTGAGCTTTTCGCAGTCCCATCTCCACATTGCTCCCTTCCCTTTTCTCCTGTTCACCTCCCTTTCTCTGACCTCTGGGTGTTTTCTTGCAGTGGGTGGATCTCTCAGCTGAAGCTGTGTCACTTGGGGATTCCCCTTGTCAGATTTTGACTGTTCAGTTTGTAATTTCCAGGAGAGGTTTCAAGGATGTCCCTTCATGCTGTCGTCTTGATCTCTCTCCCCAAATTTCTCAACAAAATATTAGCAAATGGAATTCAGCAATACATTTAAAAAATTATACACCACGATCAGGTGGGATTCATTCCTGGAAGGCAAGGTTGGTTTACTATGTATAAACCAATTAACATGATACGCCACATAAACAAAATGAAAAATAAAAACCATATCGTCATTTCAATAGATGCAGAAAAAGCACTAAAAAAATCCAGCAGCTATTTATGACAAAAATGCTCAGCAAATATCTCAATTAAAAAAAAAGGCTATATATGATAAATTCATAGCTCACATCATACTCAATGGGGAAAAGCTAAAAGCATCCCCTTAAGATGAGGAACAAAACAAGGATGCCCTTATTCAATAGTACTGAAAGTCCTAGCCATAGCAATCAGACAAGAAAAACAAAGACATCCAAATAAGAAAAGAAGTAAAACTATCATTATTTGCAGATGGTATGACACTATATAGAGAGAATCCCAAAGAGTTGACCCCAAAATTATTGGAACTGATAAATAAATTTAGTAAAGTAGCAGGATCAAACTTAATATCCAGAAATTGATTGCATTCTTATACACAAACAACAAACTAGCAGAAAGAGAAATTAAGAAAACAATCACATTTGCAATTGCATAAAAAAAAACAACCCCAAGAGCCCTAAGAATAAATTTAACCAAGGAAGTAAAAGACCTGTACTCAGAAAATTATAAGACACTGAAGAGAGAAATCAAAGAAGATACATAAATGGAAACACATACTATCCTCATGGATAGAAAGAATTAAATAGAGTTAAAATGTCCATACTACCCAAAGCAATCCACAAATAATCCTAAAATTTATGTGGAACCATAAAAGACCTAGAATAGCCACAGTAACCCCGAGAAAAAAGAACAAAGTGGGAGGAATCAGACTATCAGGTATCAAATTATACTACAAGGCCACTGTTATTAAAACAGCATGGTATCCGCAATAAAAACAGACACAAAGACTAATGGAACAGAAAAGAGAGTCCAGAAATAAATCCACGTCTACATGGCCAATTAATCTATGATAAAGAAAGCAGGAATACACATTGAGGAAAAGACAGTCTATTTAACAGATGATGCTGGGAAAACTGGACAGACACATGCAAAAAAATGAAAGTGGACCATCTTCATAACCATACACAAAAAGAAACTCAAAATGGATTAAAGACTTAAATGTAAGACCTGAAACCATGAAACTCCTAAAAGAAAATATCAGAAGGAACCTCTCAGACATTAACCTTAGCAATATCTTCAATGATATAGCTCCTCAGGCAAGGGAAACAAAGGAAAAAATAAACAGAACTACATCAGACTAAAAAGTTTCTTTATAGCAAAAGAAACCACCAACAAAATAAAAAGACAGCCTACAAAATGGGAGAAGATATTTGCCAATGAGGCATCTGATAAAGGGTTAATATCCAGAATCTGTAAGAAACTCATATAACTTAACACCAAAAAACTAACAACCCAATTAAAAAATGGGTAGAAGACTAGAACAGACACTTTTCCAAAGGGAACATACAGATTCCAATAAACACATGAGAAGATGCTCAACATTACTAATCATCAGAGAAATGCAAATCAAAACCACAATGAGATACCACTTCACTCCTGTCAGAATGGCTATCATCACTAATTCAATCAACAAGTCCTGGCAAAAATGTGGAGAAAAGGGAACCCTTGTGTACTGTTGGTGAAACTGCAAATTCGTCCAGTCACTATGGAAAACAGTATGGTGATTCCTCAAAAAATTAAAAATACACTAATGTCACCCAATAAATTTAACAAAAAATAAATAAAATTAAAAATGGAACTACCTTATGATCTAGTAATTCCACTGCTGGGTATTTATCCAAAGAAATTCAAAACACTAATTTGAAAAAAATATATGCACCCCTGTGTTTATTGCAGCAGTATCCACAATATTCAAGATATGGAAACAACCTAAATGCCCATCAATAAACGAATGGATAAAGATGCCACGGTACATTTACACAATAGAGTATTACTCAGCTATAAGGAATAATAAAATCTTACCTTTTGCAACAACATGGACAGAACCAGAAGATGTCATACTAAGCAAAATAAATCACACTGACAAAGACAAATACCATATGATTTCACTTACATGTGGAATCTAAAGAATAGAATAAATGAACAATCAAAATAGAGAAAAAAAAGAGCTCATGGACACAGACAACAGTTTAGTAAGTACCAGAGGGTAAAGTGAGGGGGGGATCCAAATATATGGTGATGGAAGGAGAACTGCTTCTGGGTGGTGAACACACAATGTAACACACACACTATGTATTGTAGAATTGTACACCTGGAACCCATGTAATTTTACTAACCACTATAATCCCAATAAATTAAAAAAAGAAACACCTCGACCTCCCCCAACTCCAGTGCTAGGATCATAAACTATGTCTGTTTAATTCCATTATACCATGTTGCCCCTTGACAATTATTATTATACTATTATAATTATTATAACTAATGCTAACAACATACCAAAAAAAAAAATTACGGGTTATCTTGTACACAGGAGTAACCAGTTGATAAATGATTTCTTTATGTTGGATTAGCAAAGTAGGGGTCGTCTTATACATGGGGGGGGGGCATCTTATACATGGAAAATATGGTATAAAGCGGATGGAAACATGGTGATTAACAAAAGAGAATGAAAGGATCCACAGTTTAGAATATGCAAGTAGCAAATCAGAAGTGAAAGAGGCTTCTAGTCAAGTTTAGAACTCAGCTTTTGGGGACAATAAGGCAAGTTCTCAAAAAATTAACAAGAGTTAGGAGGAGGAAGCAACTCAAGTGTCCAATGATGGATGAATGGATAAACAAAGTGTGGTATATACACACAATGAAATATTACTCAGTCTTAAAAAGGAAGGAAATTGGGGACATTATGCTAAGTGAAATAAGCCAGTCACAAAAAGACAAGTATTAGTTCCATTTATATGCGGTATCTAAAATTGTCAAATACATAGAAACAAAAATAGAATGGTGGCTACCAGGGGTTGAGGGGAGGAAATAAAGGGGAGTTGTTGTTTAATGGGTGTAGTTTCAGTTTTGCAAGATGACTATGTTCTGGAGAGCTGTTGTACAATAATGTGAATATACTTAACACTACTATACATTTAAAAATGGTTAAGATGGCAAATTTTATTTATTTTTTATAAAACTAAAAGCAAAGAAAAAAAGAAATGAACAAACAAATAACCCATGGACGCAATCAATAGTTTAATGTTTATTTGGGGACGAGTGGGTCAGGGAGGGGAGAAAGGGGAGGGGTGGGGGAGGAGGGAGGGGAAGCTAAATATAAGGTAATGGAAAGAGAAGTCACATTAGGTGATGAACTTATTATACATCAAGTTGACAGTGCACTGTAGAATTGTATGCCTGAAACCTATGTAATCCTTGCTAACAGATGTCACCCCAATAAGTCTAACAATAAAAATGAATTAAAAAAAAATTTTATTTATTTTTAACCACAGTAAAAAAATGGTTTATAAAAAAAAGTTTTTGGAAGTTAAGAATGGGGCTAGAAAGTCGTCTACATAAAAACAAGAATTCAAATGCCATGGGCCTTCTGCTCAACAAAACTAGATGACAGAAAATTCCTTTGAAGTTTCATAGCAGAAAATCAAATGACAATGGCTAACTAAAAAAATCATTAAATAGTTGTATAAACATTTTAGTTATACATAATGCAGAAGATCCCACAGATGTTACCAATACCAAAAATTGTTTCTGGAGAACAGCAGTATTTATTGTATTTTTCTCATTATAAACCTTGTATAAAATGTTTTATTTTAAACTGTGTATTACTTTGATTTTTAAAAATTGTTAAATATAAATGTATCTTCACTGAGCTCTATAGACTGCTCAACAGATCACCAAAACAAAATTAAATTAAACTTACTTTCTTATTGCTTTCTATTATAAAATATGAAGCATGTTTCTCTGAATTAAAAAGAAACATCAGTTGTAAAGGAAGTAAAATGGCATTTAGGAAGAAATCCAAGGCAAAACAAATTTAAAGGAAACATACTTACTGATAACAAACAGCCATTATAGCATTCATAATATAAGTACTGGATGTTATCTTTAAACTAGCCAGAATACTAAAAAATTGTAATTTAATAGCAGGGGAAAGAAAAGGGGGGGGCAGAAACAGCATACAATTTTATTAATTTTATGTTGTGAATTGTGGCCCTAAATTCCTGACTAAGCACCTAAACTTTTAAACACTTTACTTTGAAGTTGAGAATCACTGACCTTTCTGAGTCAGATGATCCAGTCCTCTTCAAGTCTAGAAAATTCCCAGCTATTACTTCTTAATGTATTTCCACAATGCACTTTATTTATTTGCAGTTAAAAGCAAGGACTCTAGAGCCAAGCTGTCTGGATTTGCATTTATCCCCTACATTCTAGTTGACCTTGGTCAAGTTACTTAACCTTTCTGTGCCTCAGCTGCTATAAAATGTGGAGAATAATATCTATCAGAGTTGTTGAGAATTTAAAAAGCTAATACACATGAAGTGCTTAAAACAGTACCTCTATTTTCATATTTTAATTGAGGCCACATATTTTCATAAGAGTTATCAAGAAACATTTCTATGATGTAGCCAACTACTCTTCCACTATCTTGTTGCTACATAACAAGGCCTAGATTAACAGCTTTTACTACAGTGTCACTAAAATTAATGATAGTAGTAATTAAATTCATACTCAGCTCATGCTCGAAATGATGCTTGGAAGTCACATAATCGTAGTACTAGTATCAATCCAGAGCCATACAGAACGTATTCTTTCACAAATATCTATATCAAATTCTAAACTCTAGTCTCTGAGAAGCAAAGGAATCCTCTCCCCCTGCCCTTCACTAAAGTCATAAAAACATTTAGCTCTCATTCTTCCTTCAAATTCTTAACACTGAGTATTAAATAAAAAATTCTCTCTTCTTCCAAATCAACTCTGGTGTAATGCAGTATCAGTGGCATCTGTTTAAAAATTTTAAAATAATAATAGAAAAAGTTCAAAAGGTCTCAATAATTGTTAAATGGATACTCTTAACAATTTTTATTATAATAGTTGGATGTCTAGGCATTGACCATACCCAGCTCCAGTAAGAGATGTTACTGATGGGTATACAAGGGCTGTCTGGAAAGTATCCAGCCATGTAATATGAAAAATAGAGGCATTTATGGCTGGATTTTTTCCCTATATCCCTCATATATACTGGGCAGTTTTAAGAATCCTCCAAAGAGTGAAAACTGTACCTCTAGTTTAGATAATGAAAACAAATCAATTCAAGTCAGTCACAGATTTTGTGAAATTAATTTATGATAAATAAGGTTAACCAGATATGAAAATAATTTAGATGTTCCTATTCTAACTTCAAAAAGTATAGCTAGAAATTTAAAATTTGGAGCAACAGTACCACTTCTTAATCCCTCCCCTAGTCCTTCAATAAGGAAAAGGTAGGTCATAAAATGGAAATAGCTTTGTTGACAGTGGTATTTTGCTTTAGCTGCAAATTTAATGAGAAAAACAAAAAGCTATCACTGTTTGGATTATATGTTCTAAAAATCAGACTATATGCATATCTGAATTGGGAAGAATATGCATTAAAGCTGTATCAGATTGTTGTCACTTTCATAGCAATGCTCTATGCCAGAAGACAATGTCATTTAAGATATGCGAGGAAAGAAAATACTGATCAAGATTTCACTTCCAGCGAAACCGACTTTCACGTATAAAAGAGTGTAAACGAACTCTTAAAAACGTGAAAGAACTCAGAGAATACGAGGGCTGCCTGGAAAAAAATCCAGCCATAAATGCCTCTATTTTTCATATTATGTGGCTGGATACTTTGTGGACAGCCCTCATATCGTTCCCATGAGGCCTTCTAGAGGAACCTGCCTTGAGGCAATGACATACATTAAGGATGTTAGAAGCAAAGATGAGGAAGAGAAAGAAAGAATCTCCTCACAGCAAAGAGCTAGAATGTTGGAGCAATGACCTTGGGAATGGCAGAAATCTCATTTCCAATGGCCCATGGGTGACATTAACTCAGGTCTGTGAAGCATCACCCTCTGCCATCATAGGCTGTCAAAACTAGAAATGCCAGATTCTCAGTCATCAAAGATCCATGGGTCACAGAATCTACAGAAACCTCAAACCACATTCTCTATTTTAAATCAATAATCTCCCTCTCAAGACTTCCTTTTTATATTAAAAAAGTATGGACTTTACCACAAAATAAACCTGAATTCAAATGTTACCTCAATCACTTTACTGTGTGACCCTGATTTAATTATTTCTAAAAGATGAAAGTAACAAAAGCATCTATATCAGATTTGTTGTAGTAAAGTAATAAGATAGTACAAGTTAAATGTGCAGGTCAGTCCCTGGCATAAAGTGCTTTATTTTAATGATAATTAAAAGTATTAATTATCATTACCATTATAATTGATAAAACAAACCTTAGTTTATCACAGCCAATCTAATTCATAAATAAAATCAGTTGTATTCAAATAGAAAAAAATTATAGTGTATTTCCCAGGATCGACTATCCATACATAAGATGACAGATGAAAAAAATCTGATGTTTACAGAATGATTATCTTATAGATAACATCTGGAATGCTCAAGTTTTTCCAACTAGACTCAACTATTTTTAAATATTCTTTAATAGCTTTTTCATTTCTGAAATACTTTCGATGGTTTCTGAAACCAGTAAACCAGGAAAAAAAAGTTACTTAACTAGATATGAGAACATGTTAGTTGATGTTTTTATACACACAAACACACACACACACACAAACACATGTTCACTTATATTTCAAATGTAGTAAAATCACTGCATATATCTGAATTACTATCTCTTTATGCATAACTTGTTAGACACATCAAGGGTATCACCAGTGTTAGAGAGCTCTACAGCATAAAAAGGCCAATTCACTATGAAAACCTCAGAGTCCAATTCATAAACTTCCATTTTGCCATCCAACGTGGCCCTCTTGCTAAAGACCCCTCGTTATTGTTGTTTTACATATAATAAAATGCACTCATTATGTATGTGCACAATGTGAAGAGTTCTGATAACATATACCCTTGTGTAACTATCACCACAAAGATACAGAACATTTCTATCCATCTAAAAAGTTCCTTAATGACCCTTTGAAGTCAATTTCCCCGTTACCTCCAGACTTAGGCGACACTGACACGCTGTCCATAGAGCAGTTTTGCCTTTTCTAGAATTTTACATAAATGGAATCAAACAGTATGTACTCCTTTGTGTCTCGCTTCTTTTACTTGGCATAATGTTTATGAGACCTATCTGTGCTGTGTTTATCATCCATTTGTTCCTTTTTATTGTTTCCATGGCTTTTAAAAAATTTCAATCCTCACAGATTTGGAAGAAGACTGAGGCAAAACCAAAAAAAAGTAGTTTAGGCCTGTGTAAAAATCATTATCACCAGCTACCGGCTCATGTCCATTAAAAGCTTACTGGACTTTTAAGTGAATGTTGCTGAAATCAGAGAGAACACATGTCCTATCTGTATTTGACGATCTGGATGACGAAGTAAGGGTCCAAGGTACTCTGGACTTTGTTATGATTTTATATGCTTCATTGTTTTACTACAAGATTGATTTCAAACATATTGACGAAGATCACCATTTTAACTTCAGCAAAGAAGCCCAGGAATAAAATAACTGCTCTTCCTAATCCAAATAGTTTTTCAATTAGCTATGACAAGAAGTATGGGACTACTTGATTTTACTTCTAGTTGTTCTGTCTTCTCCTTCCTCCTATATAAACTGCTCCAGATTACAAAAAGCAAATTAAGAAAAATACCCAACAGAGAGCAAAGGTTTCATGAGGTGTTCAGAGGAAATTTTATTTATAGATGTTATTGCTTAATCATTTTAGTGCTCTGTTTATGAGTAGTTAGTGGAACAGAAGGACTCTAATGTATAGTTACAGTGCTAATATCCACAACTGAATTTACTTTACCCTGAAGCACAGTCATAGTATGACAACATATCTAGAACGTTTTATAGTGAATGTATGTCATGATCTAATAATATAATAACCATATCAGTACAAAAATAATCAGATTCCTGGAAAAACAACTCACTCATGTCTTGCTTCATAGAATTAGCTCCTGCTTGACAGAATTAGTTCACAGATCAGTCTGGTCCTAAAAAGGAGGCTTCTTAAGATAAAATATCATACTTTGTAGTACTTCACACTGTTGGTAACTCCTCCCTTACTGAAACACTACACTTCTGCAATCAAAACACATACACATTCAGTCTTTTCCTTTAGCCTCCTACATTCAAGACAGAAGTGGACCCCCCCAAACAGTAATTAGCCTTCAACCCAAAACATAGCATCGGCCCTCTGATCCAAAATCATTGCTTCAGCTATCACTCTACACTGACTTTTCAGATTGGTCTAGATTTTAGTCTAGATTTTGATCATTAAATTTGGCTATTTTATGTATCTCTTCAAACACAACATAACCAAAATCTTCATCTCTGCACCCAAATCACCTTCATATCCCAATCTATTTATATTAACTACCTATTAATCCACCTATTCATAATCCCTCTTCTGGTAACTCAGGCTAGAAACCATTTATCTTTTATATATAAATCCAACCACTATACATACTGGTCACCTATGATCCACCAATTCTTCCCTTTAGTTGTCTCTCACATCTTCTATCCTAATTTTGAGCGTCATCTACTATTGTCTGGATCATCTAATGGCCTTCAACTTCCCTTCCTTCAATCCATCCTATAGATTACCACTAGCTTAATTTCCCTAAAACATACCTTAACTGCTTCAGAAAATCCATTATGAGAAAGTATAAAAGAGAAATGGATTTGCATAGTAACAAAATATGCCATGAATAACCTGGTAATTACAAGAAAGAAAATGTTCCTTGTCCATGCAGACATCTAGCAATCACCACCTTAACCCAGTGATCAAACTTAGCACCACTAATAGTATGACAATCAGCATTCTGTGCTTCCTGATGTGGTATAATATGAGGCAGCATCACCTATGAAGTATCCCAGCCAAACTGCGTAACCCAAATTTAACGCAGTCTTTAGCTCTAATTTAACAACTTACAGAAGACAAAGGACTAAGTTTCAAACAAGACCTCAAGAAACAATCAGACAAATTCTGAATATAGGTCATTTTACAAGATAACTGGTCTCTGCAAAAACAGTACCATTTTTGTAAGTGGGAGTTTAATTTCAAAGAGAACTGAGATGCAACAGTAAGAGCAATGCAATGCTTGATTCATCACTAGACATTGATAAAGAGGGGGAAAAGCTATATAAGACATTTTTTGACCCAATTGTGGAAATCTGCAAATGGATTAGGGATTGATGACTTCTGTGATTAGACAACTGTGTTATGCATGATAATACTGTAGGCATAAAGGAAAATGTCATTTTTTTGGAGACTCATACATAGGAGTATTTATGAGTGAAAATGACATGTCTACAGTTTATTTTTAATAGTTCAGCAAAGGTTATATAGATAAAGCAAATATGACAAAAATATAAATACTATGAAATGTAAGTGGTGGGTAGACAGGTACTCTGTACTGTTACAATGTTCTGTAGGATTAAAATTTTTCATAAAAGGCAAAAATGCAGTATTTAACTTAGTTTGTTAAATTTTATTCATCATTTGCCTCCACAAATATTAGTTCTAAATCTCCCCACAAATTCTCAAGGTTGCATGTCAAAATCAACCCAAGAGAAACTCTACTAAAGTTCATGATCCTAATTTTTTTCCTTTTATGTATCTGATTTCTAAAAATGAGAACAATGCAAAAATTGTAAGATTCTTTCTTTACACTGCCACTTGATTTTTATAATTTTTAGAAAGATTCTTGATATATAACATGTATCTATAATTTTATCGCATTTTAATATTTTACCTTGTATAATTATTCACATGAGATGACAATTAAGTTCACAAACCTGCCACCGTGCCCTTACGTTGGCAGCACAGTCCAAACAACTCAGTAAGCGTTCAAATCTTGGTCTATCTGTGTCTCACAGCTGTGTCCGTGTCTATGTGTGGTGGTGTCTTGCTGAATGGCATTCATTATTGTTGTTACATATTTCTGTGCAATCACAAGAATGTTGTAGCTTGAATTAGAGCAACAAACAAACATTAAATTTCTTGGTAAATTTGGCAAGAGTGGAAGTGAAATAGTTCGTCCAAGTTTATGGGGATAATGCCGTGAAGAAAATAGCAATGTACAAAGGGATTAAACATTTTTCTGAGAGGGAAGAAAGCATCACTGATGAAGAGAAGTCAAGGTGGCCAGTAACAAGCAGAACTGACAAAAATATTGCAAAAATTCATTGAATTGTATTCAAAATCACCGGCTGACTGTGAGAAGCATAGCAGACCAAGTAAACATCGATAGAGAAACAGGAAAATCTTCACTGAAAATCCTGGCATGAAAAAAGTGTGTGCAAAACTGGTCCCAAAAGAGCTCATCGATGAACAAAAGCAAAGAAGAGTTTAAGTATGCCAAGACCTTTTGGAGAGGCAAGACAGTGTTTTGGGCCATATTATCACTGGTGAAGAAATATGGGCTTACCAACACGATCCTGAAAAAAAGCATCAAAGTGCACAATGGAAGTCAGCCAATTCTCCATGACCAAAAACATTTTGTCAGTCCAAATCAAGAGCCCAAACAATGTTGTTAACCCTTTTTGTTAGCAGAGGGATTGTTCTTTATGAATTTGTACCAGCTGGACAAACAGTCAACCAAAATCACTATTTGGAAGTGCTAAAAAGGCCACGTGAAAAAGTTAGACAAAACTGAACTTTTTGCCAACAACTCATGGCTCTTGTATCACGACAATGCACCAGCTCACAGGGCACTGTCTGTGAGGGAGTTTTTAGCCAGTACACAAATAACTGTATTGGAACACTCTCCCTACTCGAGTAGTACCTGATCTGGCCCCCATTGATTTTTTTTTTTTTCTTTTTGGTATGTGGGTAGCTCCCTGATTGGGAATCGAACCCAGGCTGCAGTGCTGACTGCGCCAGCGCCGAAGCCTTAAGCCACTACACCACCAGGGAACTCCCTTTTTTTTTTTTTAACTTACAGATAAAGGGAATATTGAAGGAAAGACATTTTTTAGAACATGCAGGGCAATAAGGTCATATGATGATAGATAGCTCCAATGGCCTTCCAGAAAAAGAGTTCCAAAATTGCTTTGAATGGTGGACTAGGTGCTAGCATCAGTGCATAGCTTCCCAAGAGGAGTTCTTCAAAGGTGACTACTAATATTCAGCAATGAGGTATGTAGCACTTTTGTGGGATGAGTTTGCAAACTTAATTGTCAGACATTTACATATGTTTTACTAACTTCCTCACTTCCCTGCCCCCAGGTAGATTCAAATAACCCTTGTTCCCAGAAGTGCCTAATGCTAGCAGACAATATTAATATACTAAATAAAAACTGAAAAGGAAATTTGTGTTCACATCTTTACAAGTTAAGAATCAAGTTCTTACAAGGAATGTAAACCTCTTTTCTTCCTCTTTATCCCCATATCCTCTCTAAAAGATACTGTTTCTTTACGAAAATGTATTCAGCAGATACTTATAGAATACAATACAGATACATGGATAAACAACTCTGAACACAATTGTTGCCTTTATGTAGCTTGTAATTTGGTAGAAAATGAGAATGTTAAAAGAAAACTCTTAATTTCAGAGTAAAAATGTCCTCAAGATATCATATGGCGCAGCCCTCTGGCCTTAACTCAGGTAAAATATTACATTACAGACCGAAGCCACTATATCCTATAAAGAATAAGTAACTCACAAAGTCAGAGAATTATGAAAGGGTTCAATGGGAACCTTAAATGGGGTCTTATGCTTCCTAGTTTAGGTACTTTCATCTTAATCATACGGCATTTAGTAGTAGTAGTATTAATAATAGTTATAGCTATAGAAAGCACTCAAATGTTAGTGATTATAATGTGCCAGGCTCTATGGTAATGGCTTTACATGGATTACATCAATTCAATAATTTTAACAAATATATTATCATTCTCACTTCACAAATGAGAAAACTGAACTTTCGAAACATTAAGTAACTTGTATTAAGTTATCCATCTATGGAGTGGTGGGATAAGGATTCAAATCCAAGTAATCTGAGTCTAGAGTCAATGCTCCCACAATCACCATCCTCCAAATATAAAGTCTTCTTACACTTAATTCACACTTAGAAATATATACAAGTAAACAGTGCTAAGCAACTCACGGCCCTGCGGTGGCTAATATGCTGAGCCTTCTGTATATTTAAACCACCCAGAGCTAGCAGTAAATTCCACATCTAGTCAGGTTCTACCTTTTTTTTTTAATATAGAAAAATTAAAGTTTATTATAGAAAAGTTAGAAGTTAAAGTAACATTCCAAGATGGTGGAGTGGGGTGACCCGAGAGTGGGAAGCCAGATTCAGCCTTTTCATTTAACACTGCAAACAAACTTTTTACTACTTATAATCCATTACAATCTTATGGGATCACTATCATATATGCAGTCCAGTCCACTGTTAAGCGAAATGTTGTTAACGCAGCACATAACTGTACTTGACTCCATAATTTGGTCATGCAATATCAATCGGAACAAAAGACCCACCTACACAAATTCCACTCTCTAGGGCGGTCATAGATATTATTTCAACATATTTTGTACTATAACACCAATAAACCATTTATTGTGTATGCATCTGTGTTTTCAGAACTGTACTTAAATGAAAATCAAGTAAGCGAAGACAAAGTTTACAAAAAAAGCGAGACCAACCAAAAGCACAAGAGAACAGCAAATAACCTGAACTAAAATACAAACCTATCACTGTAAAAAAGACTCAAATGTAGGGTAAGAGCAATAATGCAGTCTAAATCATCACTAATCTTTCCAAACCTCAACTTCCCTTACAAACTGAAGTTAGATTTGATAAAACAAAAACACAAAATGGGAGCATAAACTGAAAACCGTTATGTATTAAAAGTTATTTCACTTTCACATTTTGATTCAAAACACTCCAGAACAGTTGAATAGAAATTAAACTCAGTTTCCATACATTTAGGACCTAAAACCACCAAAGCTTTAATGAAATTCTGAATTATATAAAAGCAAACCTGTTAGGTAATTTAAGAAATCAAGTAAGGTTGTTTGTTTTGTTTTGTTTTAATGTAAAAAGATAAGACATTCAAAGATGTCCGAACATCAACAGCTTAATGAATCTGGTCTGAGTTATGGTTCTAAATTTAATATATTTAAAAGTTAAAGTATTTTTGTACATCAGCATTTTGATAAAAGTGATAAATACAGTTACAAAAATATATTAAAAGTAAAACATAATCTGAAGGCTTATTGGGGTACTATAAATGAAGTCACTTTAGTCATGAATAGAACTGGTGTTCATTTTTACATCGGAGTACTGAAATAAACACAAGTTGATTTGCCTTAAAATAAAATAAAAAAAAATTAATCTCAATTCACTGTGGCAAACAAGATCCCAAGGCTGACTCCATGATACAAATAAAAGCAAAACAAATGCATTAAAATAAAAACGAGTATCAAAGATTTCTCATACTTATTGTGAGTGTGCAATGTTTGCGTAAACTCAGAAGGAGACATTGTTGCCAAATTCGACCATCACTAGGAAGGCTATTAAACAGGAAGTAGAAAACTAAGCACCTGCTTCACAGCTAAGTGCAAGAGGACGTCCTCATGTAGAATTTTACAATACAGGAAAAACAAAGGCACAACTTCAAGTAATATACCACAGCTACAGAATTAAAGGAAGCAGTGACAAATATACAGAATAATTTGAGCATAATAAACTAAGATATTGGCTCCATTAGCTATATTCAACAGAACTGTCAAATCAGAAGTAACAGTTACAAATCAGTGTTTTCCAGGCACTGTTGGTCAATTTTTCAGCTCTACAGTACTCACAAAGAACAAAAACGGGGTCTCCTCCAAACACATTTCATAGGAATGTCCCAAGTTATTTAAGCCATATTTGTAAATGTCCTGTTCACCCTGCTCCCATTATCCCTACCTTCTCTCCCATTCTCCAATCCAAGAACTCATCTATCCAAGGCTGGACACTAAATAGAAACACCTGAAGCCCCCAGCTTTCCTCATACCTAGTATAAGGATCTCTTTTCTATCTTTGGTTCATTTTTTATCTTAGGTACAACAGTGTTTCCTCCTTCCTATAGTATTTCCTCTTTTCACATCCCAGTTTTTGTCCAGTTACAGAAAAACTCTTCTTCCCTCTCTCGTTAAAAATAGTGAAGCCCAAATCACAGCTTTCAAACACAGTGTAGTCAACACCATCCATCCTAGATTTTCCAATCATAATTTAAGTCGTCTACAAGGGGAATATAGTTGTAATGTAAATTGAGGAACAGTGTTATCAGAATGAAAAATCTATGAGGGCAGGGATTTTGTCTCTTTTGTTCAGTCTCCAGTCTAAAACAGTGCCTTGCATATTAGTAATAATGATTAGGGGTGGGGGAATTGCCTACAGACTAAATACTATTAAACTATACCAAAAAACTTTTCAATGGGTTGATAGCCTGAAGTACAAGTAACAGGAAGCCTCTCATACCTAAACCTGATCTCCCATACATTTAGAGTTGCTTTGAGTTAATTATTTCCTCTTTGTAAGGGACTATAAGAAAGGTCAACTGAGTTCAACAGATAAAGCCATTCCTTAACTCAGAGTTGACTGCTTTTATCAGAAGAGGGGAAAAGCAAAACTCTGCCAAGGTAGGCACCCACAGAGCAATGTAGACATTCCTAGATTCTCCTACTCATAAGAACATCTATTAACTATTCCTTTTCAATATTAGGAGTGCACTTATACATACCTACATCAAAAAAATAAAATGCAATTAAATTTAAGAATGAGTAACATTACTCTCAAGCTTAAAAGTGCTTCTAAATCCTTCAGAACTTCACAAATGATATATCCTTTATCAAACTCACTTCTCCTCAGTTACAGTAGTTTTGCCTGATCTGAGGAGGATATGCTCCAAGACCCCTGGTGGATGCCTACAGCTGCAGATAGTACCAATTGCTACATATACTATTTTTTCATATATATATATATATATATATATATATATATATACACACACACACACACACACACACACACACCTATGATAGTTAAATTTATAAATCAGACAGTAAGTTATTAACAATAAAATAGAACAATTATACTGTAATAAGTTATGTGGTCTCTCTCAAAATATCTTATTGTATGGTGATCGTTTCTTGTGATGATGTAAGATGACACAATGCCTATGTGATAAGATAAAGTGAGATGGATTTGCTGGACAACAGGATGATTTACATACCAGGAAATGGCTCTAGATTTCATAATGCTAGTCAGTATGGCATGCAATTTAAAACTTATGAATTGACTATTTCTGTAACTTTCCATTTAATATGGTTATAATATTTAATAGCATTTAATATTTTCCATTTAATATGACCATGAGTAATTGAAACTGTGGAAAGCAGAAGTGCAGATATGGGGGGACTACTGTATGTACTACCTATCAAACAAAATGTACTCATTTGGGTTTTTTTCCTTACATTGTAAATTTGATTATACCCTAGAACATAATCATATTACAAAAGTTCCCCATGAAAGAAAATGGTTTTCATGTTTCTATCATATAAATGTGATATTCTGTAGGTTATGCATGAAAAGTGCACTAATGTGACAGAGGACATCTACATAGACAAAGCACGACAATACTGGAGATTGGTCTTACCCTCCTTACATCACTGCCAATAATTGGTCCCATCTCTAAGAATAAGAAAAGTTCCTTAATGTCCAATAGAAGTCTGCAATGTTTGTCTCGCCTCTAAATATCAGATCATGTTATAGTGGATCTTCTTTGGTTCAAAAAGATGCAAAACAAGTTTTCCCACTAGTATTATTTCTAAACTTTAAGATCATTAATTTTTAAGGAACTAATCTAAAGCCAATAAATATTATATTGATATTTCACTACACTCCAAAAGAAAATTATGGATCCATTTTCTTATTAGCAAGTGAATATTAAACTAGTCAGTAAGTTATAAGAGCTTTATATTGGTAAACTATGCTTTAAATTTCTAAATATATGAACAAGATGAAATATTACAACTGACTGATAAGCTACTGGGTTCTTAAAAGTTAAGTTATTCCAAAGGATACAATTATAAAAGGTATATGATATGGCAAGGAATAATAAGATATTGTACATATGGTCACAAGTTAGCTGTAATAAAATAAAAAATTTACTTGAGAATTCCTCTGGGTCATGCATGACTTACCATAATTTAGAGTAAAATATTAATATTTATCCGTTATTAACATTGAAATGAAGGGGAGAAATAAAACAATCAAATTTAGATAAAAACTTAAAAAATAAAGGTATGAGTCACGACATAGTATTTCTAAGTTGCTAGATACTAAAAACAATCTCAAAATTTGTATATAGTCTAAGAAATGGAACTACAGTATATAGAACACACTTTTCAAAAAACTTCCTAACATTATCAAGATTTTAAAAATCTTAACACTGATTCAATTATCTGATCAAATCACTCAAGTTAATCTAAATGGTGAGGGTGGGAGGAATACACCTAGATGGAATGTTGAAAAGTGTAACTCAAGTCAAACCTACACAAAAAAGTTATATCACATTAGAAGTGTTTCATTTGAAAAAAGATTCCAAAATGGCTAGAGATATTATCATACTTAAATAGGCTAAAAGACCAAGTTATTTTATTTTAAATCAATATTTTGATGTAAATAAGTATCACCAACAACAAAAAAGGCAGATTATGAAGCCCATGTACCCTTTCCTTTACCCATAATAGATCAGTTGCTAGAAGCTGATGTCCAGCTGTCATTTTGACAGTCAAGTAAAAACTTCAAAAACTTTTGTTCTCAAAATCTACCCTACTACCTTCACTATTTAGCATGAGTATAAGATAGTGAGATGGTAAGTAATCCAGGTTAGAATTCCAGAGGCTATCCAGTTTGTAGGAATATTATCTCATATCCCCAGTTAATCAGTTCTCTTAATCCACAATGCTGCTGATAGATGAGATGTTCTACAATGAAACTTTAAAGTTAATATAAATAACAGTATTGTTGCCATCCAAACTCTAAAATTAGTTCACTTAAGGAAAAAATAAGAAGAATCAAGTATACCATGAAAAAAAAAAAAAATCACTGAAAATCCAGAAGTAACCATATTCCCCAAAATTCTTTTATAACTAATTCTAATTCTGCATTTTAAGCTAAGTATTATTTTAATAAATTCTGCTATTAGAATTGTGGCATTTTAAAAAAATTAACCGTTAATATTAGTTGTAGCCCAACTAATTTTTGGTTAAAAATCAGTGAACTATAAAAGGCATATTTCACAGGAAAAGTAAAGGACTCTAAAAAATGTGCATTTTAGGAAAATAAAACTTTCAACAAGGGCCACTTTTTCTGACTATGTCCAACTTGTGAATTAGGTGTTCTTAGAAACACAGCTACTTAGAAGATTACACCATTCCTTCAGATGATGTAATCTTATGAAGTTTGGTAATTATATAAATTACTAACATAAAACAGTATATACTGACATGATGGTCAGATAAACTGAAAAGGTTTTCACCTATTCCTAGAGTCTTTCTTCAAAGAAATCAGACACTCAGTGTAAGAAAACAGGTGTTGAAAGCTCTGCTGGTCACCTCTAAGAGAATAATCATAACGTGAACAAATCCAAAAGATAATGTATAAGGAACTGGGGAAATCTTAATTAATGGGTATGAAAAACCACATAAAAATACTACTCCATGCTGATAATGCAACAGCATAAAGAATGACTGCAGAAACTGTGCTAAAACTTCATGAGAGGAAAAAAAAAAAGAGGGAGAGAAAACACAACATTAAAAAAAAAAAAAAAAGGTATTGAAAGAAGGTTAAGAAGCTCAGTAAAAACCAGGATTATCCCTGAAAGAAAATCAATTGACTTGGAAAAACAAAAATCTGTTTTAAATACTAAACTTCAAAACTTCTACTGAAATAATATACTACCTATTCAGGAGGCCTACAATATTTTTTAAAAATTATCATTAATAGCATAATTTCAACTACATTAAAAAAAGCTTGTACACTTGGAAAAGACTGTTATATTAGAATAACTTGCCTCACTATTTACTTAGAAATGCTCTATTTAAAAGAAGGCCAACAATAGGAACTTTGCCATTGCACAACAAAGAAAGTAAATGAAGTGTCTATTAACATTCAGTGTCAATGGCAGGTTTCTCCATCTCCTAAAACATACTGACTTACACTGTCTACTCTCAACAATTTACCACTTCTACATCCATGCAGTAGCTCAAATAAAATGAGTTCCTGTGTTAATCCCACAATAAACCTCAGTAATTCTCACATCACAAGAGTTGTAAACGTGTGTTAACAGAAAAAGAATGTTTTTCCCGAAATAGCTGTAACACTAAGTCTCTTCAAATTCCTAAATAATCCTTTTACAAGACTCCTGCCAACTTTATTTTGATACATTAAACATGTGGAGCCTATTTTAAAAGGTCTTTAGCTGTGACTTAATCAAAACAGCTTCCTAGTGGTTCGTATGTCTTCTTTTGCAAGTTTTCAAGTTGTTCTTAAGCCAACTTGAATGCTGATAAAATTGGGCCACTATCAAACACTTTTAAGAAGCATTTCTGCCAAATAAGATGCACAAACGTTCTAGTTCTACTAAATCTGACAGAGGTCATGTAAACTCAAAAAATGAAATAACTATTTTCAACACTGAGTTCTTCATTTTAAATATTATGTCAGTGTTATTTTCACACTCTACGTTTAATAATACACATCTTTCCTTAGGGACGTTAGGCTCAATTAAATAATAAAAATCTGATCTGCCATATAAAACTGACGAGTCTACTCTTACTGGGCCTCTGGTAGAATTGGGGTAGTGACGATAGCAATTTCATTTTAAGAACTTCGCTGGTTAAAAAGAATGACATCTGAAAAGGATTGCTGGGGAAGGCAGGAAAGAGAAGCTCGCAGTCCGCTGAGAAAGACAAACGACTTAAAGCTGTAACACTAAGGAGGAAGGAGGTGGTGATACTCAGAGAAAGAAGAGCGAGTGAGAACAGTTAACAAGGAAGTGAAGTGGAGCGCAAAGTAGGGCAGAGGCAGATGAGGCAACAAATGGGAAAATGTAGTGTCTTCAAATAGGCATGCACCAGGAAGGGATGAGTTAAGGCCTGGGGTAGCCCCAGTGCTTTCGTGTGAAAGATGTTAGCAGACTTAAGCAGAGGACGGGGCAAGTAGTTCACTTCCAAGCGCTGGAGCAAACTACAATTCCCTAACCCAAGCCTCTCCCAGCCTCGGACGAGCGCGGAGGCGGCGGCTGGGGAAGGGGCCTACCCAGGAACCAGGCCCGGCGTTCCGCTCCCCCTGGCTCCCTGGCACAGGAAAGAGGCGAGGATTAGGCGGGCAGAGGCCCTGGCCTCAGCTCGGCGGCACCCCTAAAACGGTGCGGGGCCTCGGCTGTGTTCTTGAGCGGTTTCCCCTGCGGCAGGGCGCCGAGCGGCCTTACCTGGGGTGAGGAGTGAGGCGAGGTCTAGGACGTCTACTCACGCCACCGCAGAGGCCCCTCCTGCTGCACTCAGCCCAGGCTTCCAACGGAGGCGCGACCCTGCTTCAGCTGCAGCTTTCCCCTCGAGGTCTCGGCCGCCGCCTCCGCCGCCTCCGAGGCTGTTTACACCGTCGGGCCCCTCACGCCGCCGCCACCGCCTTCTCTCCACCCTAGCGCCGTTGCCGATTCGGCCGCCGCCACCTCCTCCGCCTCAGCCTCGTCTCTCTGGCGCATTTTCCAGCTACCAAACCCGGAGAAACAGAGACTCCAGCCCCGCGGGCAGGAAACTCCCCCGCAACTGCTAGGGGAACGAGGCGGTCAGAACACCAGCGGCTTTTCCGCCATTGAGCAGCAGCCGCTCAGCTCCTTCTGCAACCCCCTCCCAGTGCTCCGTCCTTCCCCGCCCCTCGGCGAGCCCCGCCCCCAGTCCCCACCCATTGGGACGCCGCGCGGCCTCTCGCCGTACTCGGTTTGCTGAGTGGGTCGTCAATCACTGTCCTACCTCCCACTCCAGCTGCCACAATACCTCCGTAGTGTTTTCCCCGCCCAGAATGCCCCGCCTCTGAGTTGCTAATTTTCCATTGGGCATCAGTGACCACCTTCAATTGGCAAGGTCAACTATCCATCAAACACCGCCCACTGAGTAAGACCCAACCCTTCATTACCATTTACTTCATTCAACCCCGCCTCTGCAATACTGCCGGGACATCAGGGACCAACCCACCCTAACCAGCCATAAGTAGAGATCGCTGTCAATCCAAAAACACCCACCTGCGCTCCGCCTCGCAAAGCCCGAGT
>PVJL010000305.1:0-321555 GCA_004026885.1 Lyroderma lyra
GTGCCTGCTCCATAAGTCCAAAGCTGTGGGCCTGGCCTGAGACAGCAGGGTCGCCTTTGCAGCAGGCTGGGAACAGGAACTGCAGCCCTGTGTAGGTCTCCAGGGGGCTTAGAGCTGGGGTGTTATCTTTGCAGTTCAGAGTCCTCGCTCAGCCCTTCTACCACTCAAAAGTTCCAGAGGCTGGCTCCCAAACTCCTTCTGTCCAAGCTCCCCAGTCTCTCTCCCCTCCCCCAAACTGCGCATCTCCGAATAGTCAGCAGGGATCGCGTCCCGATCCCTCGTGGTCCGTCTCTGCTCCCTTCCCTCTCCCCGACTTGCCCCCTTCTCGCCAGCCTTCAGGTGTTTACTTGCAATTTGTGGATTTCTCAACAGCCCGTTTGTCACTCAGGGTCTTCTTTCTTGGCTCCTGGATGGCCGTTCAATTGTGTTTTCTGGGAGAGGCTTTAGGAACCTCCTCTCCAGTCGCCATCTTGTCTTGTCTCTGCAGTAGCTTCTTATCTGGTCTCCCTACCTCCCATTCTCTCTCAGATTTACCCTCCCCAGAATTTGTGAGGCTTGGTTTGCTTTCCATTGACTACTGGTTAAAGCCCCAAATCCTTAGCATGTGGCAATTAATGACTTTTAAAATTTGCTCCCATGTACATTTCCAATTTCTTGCCATTTTCTAATGCAATGTTGGACTTCTCTTTCCATTCTGTTGGCTGACTACTTGGTCTTTACTTGATTAAATAAATGCCAGTTTCATTGTGAAGCCTGACTCAATCTTTTTTCCCATAGCAGGCAGAATTAATCACTTCTCACTCTGTGCTCCCACAGGCTACGTTAATTCTAGTATTATAACTCTTGTTACATGGTACCAGGTGTGTTAGCCTCTTTTGGTTTCAAGTAGTAGAAGCCATATTAATCAAGGCCTCTTTTGGCTTCATATGACAAAAACAACTCCAACTCGTTCTGGCAACAGAAATTAATTGGCCTTTGCTCAAGGCAGAGGTTTGAGCTGGAAACAGGGACTCAGATTTCATCAGTGGTGTCTGTCTCTGTCTCTAATCTCTTCGTCTCTCAATTTCTCATCCCTCATTCATTTGTATATTCTGCTTCACTCTTAGGCCACTTTTTTCCTGAAGGCTAGGACCATGGCTAGTGAGAGCTCCTGACTCTTTATTTTTCCAAATCTGTGACAATTTCACTTGGAAAAGTCTCAGTGAAAGGTTGTTGATGAGCTTAGCTTGAATCAGAGGTTCACCCCTTGGTCCAGTCACTGTGTTAGCTTATGTTATGAATTACTGTCATTGCTCTTAGGACAGGACTACTCTTTTGTTTAGATGGGCTTTAACCACATAAAGAGGGAGAGGTTATCAGCAGACAATATATTATTCTAGGGATACTTGTAGAAATTATACCCAGGGGAACATAGCAAACCCAGAGAATAGGACTTCAGCTTGATTCTGGAACTGCAAAATTGTTCAGGGACAACTCTGTTGACTGGACGCTCTTCCTCTGTAGAGTTCTGCCTCTACTACCTGCTGACTCTCCTTGGGTATCTCCAGTCCACGAGCTCAAAAGAGGGATTTGATTGATCCTGTTTGGGTAGTATTGAAAATTACATCAGAACTTCTTAGAGGGAAGGATTTTGTACAGTACTTTCAAGCTATGGTCTGATATAGATATATATAGATAGATAGATATATACATATATATATACACACACACACACATACATATACACACACACTGTATGTGTGTATATGTATGTGTGTGTGTGTGTATATGTATATATCTATCTATCTATATATATCTATATATGAAGTTAGTACTTGTTTCCACTATAACATATGAGCTTCTCTTATATCCCCAGAGTTTATCACAGGCATATCTGATACCTAGTAAATGCTCATCAAATGTTTGTTTTAAATAGACTTTGAATGTTATATTATAATTGGCAACTATCATCACTGTGTTGTTCCTATTACTACTGGGACTGTTGAAAGACATCAGGAGAGGCTGCCATATTCCAAAAGCCAGAGGGTGCACTTGGTAGAGACTCAAAAGAGCTGATTAAATGAATATTGTGATGTTAACATTAACCATAATCAGTAGTAATGAATATATAAAAGGTGTATACCTATATACTGTTCTTTCTGGATACCTTGACCCCAGTTCGAACAGGTATACTGCTTATACCTGTAAGAGATGGGTAAACAGAGATACACATGGTATTGCAAATTTAAAATTGTAGTTTAAAAAAATAGATATACGAGGGCTGTCCCGAAAAAATTCAGTCATAAGTGCCTCTATTTTTCATATTGCATGGCTGGATACTTTCCAACAGCCTTCGTATTTTTTTTGTTCAAAGTTCAAGAGGACATAAAGTTAAAAACTCCCTCCCACCCGAGTCCTACAGCCATCCCCTTTTCCTCCCCAGAGTCATCCAATATTATTATATCAGTTTCTTTTTTGAAAACATTTCCTTTCAGAGATATTTTTTGCATATTGATAGTCATTTGAAAAATACATATTACTTATACAATAACTGTACCTCATCCTGCTCAGCTTATCAGTCATTGCTTTAACTTTACCTGTGTTCTCAGTTACTCTGTTTTTTCCCTGGAGTCAGTGATCTTTCTAAGCAAGTACCATCACTTTAGAGTTTATGTGATTTTTAAATTAATGAAAAGTTTTCAGAGCTCGTCTGTTTGACTCAATCACAGTAAAGCCTCCTTTTTGTTTCCCTAAGCAGTCTTAATCAGTCCCATTTCCCAGTTTTTTCTTTAGATAAAACATCAAGTTTTTTTCTACGGTGGCCCTCTCATGTTCCAGTAGCTGTGCTAAACACTTTACCCCCATCATCATATTTAATCCCCGTTATAATGATCCAAAGAAGTTGGCACCATTGTGACCCCTGTTTTACAGATGGAGGAACTGAGGACTAAAGAAGTTAAGTAATTTGCCTAAGCTTACCTGGCACGCACCAGAACTGGGATGTGAATTCAGTCTCTTCATTCAAGAGACCCACCTCTTGAACATTACTCTGTACTGTCCCTAGGAATTCAATTTTATAAAAGGAGATCAAATGGACACTTCCTAGGTAATGATAAAGTCAGACCTAGCAGAGCCTGCGACGTATCTATCAAGGGCTATGATTTGCACTTTCTAGGTTTATTTGTTTTTGTTTTTGTTTTTGATTTTTTTAGTTTTTGTTTTTTTTATGTGGGTAGCTCCCTGGCTGGGAATCGAACACAGGCCGCAGCGCTGACAGTGCCGAAGCCTTAGCCACTACACCACCAGGGAATTCCTCTAGGTTTTTCTTTTACCAGGTAAAAATGAGAGAGTTTTATGCACTGATGTTTCATCCAGGTCAAGAGTGGGCTGTAGCAATCTCTAAGATACTACAGCTAGAAGGGAGAGGAGGGCTCTAAACTTAAAAGGATGTCTACCCAGACATGTGGGTATGCACAGGATTGTGGAAATGTGTAGAGGAAGAAGTCATTCTAGCTTTAAGGCCTTACTTAGTTCTTCATTGCACTGTTTCAGCTTCTGAGCTCTATCTACTGCCCTAGAACATCAGGAGTAAAATCTTTCATTTATCCTAGAGTTTGGTCTTTCAAAACTGTTTTTCCCAAAAAGAGCCTTGCTTTCATGATGGGCTTTAGCTCTTTGTGAGCCTCTCAGGAGGATAATCAAATTAATAACATAATGTCCGGCTTGGTTAGGGTAGCCCAGAAAATAAAGCCTGAGGCAAGAGTTTGCATACTACTTCTTTATTCAGGAGTGCAGATCAGAGTGAGGGAGCTGGATATTAAAAAGAGGAAAACTTAACACAAAAATAATGAAGCTTCTCTTTTATTGTCCACAGTTTGGGCCCTGAATTTTGTAGTCCAGAATTCCCTAGGTATGTACTACTAATAATAATTTTAAAGTAGTCTGACTTTGAGTGCGGGGACGAGTGTGTGACAAGAGGGGACAAGTGAATTGTTACCTATGAAAAATGTAAATGTAGCCTTTCTTATACATTAAAAAAAAATTGAGTCGATTTTTCTCCTTACAATTAAAATGAAATTTATACAAATTTATACTAAGTTATAGGAAAATCACTTTATATAGCATTACTTAGGTAAATATTCACAGAGAATACATTTTTTCAACTTGTAACTATTAATACACACATAAGGGAACTTCTAAGAATTATATTTTTAAATGCGTATTTGGAGAAAATGCAGAGGTTCATTTCTAAATGTGTTTGTTGAAATAATGTTTTATTAAAAACATCATATATTGTTAACCAGTGTCACCCCAAGTCTAACAACAAAAAATAATAATATATCTTGAATGTAAAGATTTCTTGTTCTGGCTTATGTACACTCTATAAAAAGTTGTTTTCATTAACACGAATGAACTGGATGTAGCAGATAAGTTGGATTACATCTTGGTTGTTTTTTTTTTATTGAAGTGGAGGAGAAAAGGGGTGGTGTAAACATGAGCCAAGCTGAATTTATGATTTTTAAGGTCAGCTCAGTAGGAAAGGTGAGTCCTTAACCTGCTGTTCATTGCATTTGGATCTAGATCTAGAGACCAAGTTATATAAAACCAAAATAGTAACAGAGATTTAGAGACTTATTTAATTCATCACTTTTCTAACATGCAAAATTATTTCTAGTGCTCTTTTTCTAGAGACTCCCAGGTAAAGGGGGAGAGTTAAGTTCTCTAGACTTTTTTTAAACCCAGTTTCGTAATCCAGAAGAATGAGTTTTTTCAGTTAAGATGGAAATAATGCTACCAAATACAAAATGCACATACTTAATACTCTACTGACAAACTGAGTTCTGCATTCTTTTTAATTTATATTGCAACTTTATGCACGTGTTTAAAGACTTACGAAGTCAGTGTTTTGGTTTTTGTAGAAATTACCTAGCAAGACAGATGCTGTAAAGGTTAAGAGTGCATAAACTTTTTTAGAATGTTTTAGTTCTACTTTACCCTAAATTTATATAGCTTTTGAATAATTCCTTTAGTATAAATGTACATTTTATCCTAGATAACAGAAATGTTTATAGAAAGTTATTTCAAATACCTCAAACAAAAATAATCATGATAATGCTAGTCTTTATTTCGGCTTCTATTTTAGGCACCAAAACATAGATACAATGGCAGTTAGTTAGTGTTTGATCCAAAGGGTAAATTAATTATTACATAATAAGCATATGTTTAACCACCATTTTGTCCTAAATATTAAGATAGTCTACTGGAATGGTTGCGTGTAGTTGAAAGACTTAGCAATTAAATCCTTTATTATTGTTTGTCATTCAAAAAAGTGCCTAAATATTTGCCATCAGTAATTTCTATTAGGAACATCACACTCGATAAAATACTGAGTAATTTTTTTTCTTTTCTTGCAGAAAAAGTGATGATTGAACCAAATGAAACAATGTCAGAGTAAGAAAATGTCTGATTGTACAACTATTCTATCACATGCCTTTTGAGCAATTAGAACTAGATAATGCAATCATTTGTCACCCAATTAACTTTGAAAGGCCAGAAATGTGTGGATTAGCACTTTAGTTTTTGCTTCAGTCAAAGCAATTGTTACTAGAAAAAAGGATATTTTAAAGAAAAATGAATTTTGATCAAAATGTAGAGATATAGATAATATTTACTTCTACTTTTAAATGCTTAAACACCAACTAGTCTGTATTTTACTTATATAATTTTCATTCTTCATTCCTATTTCCCTTTGATACTTGCTTATTTCTTTCAGAATAGCTCTTTAAATGAACATTTACTTTAAAATTAAACAGATTATTTACTATGAGATGAATTGTTGCTACTAAATGAGGAAAATATATAATCACCCCAAGTAATTGAAGAGATTGGTATTAAAACAATGTAGTTCAGTATCAATTTATAGTAGCTAAGTATTAAATACCTGCTTTGTTTAAGCCACTGATTCTGATAGTTCATCAAAGCCCTTCCTGATAAGATCATGTCCTACCCCTTGAAAAAAGCATTTCATTATTTATTTCATGAAAAATTACACTTTGAAAGTTGATCATAAAACATGATCATAGAGATCAATTATTTACATATTGGTAGGCACCATTCTGGTGGGATTCTATTCAAATTAATATTATTTTGTTTTCTTCTGAATATTATTGGTTAAGAAAAGATCCACCTAGAGCAATATATATTTTAATTTCATATTGTCATAGCTAAAACTTAAAATTAGAATCTACCTTGACTTTGTAAATTATATATTAAATGCATATATTAGAGAGTAATATATAATAGATCAATGATGAAAATCTGTTTATTTCAGATTAAATGTTATACATAACCAGGACAACAATGGCCTGTTAAGCATATTAATCTATCTGTAAAATATGTGTGTGTGTATACACACACACATACACACACACACACCGAGGCTACCAAAACAATATATACACATTTTCAGAGATGTTATCTATATATTACATATACTGATGGTAACCACTTTGAGCACCTCTTATAATTGCAGAAGTCAAACGTGACTTGTATTCATCTTTTGTTATCAGTATATATTGAGGATTACAATTTTAATACAGTTTTTTCCTTTCTTAAAATATGTATTCATTTTTTTGGCACCCTCTGTATACATTCTATTACATGGTTGAAACCATTTAAATTTAAAAATCTAAGATAATTTTAGTAGTCTTTAAGGGAAATATAACTTTAATAATAATAACAGAAATTTGTAGGTCATTAATGAATATAAATGACTACTATGAGCCCCCATGTTCCTAGACTGTCATTACAGTGTTGGAACTGCAACGAGGAGTAAGTAATCCGCATCCTGAAGTAGTTAAACCCCGGGATAAATCAACTGCAGCCTGGGCCAAAATAGAAATGCAGAGTGACTGCTTCTCTTGTCTCACTAATAATTTCCTCTCCTTATCAAACTACATTTTGCAAGGTTAAGGTGATCATATTCCCTTTAATTTGCTTGCAGAGAAGAGTTGGGTTTGGTTTAGTTGTTGTTGGAAGTGGGGGATAAGGAGAGATGGTTAGTGTAACCAGTAAGCTTCACCATTGTGTGGCTTTGTCACCTTAGGTACACTACCCAGAGTTGAAGGTAAGCAGGGCTAGTCCTGGGGGGAAAAAAAAGAAAAGAAAAAAATGATTGAGTAAGAAAATAGAAAATCATGGGAAGCCTTTGCTTTGGGAACAGTGTGACTGAACTGCAAAGTTGAATTTTCTCAGTGTAGCTTCCATTCCATTTTCTACCTGCTACTGATTCTATAGTCTGACTGGCAAGTGGAATTTGCCAAAAGGTCCTATCCAGCTTGTGTTAGGGAAAACTGGAAGTTTTCTTTCCCCACCAGTTCTTTGCTTATTGTAATTGATTCTTCATTCTAGTCTAAGCCATAAAGATTTTATAAACCATGAGTTTCAAACTTCATGCATACAAAACCTACCTTTATCATTTCCTTTCCCCCCGCATAGATCCCATGTATGAAAGATTTTGTCTACCCAACAAATTACATTTAATTAACAAAATTTTCAAAAGTAAAGGTAAAAATATTTTTAATGCTGGACCAGGTTTAATAGATCTTAGACCTTTGATCTGTTGTTCTTTTTATGGTCAAGCTTTTGAAATGTGAGGTGGAAATGGCTGAAGCAGATCCACAGCATTCAGCTCACTGAGGTTGAAAATATTGTTATCTGTATGTTATTCCATAATATGTTTTATCTTTTCTAAAATGAACGACAAATTATTTTTCATTCCCATTTTTACACTTTAAGTGAATGCCTCTTTGGACGAACACCAAGATTGGCCAGCAAACTTTATACATCAGCAATACAAGCTTCTCCAAATGTAGCTAAGACATTCTTTAAAAAGTAAGTTTTAATGAATTTTTAGGGACATGTTTGACAAATTATAAATCATTTTAAAACAAAGTTTAAAATATAAACTTCCTGAAAAACTTGTTAATTCCAATAGAAATTTGGAAACATTTCATAAATATGCCCAGTGCTTTTAACTAAGGAGCAGTCCTAAAACCTAGGTTATCTAGCCTCTGACATAAATATGTTCCAGTGGAATATCTAACTTGACTAACTCTCTAACCTTAGCAGATACTAAATATTAACTATCTTCCATTTCCAAAGGATATTATATAAAAATTTGAATATTTCCTTAATTGTAACTATTTAAATTAAACAGATCTTTTAGAGTATACTGATTATCTATTTTTCTTAAATGGTTAAAGGCATTATTAACATAAATAACATCATCTCATATGGAAATCAACAGATTATAGTTGAAGTGGAGATCAGACTTTGGGCCTTTGATTCTTTGAAACTGTATACGAGAAAGACTGCAGAAAGTGATTTGACAAATGCTCATATGTATTTTTATGACGTGTTCATTGCTTCCAAATAGTAATATCCCATTTATCTTCAGTCTGTTGCATATGTTGGCTTCCTCTGGATTGTGTCTTTAAGATTTTTAAATGAATTTTCAATTATTCACATACCAGAACAATATATAGCTAAGTTCCCTTCCTTGACTATATAACTTAGTGAATATACAAGGGCTGTCCAGAAGAAATCCAGTCATAGATGCCTCTGTTTTTCATAGTAAATGGCTGGATACTTTCTGGACAGCTCTTGTATAAGTACCATATTTCATATTTGAAAAATACACATTTTCTTCAGAGCTTTACATCTCTTACAATTGAAAGCATTCCATACCTTAAACTTGGCAATGCTTTTTTTCCCTTAAATAATGGTATGTCTTTTAATAAATAGATGGTATTTTAGATTCAGCAAAATACTGCAATTCATGGGGGGCAGAAAGGCAGACAGTAAAGCCCTTTTATCTAGGTTAGCTATTAGAGTAAATAAATCCTATTAATCACTTGTGGGATCTTTGGCATAATAAGAATCTCACCATGCTAAGAAATTGAATTCCTAAGTGACTTCTCAACTTTTCATAGGTAGAGTTTCCTCTTGGATGCTTTCTTTCACAATTAGAAAATTGAGGAGGGCAGAGGCAGAAAAAATCTAAATCATCTTTGCTGTGCATTTTATATTACCAGGGAGGTGTTTTGCTTTAGTAGCATGTACTGGGGAAGTGCAGATTCTGTTCCCTCCCATAGTATTAAGAACATCACAAGCTGTTCAGCCTCTTTACCAAAATCACTGTGCAAAACCACGAACTTAACTACACAAGACTAATGTTTTGGATTCACATTTTAATGAAGAAAAAACAGAGCCACCATAACTCTGGGAAAGAAAAAACTTTATATCTTTTTATATCTTTCTGTGAAGTTAAAATTTTTAAACAGACTTGGGATTATTTTTTTCCACTAGTATGGGTGCCTGTCTATAAATAGTACATCACATAAGAATACTGTGTTTCAAGTTATTTATTGACATGAGGTTTCAGGCTTAAAGGCTAAAGAGAAAATTGACCCATTTTTATTGCAGTTATTTAATGAAAAAGCAGGCTACTTTACATTATGACCAAGGGGTGTTGGACTCTGTCCATAAGCGTAGCATTTAGCAATGGTAAGAGCTGTTTTAAAAAACTTAAAGAAAAAACTCAAGGCTAGTATTTCTTAAATAGTTTTATTCTATCATATATATCACAATGATGTGCCAAAGACATTCATAGAACTGTTCGCTTACATGCTTAATGTTAAAGAACTCTGAAAAGATTCTAAGACTCATACACAACGACTTATGCCAGGTATAAGTAGAATTTTAATCATTAGTAAAATTTATTTTTAATGCTTTTCTGCATAGAAGATACTGCCTTTTAACTATGTGGTTTATTGTTGGTATGTTATAGTGTGTGTTTATATTAAAATGTTTGTGTGTGTGTATATGTATACACCCATATAAAGTCTTAAATTGTAACCTAGAAAAGTATTTTTTCACTATTTAACATTTAGGAAGGAAGTGTCTTCAAAAAATACTGAAAATAAAGTCTCTTTAAAGAATACTGAAAATAGAGTATCTTCAAAAAGTATTGAAAACAAAGATACAGAGATAAATCTACAGTCTAAACTGTGGTCATCTTCCTTCTTAAAAGAAAGCACAGGTAATAACATTTGTTTTGGGTAGCTTCTATTTCAGCCCTCCTTCACTATGACCTTTGGGATTTTGACAACTTTGTAGGTCTGGGGTGGGTCATGGAAAGAAGTAATTTTTCAAATTCATTTCCTAGATAATTCTGATATGTTGTCAGGTGTGGGATCCATGGGTATAAATTACATAAAATGATAATGATAGGCTATTAAATTTTAGAATGAATTAAAATACCAATGAAAGCATTCACGAAGTTCCATTCATTCATATTGAGTGCCAGGCACTGGTTTAGAAACTGTCGCTACAATAGTTAACAAATAAACAAGGTTCCTTGCCTTTATGAAGTTCAAATTCTAGTGAAAGATAGCCAACTATTAAAAATAAATAATAAAAAAAAAAGCAAGACAAGGACAGGTTGTGATGGGTGCTATAATGTAAATAAATGGCACCTGGGAGAGGACTGTCTTAGAGCTAGGGATTAGGAAACCCCTTTCTTGATGCTCAGTGTGTGTTGAGAATTAAATGAGACAGTTACTGTGACATCACATAAAGTCCTTAGTTCCCTATTCTGACCTTCCCCTGATGACATAATAAGTCAGTGAACAGGGTCAGTACACATTAGAAAACCAGTGTGGTTGCGAACTGATGGAGACTGTAAATGAAACAGAAGCAGGTAGGGGGCCCAAATATCCCAGCCATCCTCCTCCTGAAAGGACTTGGTATCCCTTTCAAGGTCGCACTTTTTGTTTATAGAGTCAGGAGTTTGCTTTAGAGGCAAGAGTTTTACAATTTTTTCTTTTCTTTTTTTTTTTTTTAATGTGGGTAGTTCCCTGGCCAGGGAACTGGCGCTGACAGTGCCAGCGATGAAGCCTTAAGCCACTACACCACCAGGGAACTCTCCTTACAATTCTCTCTCTCTCTCTCTCTCTCTCTCTCTCAGTTTGAAACTGAAAGACATCCGTAGAGCCAAAGGAGTCTGCAGGCTCACTCAGTAGTTTCCCAAAGAAATAAGTTTAGGAAACACATAGTAAACTTTTTAAAAAAATTAATCATGGTATATTTTAATGTGCTTTAGAAAAAAAAGACACAGTTAAGAATATGGACTTGAGTCAAACTGACTCCCAGATCTGTCACTTAATCAGCAATGTCCATTAGGGCTGGTAATTTAACCTCACTGGCCCTTAGTTACATCTATGAGTGGGATAAAAGTAGTACATGCCTCCTTGGGATGCTGAGTCAATTAAAGGGGTTAATATTATCTATGTAGTGTTCAGTAGCATATTTACATATAGTGTTTGTTATGATTATTATATGTTACTTTTAATAATATATCAGTTTTTGGATGATATTCATGAGCTGGCAAAATTTATAAGTTAAAAAAATAGATCCAAAGAAAAATATTTAATAAATAATATAGGTGATACTCATGGGAAAATGAATGAAGATAGTATAAGAATTACTGATGTTTGGAAAATGCTCCAATAGATTGTGCCATAGATTTTACATTTTAAAAATTTCTCTAATCTATCACCTCTTCTCCATCCCTGTTTTACCAGTGCCCTGTCATTAATCATCTCTCTTACCTGGACTTTTTAAAGAGACTTTTAATGTTCCCTCTTAACAGACTTGTTTTCCCACATGAAACCTTTCATTCTTAGGATAAACTCCTAGGCTTCTGGCCCACAAGACTCTCCATTATCCAGCTAGCCCCTACCTACCCTGCCAGCCACATCTGTTACCATTTCAGCCTCAACCTTGACCTTTAAGCAGCATCAAAGTGCGTGTAGCGTCATACACTTTTTCTTGATTCAGCATTGGCTAATGATGTCCCCTCTCCCTGGGAAAAACTGATCTGCTCAGACCAGATAATTCCTGACCACTCTCCAGACTGGGATAGGGCCCTCTTTTGTTCTCCCATTTCCCTAATACACATCCTTATCACTGTCCTTCCACACTGTTTTGCAATTATCCATTATGTTTCTGACTTTCCAGTTATAGAGTGTTAGCAAGTATGCTGAGGTTAAGGACTATTCATGTTTGTGTTCCTGGGACTCCTCATAGTGCCAGGCACTGAATGGATAGTCAGTGGTACTGGTTTTTTGTTTTTCAGTCACCTATGTTTGGTCACAGATACTGTGACTTGACATATAGAAAATTCATTAATAATGTTATGTAATCTCTGGTTATATCTAGAGTACTCCACATGTATTTCTTCTGTGTGTGTGTGTGTGTGTGTGTGTGTGTGTGTGTGTGTTGAGAGAGAGACAGACAAAGAACTTTATTCTCAAGTATTCAAGGAGTGACATGACCTAAGAAGAATTATTTGCTTCTCAGCTTCTTCAGTCTTACTTTTACTCTTCAAGCTCTTTATTTTATATTAACCTTTTTGTAAGAACAATTTAGGAAATAAATTTCTGGAGATAGAATAGCATTAATTTTGTTTTTCTTGAAATTATTATGTTCTTTTTAAAGAAAACTTTTCCATTTATTAAAATTTCAAGCACCAAATAACGTTAACATCAGCTAAGTGTTGATTTGTGTTTTTTCCTCTTTCACTTAGCAGTTTTATTATTTTTTTTGAAACTGGAAATCAGCTAAGTTTATTGCAGTGCTGTTTAGTCATGGAAAAAAAAAAAAAAACTTCAGAACAAGAAGCCATATAGTAAACATATACATGTGTTACATTATAATTTAGGAGTAACCATTTTTAATTTTTGAACTTTTTAATATTTATTGATTAAATTATATATATTCTGTTTTAGGTGAGGTGGGCAAAGATGCAGTCATTGCAAAGCAGGACAAAAGTAATGAATATTGCCTTCAGAATATTGATGATAAGTTGTCCAAGTCACCAGATGATGATGGTGAAGATGACACCAGTGATGAAGATAGTAATGAAGACAGTAACTCGAATAAAGACACTCACGCCCCATTAGCATTAATGGCAGAAGTAAGTTTTACTTGTGCATTATAATTTAAGAAACTTAAAAATGTTCAAATAACTAAATAGCATATAGCCTTCAAAATTAAAAAAAAATCAAAAAGATCTTTGCCCATGTACAGATGCTTACCTGACTACTCATCCCTGTCACTACTTTTACCAGGTTAAAATGAGAGGATTCTGGAAGTGACCTACACTATTCTGGTAAAGGCAGAAGCAGGAATAAGAGAAGTTTCATATAAAACTCTTCAAGGACTGTTTTAAGGAATGCTTTCTACATAAAGCATGGGTACCATGCTAGTTACTGAGGACATGTAGAAATAAATAAGAAAGACATGTCCTACCCTTGAGAACTAACAGGCACATATTATTTATGTCATATAATACAAATTATAATGAAGTGAAATATGTCCTAGTAGAAGTATTCATGAAGTTCTCTGGGATAAGTAGGATTAAGTGACTAATTAAGAAAAGAAGCAGGAGAAACATGATACAAGGAAGGATTTTTAGAGGAAGAGACATGAATACATCTTAGAAACTTAAAGGAAGTGGGAAGTTTGGGAATTCATCTGGTAAAACAAGTGGAGAAGGCATTCCTAGCATAGAGAACAGCATGTGCAAAAAAGTGTTGAAGCCCAAAATGTCACGTACAAGCATTGTACATAAACATTTACTGATAATTGCTTTAGAGAACAAAACAAATTTACCTCACTTGTTGTGGTATCACAGTCCACCTTTAATTAATATTACACAACTTCACGTATACTGTAAGAACTTCATAATAGTACATTTCATTTCCCCTTATACTTTCTATTATCGTTGTCATAAATTTTACTTCTAGCTATGTTATAAGCACCAAAATAAATTGTCATTATTTTTGTTTTAAATGATCAATTATCTTTTAAAGAGATTTTTTTAAATTGGAAAATAGCTTTTTTGGAACCCATTTCTGGTGTTCTTCATAGCTTTGTGTGTAGATCCAACTTTCCACTTGATGTTATTTTCCTTTTACCTGAAAAACTTCAGTATCTTACAATGAATTTCTACTGGCAGTGAAATTGCTCTGCTTTTGTTTGTCTGAAAACGTCTCAATTTCACCTTCATTTATAAAGGAAATGTTGACTGGAGATTTCTAGGTTGCCAGGTTATTTCCTGTACTTTGATAAGTTGCTCCATTGTCTAATAGTTTTAGTAAAGATATCTGCTATTATCTTTATTCATCTGTATTATAATTTGTCTTTTTGTTTAAATTTTTTTCACCTGTTATTGACAATTTGATTATTATGTGCTTTGATGTGGTTTTCTTCATATTTCATCTGTTCATTGAGATTCTTGGATCTATGAATTTACAGTTTTCACCAGGTGGAAAATACTCACTTGTTAAGCCTTCAAATATTTTTTTCTGATATCTGCCCTCCCTCTCTTTATTTGGGCTACAATTACACGTGTTACATCACCCAGTATTTTCCCAGAGGTCACTGATGTTCCTTTTCTTTTCTGTTTTCTCTGTATATTTATTTCATTTTAGAAATTTCTGTTGCTTTATCTTCAAGTTCATGAACTTTTCTTTGCAGTTATGTCTGCTGTTAACCCCAGCCTCCCTTCATCCTTCTCCTCCGTTTCTCTCTCTCTCTCTCTCTCTCTCTCTCTCTCTCTCTCTCTCTCTCTATATATATATATATATATATATATATATATATATATATATATAATAATGTGTCAATATAGTATATATTCATTTTAGGTATTTATCATCTCAAGAAGTTTTACTTAAATATTTTATATCATTTTTCTCATCATGTTGATATTTTCCTCTACTTTGAGTATATAGCATAATTTATAATAGTTATTTTAACATGTTTGTCTGCTATGCAATCATCTTTTTCATTTCTAAGTCAATTTTTATTGATTATGTTTTATCCTGCTTATGGGGCATATTTTCCTGCATCTTTACTGAAGATGTTTTTGTTGTTTGTTTGTTTATTGAATCCTAGATGTCATAAATTTTATGTTCTTGGGTACAAACTTTTGTTGTTTTTCTTTAAATATTGTTGAACTTTGATCTTGGACACAGTTGAGTTACTTGAATTGCAGGTACTATTTTTTGAGTCTTTCTTTTAAAGCTTTGTTGGGAGGATCCAGGGCAGCCTTTTATAGTGTGGAGACACTACCAAGTGAGGACTCTTCCAGTGCTCTGTGTATTCAGGAGGACTTCCACTCTAGCTGGAAGGAACATAAACTCTTCTCAGTCCTGTGTGAGGTCTAGTGTTTGTTCCACCTGCTCATTCTTAGTGATTCTTTCTTCAGCCTCAGGTAGTTTCTTTATGCCCATCAACAGTTCGGTACTAGCCAAAGACTCCAAGAGACAACTTTGCAGGTTGCTGGAGCTCTCTCATTTTGTGAAGCTCACTGTTCTCTTGAAAATTACAGCCACATTGGCCTTGCTGAACTCCAAACTTATTTCAGCTCAGATCACTGGTCTCTGTTTGGGTTCTCCCTGCCCATGCTAGTGCCTACAAACAGCCTAAAAGCAGTAAGCTGAGGCAATCGTAAATCCTGTCTTATTTTCCTTCTCTCTGAGATCACTGTCTTGTGATATCTCTTGTCCAACATCTGAAAACTGTTATTTTATATATTTTGCCCAGTTTTCTGGTTGTTTAAGGAGGGAGAGTAAATCTGATCTTAGTTAACTCCATTGTGGTTAGAAGCCTCAATTAGATTTTTAGCACAAAGAAAATGCTAATGTGCTTGTCTTCTTAAATAATTTAAATCAAATGCTAGCCATGGAATTATATAAAGAAATCAGACATACTATTTACTGTATTTTCTTCCTAGAATAAAGCATATATAGGGAATTTTGAAACTTCCTTAATAGTACTATGTAAGGTGCTTTTAATAAGGGAGAAAAAAATGGATACCAAGTGTTGGAAAGTTTTCATTTAACCAGAGTTCTTTTTGACTGGACATTTAAATCATTCATGAGTTATGGAGCATTCAGAGAACCTATCTGCCATAACCAAACGGTCTAGAGTTGCTCATTTTATTCTTTTCTTTTTCTTTTTTGACATTTAATTATAAAAGTGATTAATGAATTCATTTTCATATAAATAGGTAGTATGAGATTGCTTATTTTCAAATTTTGTGCTATACTGTGCACAAGATCTTTCATTTTCAGAATGTGTTCCTTTTAATTTTCCCAACTTTTTGTTCTGAAATTTTTCAGATCTATAGAAAAGTTGAAAGATTATAACAATGAACATGCGTACGCTCTATCTAATTTACCACTTCTTAACATTGTGCTACATTTGCTTTATCTCTCTCTTTTCATAAATAAGGCATAGATATAACCTAGAAAAATTTTTTGGCAGAAACCTTTGAAAGTAAGTTTCAAACATCATGAAACTTCACCCCTAAATATTTGACAGTGGATTTCCTAAGAATAACCTCATTCTTCAATGTGACAATCATACCCTTATCACATCTAAGAAAATTAATAATTGTATAACAAAATATATTTGAATGAGATTTCCCAATTTGTATTTAAAATGACTTTTATAACTGGATTTTTTCCAGTCAGTATTCCATCAGAATTCATGTTTCAAGTTTAGTTGTTAAGCATCTCTTTATTTTGAATGTCATAAATTAAATATAAGACCAATTCTTTTAAACCTATCTTCATATTAAAGTTTTAAGTAATTCTCATGGAAGTCTTTATTTAATCAAATATCCATTGCATGAATTTCTTAATTTCACTGCCTTTTGAACTATTAAAAGGAAATGTATTTTATGATAACAACAACAAAAAAATTGGTCAGTGCAAAGGAGCCTTTGAAATTGATTCCATGTACTTTTTTATTTTCTGAGGCTAGTGTTATCCATATCATGCTTCATTAAATAAACTGGCTTTTAGTTGATATTAACAAATTCTTGTTAATTTTCTTAGGCTTGATAGTGATAATGTGATTAGGTTTTTAATTTAAAGTGAAATGAGGTAATATCTGTAAACTGCTTTAAAATAATGTAGGCAGGGGGAATAGGGTATGGTGCTAGTGATAAAACAAAATTGGCAGCATGTTAACTTTTAAAAGTAAGAATTGGGAGTATGTAATTTCTTTTACTCTTTTCTCTACTTCTGTGCATATTTAAATTTTCTACGTGACACATGATAAAAATAAAATTCAAAACTAAACTCACAATCTATTTAGAAAATAGTGATAACCATAACACTAAATATTAAAATCTTTGAAAAGTACTTAAAGTTTAAAATCTTTGGTAATGATAATGGTTCAAGGAAGAGTGACAATAAATGAACTAAATATTAATGCCAGAAACTCAAAAAAGAAAAAGATAAACATAAGGAAAATGTGAAAAAGAATTAAACATATTAATAATTCACAATAAAAATCAAATTAATATATCAATTCAGGAGCTGGATATTTTTTAAAAAGAATGACATAAATCAACCACTAGATAATATCATTAAAATGGAAGAAAACCACAAGTAGGACTGAAAATGAATATCTGAACCTGAACAAGAATGGATTTTAAAAATATAAGAGAAATATTAGGAGAATAAGTGAGAATTGTGATGAAATTAATGATTTATAGAAAAATCTTTAGGAGAATTCTATTTATATTAGAAAAATACAAACAATTTAATGCCTATGTAAGAAACTCAGAAAACTGGTAGAGAACTTATTTTTAAAGTGACACCTGGGTATTTATCAGATGTCTGGAAATGTGTGAGAAGTGCCTCCTTTGTATGACTTGATGCTCCTCCTGTCTCTTGAAGAGTAAACCTAGTGCATCTGTGTATGCTTCAGAATATGTCACACACGAGCAAGAATGTCTAAGAGTAGCTTATTCTTTTTAATAATAGCAGTCTAAATAACTAATAATAAAAGACTAGTAAATTGTAGTCTAAATAAAAAATAAAAATATTTAATTCTATAGGGAGAAAATGATCATGATATGTGAACATGAAGATGATTTTTTAAAAGTTACTGAACAATCTTAGTTTTTGTAAATATGTGTGCATTTGTGGGGAAGAAATATTAAGCATACAAGGTTGGACAATTAATTTTACAAACTCATCCTAGAAAAAGTGCTGCATAACTCATTGCTGAATATCACGATGGTCACCTTCGAAGTACTCCCCTTGGGAAGCTATGCACCAATCCCAACAAGCTATCCACCCTTTAAAGCAATTTTGGAACTCTTTTTTTGGAATGGCCATCAGAGCTATTGTTGTACCCAAAATCTGACAGTTAAGTTCACAAACTTGCCACCATGTGTTTCTATTGGCAGCACTGTGCGAACAACTTGGTAAGGTGTTAAAACCTTGGCAAGGTGTCATTAACTGTGGCAAGGTGTCTTAACCGTAGCAATGAGGTATGTAGCACTTTTTCTAGGATGAGTTTGTGAAATTAATTGTCCAACTTCATATATATAATTGTAAATCTACATTTGTTACAAATTATGGACTAAGTTCACAATAAAAGCTGTATCTGAACCAAAGTGATATTAAACTGATTAGTGTCTTCACTGTCTTTGCCAGTTGATTCAACTTACATATTCCCAATTTTTTCAGTAGTACATATGTAGTGTGGCTGCAGCAAAGTAGAGGTATTATACTATTCATGAGAAGTCCTTAAATGTTCTTAATTGATTGATTGATTATAGACTTCAGGAAAAAACATGTAAATGTTAAAAGCAAAATAGTTAATCATTAATGGAATATTTTCTAGGGAGTTTATAATTGACATGTAAATTCTCTTTGAAACTACTTATCTGTAAAATTTCTTAATGTTTTTTAGTTCCTGAGAGCAGAAATGAGCCAAGACTACCATTTGGCAAAAAAATTATGTCAAATGAGTAAGTACAAAGTACTTTTTCATTTTCCAGTCTTCTCTTTGTTTCTAAATACATTCTTCAATATATAAGATAGTTTGATTACCATAAGTCTAGTGAATTACCCTGGTAGTATCTGAGTGATTTCTTGATAATAAATAAGGTTGTTTGGTATAAGGACTCATTTAGACATCTAGGCTAATTTGGAATGGGATCAATTAGCAAAGACTAATTACCACCACTGGAAAATAATTCAGAATCCTACCTTCATGACGATGAGTAGGTGCCTTTATGCCTTCAGTTTCAAAGAAGTGTCAGGTAGGACAGCAAACTTTAACATGCAACTACTCCACAAATATTTGAGTACCTGCATGTGGCAGGCACTGCTGTAAGCACTGGAAATGCAGCTGTCAACAAGACAACAATCCCATGTTTTTACTATCTCGTGTCAGGCAGATAAACTCATGTATAAAGAGTGCGTCATAAATTATAGGTGCTATGGAGAAAAGCCAAGTTGGGAAGAAAGATTAGAAAGTACTGGGAGGAGGCAAAACAGTTTTAAATAGGATGGTCCTGGAAGGCCTCATGGAAAAACCTGAGCAGAGACTTGAAGAAGTTGAGGAAACTAGTCACAGGTATCTGGAAGAAGCGAGTTCCAGGCAGGACTCATAGCAAATGTGCTGAGATGCAAGTGTGCCTGTCAGACAGCAAGGACAGTGTAATAGGAGCAGAATCAGCAAGGGGAAGGGTGAAAGGAGATGAGGTCACAGAGGTCATGGGTTAGGAGCTGCGCAGAGTACCTAGCACTTTTCACAAGTTATGAGTCTTTGTTTTTTCTCTGAGTGAAGTGGGAAAACATTGGACACTTCTGAGTAGAAAAATGATATGATCTACCTTATTTTTCTATCTTTGGTTTTTATAATAGTAGTTTGACTTGATGTTCAAAATTGTTGTGGTTTTCTTTGGTCTTTGTACATGGGAAGGGTTGGGAGGTTTGCTGAGTTTCTTAAATCTGTGGGTTGATGATTTCATCACGGTTCAAAATTTCTTCGCCATTACTTTTTTGGACATCACTGTGCCCTGTTCTCTCTCTTCTCTTCTTTATTCTCTACTTACATATAAATTAGACTTTTTTTCAGGGTATCCCACCTGGATCTTACACTTAGCTCTGTTTTTCCCATTGCTTTTTCTTCCTGCGCTTCAGTTTGGATATTTTCTGTTGACCCGCTTTTGAGTTAACTTATCCTATCTTCTGCTGTGTTCAATCTGCTATTAAAACTATCTGGTGAGTTTATAATTTCAAAGATTGTATTTTCCAAATTTTAGAAAGTCCATTGAATGAATTTTAGGTATTTTAGCTCTCTGTTAAAATCCACAGTGCTTTCAAACTATTTTTTCCATCTTCTTCTGTAATGCATTTATGATAGTTATTTTAAAAGTGAAATGGGAGTTCCCTGGTGGTGTAGTGGCTTAAGGCTTTGGCGCTGGCGCTGTCAATGCTGCGGCCTGGGTTCGATTGCCAGCCAGGGAACTACCCACATAACTACAAAAAAAAAAGTGAGATGGCAACTATAATTAAACTTCATTGATAATAGGACTAAAAATATTAACTAGTGTTAGACTTAAGTCACATGATAAAAGTCCTGGAAGTGAGTATGTGTGCTATAGTGAGGGTCTGCTCTGACTTGCTTCACAGTTCCCACTATAGATATAGCACTTCTTAAATCATTGGCTAATTTTAAAAATATTACCTATTTTATATCCAAAATAATTGACCTTTTTTTGTACTTTGACCTTTAAATATTTTGATAAAAACTATTTTTGGTGGCCCACAAACAGAATTTCCAATCAGAAGGAATCCTTAGAATCATGTCCCATCCTCTGCTTTTATAATGAAATTGACACAGAAAGAGGTTAAGCAGCTTGCTCAGGCCCGTTCAGGGAGCTGGTGACACAGCCAGAACAAGGACCCAAGCCTGCTCCTCCCACTACACCTTTCTTTTCTGTGGGGCTCGTGTAGAAGTGAGTGACTCTGTAGCTCTAGTCCCCAGTTCTCTGAGTTACTTGTGCAGCCTAATTGTGGGAAATTTATATATCATATTTCCATATTCATCAATTATTTTTAGAAAGCCTCTGCCTGAAGCTTACAAAATGTACTCACTGATAGCACCACATCTGTCTGTCTTTCTTGGCTGTTAGCCCTGCAGTATGCTGCATAAACGGAAGGTGCACAATAAAATGTTTACTGACCTGACTCGAATCAGGACAATGGGAAGAAAAAAATCCAAATTTGTCTATTTTAATGGGGTTATATCCCTTTAAAAACTCACTCCCCTCCTTCCTTCCTTCCAACGAATACATATTAAGCACCATATCTATACCAGATACTATGCTGGTAGCTGGAGAGAAAGCAGAAATCAGAGCACACATGCTCTAACCCTTTTTTGGGTTGATAGAATCCTGGTTTGGTTTGGTTTCCACCCCTACTGACTCATCCAGTAATGCTGTTCTCTCTTTTCTGTCTGTGTCAAATAGCGGTACCTCTAAAACTAAGGATTAGACTATAGGAAAAGGAGCTGTGGAGGGCCCTAAGACAGACACCATAATCCAGGGAGCCAGGTGGGAAAGAACACTGATCCCAAGGGGAAAAAGAGGCTGACAGGAAACATGGAAAAGAAGCCCAGAGATGGGATTTGGGGGCACAGAGTGTGCAAGGTAGATTGGCTACCCCTGAGGTAGACTCCCAGCCAAGAATGTGAAATTAGAGACCCAAGTTTAGGAATGCCAAGCAAGTTCAAGGAATAATGGAAAGTTGGAGACAGACTCTGTCTTGGGGAGAAGAAAGTGTTAGTTCTTTGATGCTAATAGCAACGTTTGGCTGAGGGCTGCCCAAAGTGCCTCTCTGTGTTAGAGCAATGGACAAAATGAAATTTTTCCATCTAGCATGAACCCCTAAATATTAACCGTAAATTCTTATAGTATAAATATTCTTTTGTCTCTATCTTCTAGCTCCTCTCTGTATATATGTATTTATATATTTATGTATGTAAACATAATATATTTGCATATTTATATATGTATGTATTTAGCACCCACTAGGGGAGTATTCGTATTACATTGTTTAATTCTTAAAATAATTTTGTGAGGCTGACATTATTAACCCCACTTCAAAGATGAGGAAACTGAGGCTAGTAAAGAGAACTAGTTCATACAAAGTCACAAAGGTACTAACTGGTAAAGTTAGGATTAGATCCCAGGTCTGGCTTGAAAGCCTGTGATTTCCTACTATATTTCTTATTTCCATTTCTTTATTTGGTTAACAACTTACATCTCTAGCCAAGCAGGCAGACTTGCAAAAAACATATTTTATTAGTCAGGCTTGAAATGGCTCCTGTGGTTGACTAATATATTTATTTATATGGAGTAATTCATCTTTGTCTCTTCAGAAATGTTTTACAAATTTGTTTTCTTGAACAAAGCCTCCGTCCGGTTCCTGATGTGTGTGTTCTTGCTGTCCAATCACAATATAGTCATTTATATTTTTGTTTGGCTACAGGCTTCCCACCTGGAGTCCCAGGTACTCATAGGTTCTTTTCTCTTTGTCCTGCCTTTTAAAAAATTTGTATTGAGTTCTCCCAAGAAATTTTCTCTGTTGGCAGAGGCTCGAATTTTATGTCTTCCACACTCAATTTCTAAATGGTCCTCACATTTCCTCAGCCATTTCCTGCTATTCCTGCAGAACTGATATCTCTGCTCCTTGCCATTTCCTGCCAGGCATTGGAGGCAGCTTGGAAAAGTGATTGTTGAATGAGACTGACAGTCAAGAGTCCCAAGTGCTTATCTTAGTTCATCTCATGAGTGACTGAGATTTTGTGCCAATCAGTCTTCCTATGTCTTGGTCTCTTCACCTGTAAGAAGGGGACCTGCAGCTCAGTGATCTCAGGGCACCAACTCCTGTTCACAGCCCTGGATTCTATACCAACAACACTGAGGCCTGGAAGACCTACTTTATCAGTTATAATAATTGTCAATGTTTAAGAATAATGGCCTAAAAACCAAACTGGTTCTTGTTATAAATCTTAACACAAGTACAGATGTATCTTCAGAAAATATAGTTCCTATAACACTTATTTTTCTTTAGAATAAAATAAATAACCCTTTTCTATTAGCCTCGAGTATATACTTTTGTCTAGGCAAAAAAGAGGACTGCTTCCTACTCAGTTGTCTATATTCATTTATTCAGTGTTTTTATGTTTTGGAGGCTCCAGCTCTGTGCCAGGCACTCTAGGGATGTAAACAGTGAACAAGACCAATGTTCTGCCTGCCCTAGAATAGCCTCCAATCTGAGAGTCTTAGAGAGCCCTAAGCACAGGAAAACCCCCTTATCCCCACTCCCTGCCCCAGCCCTTCAGCCAGAAGAAAGCACCCACTGAATTTTTAGGAAGGAGCCACACCTTTCTCTAGGCCCAGCAGCATTCCAAGAAAACAAATGATAATCAACATTTATTCAGTACTTAACCATGTACCAAGGACTGAACTAAGTATTTTATCTACATTATCTTATTGATTTATTAAAATAGTTCAATGTGGTCAATAGTATTTTTACAGGTAAGGGAACCGATGTACAGAAATTATTAAATACTTTCCCCAAGGTGACCCAGCTAATCAGTGGCAGAACCAGGATTCATATCTGGACAGTCTTTCTTCAAGGCCCATTCTTGGCTCTGCATTGAGGCGCAGGTTGGGAAACGACCCATGGGATACCATGTGCTTACAGGCTTCTCTCACTTTTTTACAAACCCCACTAGCTGTCAGAGAGTAAGGAGAATTTTTGATTCAGCGACTAGAATGGTACTGCTGGGCTAAGTTTCAAAGCAGATACCGTACTGTCACTTTGAAAATTGACAGTTGCCAGCATTTTTTGTCAAACCACAATAGTAGCTGATCACATACTCCAATCCCATGGAATAATCCTAATTCCAACATGAAAATTTCTAAACTGTGTTCTAAGGAATATTAGTTCAGCATTTAATAAGTGTTCTACCAAAAAGGATTCCATGGGAATAATAAATTGGGAAAACCACATTTTCCTCTCTAGAAGATTCATAGTAGTTATGAGTATTTTAATGGTTCTATAAAATCCTACAGTTGCTTCTTACTGTAAGCTTTACCTAAAGTTTCTTCATTTAACCTAGTTTCCCAGTTAGGTATTAACATCTTAAGAAACTAGTATCTTAAGGAGCAAGTTGTAGAAACCCTGCTCTAGAAAGGGGCTTAACCCAAGAGAAAGATTTAGACTGCTAATGATAAGCCTGCCTATTTTAGTCCAAGTTAAAATGTATTTTAAAATTACTTTTATTAGAAACCTTAAAAGATGTATAAAATACCTATAGGATCTTTGAAAACAGCGTCTGAGCAGGTATACAGTGATGTTAAACCAGAGTGATGGTAGATGGTTATGTTAGTGGATTAGGAAATAATGATACTGGTTTTGTGTGTCTGAATGAAAGCCATACAGGGTGAGGTCCTATGAGCCAAGGGGGCCTAGTTGAACCATCCACAATTATCTCTTATTCTTAGCCAGGCCAATAGCACACTTGATGTTTCAGTGCCCCCTGGGGGCCATCATGATATCACACAGCAGTCACAACATTAAATGAATAATGCAAAATTATGAATACTGCAAAGCAGGTAGGAAGAAGATAGATATCTGTAGAGCAAGATCTGAAAACATAAATAGCCTAGAAAACTCTCAAACAAAATATGTAAATTTTTCTGGCCTCTAGAACTTTGGTAATATATAAAGAAGCCTAAAAAATTCTGTTGGTAACATCCAGAGGAAAGATGACACGTTCATATAAAGGATCAGCAAAAAGGAATAAATAGTGCTAAAAACAATGGATTGGATGAAGAGGGGAAAACACTGTTAGGTAGGCAGTGACTGGGGTGTGAACTAGGGTAGAAGTTTTAAGGATGAAAAGCATTAAGAAATGCCAATTTTTCTATCAGCAAGGTGAGTTTTTAAAAATGGCATCTCTACTATGGAAGAGCTTGCACTAAAAAACAAACAAGAAACCAAATTCTGTTCCTTTGTGTTCAGGAGAAGCCTTTAGTAAAGTATGTCTTATAGATACCGGAGGGTGAAATGAGATGAAGGGTTAACAAACCTCTAGGCACACATTCTCATTAGCAAAGCCTGCGTGTTTTACAGGATTTGTACCTTGTTTGCAGACTGTAGCCAACACCCACCTGGTTTCAGGCCTATGAGGGACACTTCATAGTATCAGCAATTGCATTCTTTGGACAGGAGGTAGAAAATAAAATGAGGATTATTTCTCTTACAAACCACCTAGTAGATATTTTCTCTATTTGCACTTAGATATACCCATGGTATAAGTGTTGGTGTTTATTGCTTTGTGCATTTTCACTTACTCTGATTAAGTATATTTCAATCTCATTCTGAGGAACCTGTTTGCTGAAACACTTTGAACATTAATAACACACATTCTGTTGTCCATTTTCAGTCCTAATCTATGAACCAGAAAATCCTGAAGCCAAGGAGTTTTTGTCACTTATTGAAGAAATGCTGCTGATGGGTAAATTTAAAAATTGACATTCCTTCTTTCTCATAGAACTGTGAGCAGTCACTATTTAAAAACCCATTATCTCAGGAGATTGGCAAAATACATCCTCAGGAAGTGGTTAAGAAAAGGCTAAATGGTTCTCTTGGATAGTTTAATGAAACCAGCTTGTCCTCTGTGGATGGTCAAGATGACTCCCTTTTCTCTATTGGGTGGAACTGCCCAAACTAAGCAGGCTTCCTGGGCATGGGTGTTGCACATGGACAGCATCTTCAGAGAGAACACAAGAGGCTAATTGCTCCATGTATTAAAGGGACTAGCATACAAGTTCAAGGAAAGCCAGTACCCTTTAAATTACCTAAATCTCATTTATTCTTACTCCGTTTAAGTAAGATTTATGTTGAGAATTATAAAAATATTTCTATAAACCAGTTTTAAATTTACTTTAAATCCACAAGCATCTTTATGCCAGTAGGAATATATTCTTCTTTGTACTACTTTTTTAACCCTACATACAGTTAGCAAAGTTCAGCTCAGTTCTCACATTCCAGAAATACATGTATCTTGGTGGAGGGAGAAGCAAGGAGAACTATAATTGTTCAAAGAGTGAAAATATTAAGAAATGTTTTAAGCAATTCTCTTCCTTTTTTTGTGACAGAAAAAGCTCAAAATCTTGAGGAAGATGATCAAGATAGTGAAGAAGACAGTAGCAGTGAGAGTAACGGAGAAAGTGAGGAGCTAAGTGAAGAAAGCTCTGATGAATGTCAAGATGGGTGATGAAAGGTGCTACTATGGTTTAATCTTCACATAATTTTTATTATTTTATACCATGGGAATAAAGAAGAGAGCTGCGTTTTACTTTAAAATTCTTTATTTGGCAGAGTTCTTTTAATTCATATTAGTGTGAACTCTTAATATTAAAGTCTTAGCTTAATTTGAGTTGCTCAGGAAAACAGTAATTCAGATATATGTATCTGAAAGTACAGAAAACAGACTTAGAGTGGAATATAAAACTCCACTGTTACATAATTCTAGCAGTTCAAAATTTTAGCCTAGAAAGAGGCAGTAGCAGAGAGATGCAGTGAAATGGAGAAGTTATTTTAGAAGCAAAAAGAACTGATGAATTGGTGATGAATTAAATGTCGGGGAGAGAGAGAGGTCAGAGATAACTCCCAGTTGGATAACTGAATGCATTAGGGTACTGTCCCCTAAAAGAACACAGGAAGATTTGCTAGAGATGGTGGTGGTTAATTTATACAAGTTGAATATGGGAAGTATATTAGTTTTCTATGACTGCTGTAACAATTACAACAAACTTAGTGACTTGAAACATTACAAATTTATTACCTTACAGTTCTGGAGGTCAGAAATCCAAAATGAATCACACTCTTCCAAAGTCAAGGTATGAGCAAATCTGCATTCTTTCTGAAGGCTCTAGGAGAGGATCTGTTTCCTTATCTTTCCAGCTTCTAGAGCCTGCCTGCAGTCTTTGGCTCATGGCCCCATTCCTCTGTCTTCAAACCCAGCAGTGTCTGAGACTTTCACTCTCGTATTCTAGTCTCTCTCGGGTTCTTTCTCCCCTGTGATGGTGGTTTTTGTTAAATTGACCTTTGTTAAGTAGAACCCTGGGGTGTCAGATGGTGGGTGAGCCGTGGTTCAACAGCAACCCCCAGGGAAAGTAAAATAGAGATGTTTATTACAGGTCTTGGAGGAGGCACACCTTATGCCTCCAGTGGTCAAGGTGCAGGCAGAGAGTGAGCAGCAGGACCTAGTGTGCATGTCCTTATCAGAATCTGTAACTGGAATGCTTTTGGGGTTCTCAGGCTCAGGCCAGATTGCTCAATTCAAGGGGTGCACAAGAGAAATAGTTGTAAAGCAGGAGAGACTTTTATATCCAGGGGCATTGGGAAGTCATATCAGAAACTTACTTGTGACTCTACAGGCCGTGACCTAGTGCATGTGCTGCTATTTAGGGCATGCTCTTGAGGGAGAAGCTTGTGTCAGTTTGAGGCTCCTGTAGGTCACTTAGCCATATAAAATGGATTGCAATATTATGCAATAGTTTAGCTAGACTCTCAAACCCTGCCTCCCTCTTCCACTTTTAAAGACCGTTATAATTACTTAAGGCCCATCTGGATAATCCAGGATAATCTTCCCTATCTTAAAGTCTGCTGATGAGCAACCTTAATTCCATGTGTAACCTTAATTGCCCTTTGCCATGTAACCTAATGTTTTTATGGGACCTGATGATTAGGATATAGACATCTTTGGGGATGGGGGGCATTTTTCTGCTCCACAGGAAGTATTAGATGTTAGGTGTTTTTGGAATTCATGGTGTGGCACTTAGAAGAGATACTTTGGTTAGAGATAGATACCCTAATAAGGCATCATCAATTTAGACTCAATTAGATAACATAAGAGAGAGATCTCTTTCATTAAATATTATAATCTAAGAAAAGGCAGTGGTGGCCCACAGAAAAAGTGTAGTCTGAATAGAAGAGGACTGAAAATAGAATTATCTTAAATGATGAACATTTCATTGGTGGTCCAGGAAGGAAAAATGCACAAGGAGGCTTCCAGTCAAGATGGCAGAGTAGGTAAACGATGTACTTGCCTCCTCCCAGAACAAATTAGAATTTCGACTAAACTACAGAACAACAATCATTCAGGACCACCTAAAATCTAGATGAACAGAAGTCCTATAACTAAGGATATACAGAAGAACCCACATTAAGACTGGTAGAAGGGGTAGAGACGTGGAACAGGCTGGTCCCACACCTCTGTGTAGAGGTTAAAAACTGAGAGGGATATCTCACCTGTGGAGAACACCCTGAGGAGTGAGTGGTCCATGCCCCATCCCAGGGTTCCAGTGCCAGGTAGAGAAGTTCCCACAGCTTCAGGCTATGAAGACAAGCATAGCTTGTAGCAGAGTGACAGCTATTGGAATCCCAGGCATTCTTTTACATGGCCTTCACATGGATTACTTGCTGACAGACTCACTCACTCTGAGCTCCAGTTCTGGAGCTGCAGCTCAAAAGGCATCAGGGGCATATGGTGAAAAACTCAATTTTCTGGCTTCAGGACAAGAGCTAAAGAGGTAACTTTCCCCCACACAGAACTACTTGTAGAAACCATTGTTTCTTTGTTGAGCACTCTCACTACCCAGCTTGCACAGGCAGGTTGGACACATATCTGGGTTTCCATCAATCTATTATAGCTAACACCATCTGCCCAGCCCCATCCAACTTTTGGGCCCACCCAAGCCACTTCTAGTGACTTTTCCATACAAATGGCTTGTCGGGGCTCACACTTTGGACTTCCTAAAATCTGTCAAAGGTTTGCAAACCCCAAACAAGCAGCATCTGGCCTGGATATGCCCTGTACTTCTTACTAAGCAACCCCAAGCCTGGCAGTAGTGGTAGCCAGCCTCAGTTCTCAGCTTAGCCTCTCCCAAGCACCTCCAAGCCCAGCATAAGTGGCAGTCATTTGCAGATCATTTTGTAGCTCATACCAAGTGGCCCCAGACAGGGCACAGGCAGTGGCCTACACCAGAACCCCTCTCAAGAGTCCCCAGAACAAACACACCCAGTGGCAAGCTTCATGCCACACCAGAGCATCACCCAACCACCTCCACAAATGACACACCCAAAGGGCAGACTCAGCAGGCTCCAGACCCCTGCTAAAGTGAATCCTGCTTTGTAGGGTCAGCCCCTGCACGACAGCTTCTCTGCTGTAGTCATGGCTATTCCTCACAACCAATCAGTCTGAGAGTCAATCCTTCCTATTGGTGTGCCAACATTAATCTCAACAATAGGGGAACACACACAACTCACACAAGGTACACACCTGGAGCACCTGGCTCTGGTGACCAAGGAGGCTGTGGCACTGGGCCCCACAGGACACCTACTACATAAGAACACTCTACCAAGACTGGGAAATGTAGTAACTCTACCTAAAATGTAGAAACAAACACAGGGAGTCATTTAAAATAAGGAGTCAAACATCCCAAATGAAAGAACAATAAAAATCCAGAAAAAGAACTAAACAAAATGGAGATAAGCAATCTTCCAGATTCAGAGTTCAAAAAACTGGTGATAAGGATGCTCAATAATCTCAGGGAGAACTTCAACAAAGAGATAGGACACACAGAAGTGGAGATAGAAAACATTAAAAAAGACCCAGTCAGAAATGAAAACTACAGTAACTGAAATGAAGAATACATTAAAGGGAATCAATAGTAGATTAGATGAAGCAGAGGATCAAATTAGTGATCAGTAGCAGAAAACACCCAATCAGAACAGCAAAAAGAAAAAAAATCCAAATAAATGAGGTTAGTATAGGGGCCTCTGGAACAACACCAAGCATACCAACATTTGCTTCATAGCAATATCAGAAGGAGAGAGAGAATAAGGAATTGAAAACCTATTTGAAGAAATAATGACAGAAAACTTTACTAACCTGGAGGAAAAAAATAGACCTACAAGTCCAGAAAAGAGTCCCAAACAAGATGAAATCAAAGAGGCCTACACCAAGATACATCATAACTAAAATGCCAAAGTTTAAAGACAGAACCTTAAAAACAGCAAGAAAAAAGCAGTTAGGTACCTACAAGGGAGCTCCCATAAGACTGTCAGGTGATTTCTCAACAGAAACTTTATACAGGCCAGAAGGGATTGGCACGAAATATTCAAAGTGATGAAAAGCAAGGACCTACAACCAAGATTATTGTACCCAGCAAAGCTATCATTTAGAATCAAAAGACAGATAAGACAAGAAAAAACAAAGGAGTTCATCACCACTAAACCAGTATTACAAGAAATACAATAGAGAGTTCTGTAAAAATAAAAACTATATTGAAAACATGAATAATAAAAAGGCAATAACTATAGATCTAACAACAATTACTTTAAATGTAAATGAATCACATGCTCCAATCAAAAGACATGGAGTGGCTGAATGGATAAGACAAATAAGATCTTTACATATGCTGCCTACCAGAGATTTACTTCAGATCGAAAGACACACACAGACTGAAAGTAAAGGGATGGAAAAAGATTTTGTGAAAAAGGAAACGAAAAAAATAAAAGCTGGGGAAGCAACACTTATCAGACAAAATAGACTTTTAAAGATGATAATGAGACAAAGAAGGACTCAGTAATTCTACTTCTGGGTATCTATCCTAAGAAACCCAAAACACTAGTTCGAAAAGACATATGTACCTACACATTTATTGCAGCATTATTTACAATAGCCAAGATATGGAAGCAACCTGAATGTCCATCAATAGATGAAGGGATAAAGAAGTGGTAACATACGGAAAGTATCCAGCCATGTAATATGAAAAATAAAGGCATTTATGGCTGGATATTTTTTCCAGACAGCCCTCATATATAACAGAATATTACTGGACCACAAAAAAGAATGATCTGCAACAACATGAATGAACCTGAAAGGTATTATACTGAGTGAAGTAAGTCAGACAGAGAAAGACAAATACCACATGATTTCACTTATATGTATAATCTAAAAAACAAATGAACAAACAGAAACTCCTAGATACAGAGAACATTGATGTTTGGGGGATGGGTGAAAAGGGAAGAGATTAATAAGAAGTACAATTTGGTAGTGACAAAATAGTCATGGGGATGGAAAGTGTAACGGAATATTGTCAATAATATTGTGAGAACTATGTATAGTGTTAGATGAGCACTAATTTAATCAGGGTGATCATAAGTTATATAACTCTAATCACTATGTTGTACACCTGAAGCTAATATTATATATTCACTATAATTTAAAAAAATAAAATTTTTTTTTTGGTTTTCGGTATCTGAGTAGCTCCCTGACCGGGAATCGAACCCATGCCACAGCGCTGACAGCGCCAGCGCCGAAGCCTTAAGCCACTAACACCATCAGGGAACTCCCAAAATATTTTTTAAAATGCACAAAGGACACTAAGAAGAACAGGTGGGAAGAAAATCAGGAAAGCAAATACAGTGAATACCATTGGTTATGTATTCAGCATCTATCCCTCCCTGCTTCTTTGCTAAGAGAGTCCTGATTTTGTTCAGATATTCCCTCTCCACATACATAGCCATGGGACTCAGGAAAGAAACCTTCAGCCAACCAATACATGGCATTTCTCTGGTGACTGTTATTATTCCAGGGTAGACATGTGATCTACATTGGCCCTATCAGATCAAAGACTTCATTTCATGCTTGGGAGGAGAGTTTCCTCCATTCCTCTGGTTAAGAACCAGGAAGCCTGCTACCCTCCTTACTTCTGGCCATTCTATGATCATGAGAGAAACTAATCTTAGGATGAAATTGATTCTGTGGATGGTACAGCAAAAAGAACCTATATTCCTGGTGATGATCAGCCATGGAATCAACTGTTCTGGAAGCCAGCCCTGTGTTTGAACTTCACTGTTATGTGAAATAAACTTTCTTATTTAAACCAGTTTGGATTGAGGTTTCTTATAACTGCTGCTAAAAACCTCCTAACTGATAATGAGTATACCACAGAAACCCAGAAGAGTTTCAACATCTGGAAAGATCTACTTTGCCAAAAGTTATAGAGAGGACAAGTAAGATAAGTACTAAAAAGAGTGATTGGATAGCAACAAAGAGGTGGTTGGTGATATTAGGGAGAGAAATACCATCTTAGAGTGGGTCCTGGATATCAGTGAATTCGAGTATGGTGGAGGTGAGGAAAAGGAGAGCAGGAGTTTGACTATGAAGGAAAGAAAAAAGATGAAGTATTGTTGGAAGACATTAGGCACAAGGAATATTTTTTAAATGTTTAAGATGAGCATGTTTAGTAGGAAAGATGACAATTATGTGTATTAATAGCCTATTATGTGTTTGGCATTGTCCAAGAATTCCATATGTTCATGATTTTATTCTTCATTACACCTGTGTGGGATAGACATTATTTCCATTTACATATGAAGAAACTGAGGCCTATACAGATTGAGAGTAACTTTATAAAGATCACATACCTGGGAATTGGTAGATTCAAATCCGGGTGTGTGTGTGTCTTGGGGGGGGGGTGTCTTTATAACTTTATTTGGCAATCAGTGGTAAGTTCTCATCCACATTGACTAAATTTTTGAAAGTGGTGATGGGTATATAGGTAAACAATGTACAGAGCTTATTTGGTGAATCTTCATTCTTACTACCTGTTCTGGACAATGGCATGCAGGGACATTACCCGTATATTGTTAATAGTTGATTAACTTTCACGAGTCCCTTTTGTCCTTTTTAAATACTTTAGCATGCTTCCTCTTCTACTCTGTAACAAGGCTTTTCGTATTTCATACCCTCAAGTCCCTAAGTGTATCTTCATCTCTACTAAAAATTGTTTTAAAAGTTTTTCCATAGAAAGGATTATTTGAAAATAATCATTCTGTAAAGATGATAAATTTCAGTGCCCTGTCTACCAGTGGATAGACAGCTTGTTAGGAGGAAAATCTCTTTCTCATCATAACAGGCACCAAATTAATTTTCTTCCTGTTGGTATTATATCAGAAATCCACCAGAGGTGAGGCAGAATATGTAAATCCCCAAACATCATCCTCCTAAAGCTACCACCTCTTAGCTTGCAACTCATCAATGATAGAAAATAAGAGGACAAATATTTAAAATCAGATGTACTAAATAGAATTTAAAAAATAGTTGAAGAAAGTTGTCTCAAACTAAAACTTGCTAATGGCTGCTCCCTTTAGACTAATTGAAGTCTCTCAGGACTCTAACTTTTTAGGACTTATTTCTTCCTTCTCTACATTCTCTTACCTGAATCCAGATATAGAAAAGAAACTAATGCAAAATGACTGCCCACACTCACTCGGCAGTTGCTAGATGCCTTCCACATGGCCAGCTGAAGAGTTTAGGAATATATTATCTATTCAGCCGCACAAAATAAGAACAGCAAAATGTGCATTGGGTGGTCGGAGGAACAATTCTGTGCTGGGGATATATTGGTTTAAAAAAGAATCCCTACCCTTACAGAGTTTACATTTTAGTGGGAAGAAAAGCAATAAATAAGTAAAGTATATAATATGTCAAGTGATATCAAAAGAGTTACAGGAAAAAACAGGGACGGGATAGGGCAGACTATGAGAAGGGAAGAACTGCAATTTTAAATAAGAGGATAAAGCAAGATCTCACCGAGAAAATAACGTTCGAACATTTGAGCAAAGAGCCGAATAAGGAGCAACAAATTCTGTGGGTACTTGAGGGAAGGGCTTACACCTCCCCCCAAAAGGAAAGTAATTGCAGAGTTGCTGCAGTGTGGGAGCATGCCTAGAATGTTCAAGAAACAGCAAGAAGTCCAGTGTCACTGGGGCAGAATGAAGACTGCATCACAAAACTGGCTCCCTTTCACCCCTTCTCAGGTGAGTCTGAATATTTCTTGAGAAACTTTTCTCCTCTAGAAATCAAAACTTCTCTGTGGGTTTAAAAACCTCTAAAGCATTAAAGCGGAGGGCCTCAAGTCCCTGTCAGGGGATGCTCAAGCTCTGCTGAAACAAATGGGCCACAAAATAAAACGTGAGCCTTAGATAATACATCCAAGGAGAAAACATTTCAATGGGTCAAAATTATTGTCGAACTAAGGAAGAATAGAAGCAGGAATAAACATTTATTGAACGAAGTAAACCAGGTACATTTGAACTTGCTAACATGACTTTTATGGGCATCAAATACTCATAGCTCACAAAGTTGCTATTGGCCCCCATTTTACTGATGAGACAATTTAGACTGAGCAGTTTAATAGCTGGTAAGTAGAATCAAGATTTGACCTCATCTAACTGACTTTAAAGTTTTTGCTTTTCCTCCTGTAATAAGCTGCCTGGAAGAACTCAAGAGGGTCCATAAAAGGAATCCTTAGCATTAACAACATGAGAAAATTCCCCAGTGAGAAGAGTCACAAAATACTAATTATTTTAGATGAACTAAGCCTTACTGGTCTGATCTGATACCCTGCCCTTAACCAGTATGGGGGTCCAGAGAGATTAAGAGATTTTCCAAGGTCAAATGATTATTATGTGGCAAATCTGAGCAGTGGACAGGGCACTGGGACTGAATGAAGAAGCATTTCTGGCCCACTTCTCACTAAGTGTGTGGTCTGGGAAATCCTGAAACTTCTCTGGACTTCAGTTTCCTGCTCAGCAAAATAGAGGGGAAATGATAATTCATACAAGGAAACACCATGTCATGTTTCTGAAGTGAGGGACAGACACACAGGGAAAGAGGTCTCCAATGTACCCCACTCTTCTCCTCCTCCACCACCACCACCATTAGGCCAGAATGGGCCCACAGCAAGCAATCCTGGGCAGCCTGTGGCAAGACATTTCTCTTAAATCTCACCTTCTCTCTCCCTGGCCTTGTGTCAGCTCCTACCACAAAAGTGATGCATAACACATCACCTTAAAACTCATGAGTTGGCAGTTCACCTCCATTCCAGTGGCCAAAACGAATCACATAGCCAAGCCCCATGTCAAGGGGTGGAAAGTCTACAGTCCTAATCTAGGGAAGAGGAAAAAGATTTACCAGTTCAAGACTCCCCATACTCTAATGCTTGTCCGTGGCTTGTCCCTGGCTGTGAAGTTGAGACAATGTGCCTATAGATCCAGAGAGAAGATAGGGATTATTTAACCCTCGTATTTAGGGGCTGCTTGAGATTTCAGGTTGTGCAGATTTAATGGAGCCCTGACTCACCCAAAGGCAAAGAAAACAGGACCTCAGCCTTGCAACTGACAGTAAGACAGAATGAGCTCCAGGTGACCAATTGCTTTGGGAAAATCCATGGCACAGATTTGCAGATGAAAACCTTGAGTACGAGTAAATTATAGTGAGCTCTCATGTGTAAGTTCTTAACATGAAGGGGACTGAGCTGGAGCAGCAATGATGAATCCCCACCTTTTAAGGTTTCAGTTTTCTGCCCTGAGTAGACAGGCTAGGATTAGGGAATGAACCCGATCTGAAATAGAAGTTTGTTCATCAGATTCTCCACAACACAGAACCTTCCCATAAACAGCAGTCCCAGACATGTAAAGTCTGAAACAAGGGCTAAATACCTGTAATTTTAAATAGTTTAAGAGCGTTTACCCTGAAAGAACTGGATACAATATTACTATATCTAGCATTCCATTTCATACTGTTTCACTGAAAGCATCATGTAGGGGAAATCATCTCGTATCTCACTCTTTTGGGAAAGGACTGATTTTACCTTAGTTTTTGTTGAGAGAATTGAAAACACAGATATATCCTCAAAGCTCTCTGTGAGAACTGCAATTCAGTTCTTTTATTTCCTTGGTCTCCAATTTTGCAGTGGAACACCTTGCCTAATACCGGAATTCCCTTCCTAAGGCTACCTTTGAGGAGCAGCTCTGTGGGAAAAGGATACTCTGCACCTGCTTCTCTCACCAAAGCGACAGATATTCTGAGTGTTTTAGGCCACTTCTGGAGGCATCTCTCAGCATTAAAAGACGACAAGAAAAAAGGCCCTGCTTTGTGAAATATGGCAGGGGGTGGGTGAGTGAACTGGACAGGGCCTGCAGTTTTCCTGGAACTGCTCCCCTGGCCCGTTGTTTCTCCTCAGAAATTATAATCTATCGCCACCTGGTGGTCGCTTTGTCTTCATGTTTGGAACAGCAAGAATTGGGCGTCTAAAGATTTGCACATTTGCCCAAATACAAATCACTCTGTCGTCCTTGATTAATTTCTTTAATACTGGAATGTTTTCATCTTCTGACTAGCAAGGGGAAAGGGGCCATTTGACTATTATTTGAGCAATCCGGTTCTTTTAGGAGAAAAGGTGGTCATTTCCGGGCCCTCCCCAGCGTTCGGGTCGGAATTCTGCCTAGCTCGCCACACTTTTAACCCTTTCCTATCTCCCAGTCGTGAGTAGTGTGGTCTGTTGGGGTACGGGTGTCGATTTAACTGTGGTCACCAAAGTCCAGAATGATTTGGGGAACTACCTTTAAAGTACACAAACACACCGAACAGACCTTAGCTCCGACCTAAGAAAAACCGAGGCTAACAACGCTTCCCACGGCCCTGGTCTCGGGAGACAGACGTTTAACCGGTGAGAACTGCCATTTTCCCCCTCTTTTTTTGGTCATAAATTAGATACTTAAAAGAGACCTTAAAGAGCCGGCTGAAATGAACCGATACCATGGCTCTAAATTACCTTTCCTGGAGGCTAAAAACGTTAAATACGTCAAAAAAGCAAAGATTGACGTTTCTTACTCACCTTGACGTGGACCATATTTTACGCATAAAAGTCTCCCCCGCAGCCCGTGTAGGTTCCCCTTCCACGCCTCACTCTCTCCCACCCACTCCCTTTTTTTCCCTTGCCGAAAGTCTGGGCTCCAAATCCAGCTGGAATATCTTTAAACCTCCCGGAGAAAGGGCACTGTGGGCGGAGGGTCATGTTCCCAAGTTCCAGCCAACGTTGACCTGAAAGGTGGTCCCGGCGGACAGAATCGAGTAGCCGGGGCTTCGGGCTCGCAAACACGGGAGAGAGAGTCCGGAGGGGTCGCTTTCGCCCACCCCTTCAGCAGCTGGGCGTCGCGTTCCCATTTCTTCAAAGCGCTAAACCTTAGATCAAATGAAAACGAAACAGCTGGGCGGATACCACTCCCTTCCGGGCCATCCTTCATCACCGGTTCGAGTCCCTAGAGAGGATTTTCCACCCCCTCCTCCCATCCCCCACCCATTGTCCAAAGCATTCCCCCACGCCCACCTTGGTACTAATAAAACATAAAAAGAAGAGTGAAAAACACAAACAAAAAAGATAGATTCCAAATGTTCTGAAGAGCCAAAAGACGACCACAGCCACCATCGTGCGATTTCTTATCGGGAAAGAGAGAAGGGGGAGAAATATTTCACCCCACCCCACCCCCACAACAACAACGAGGGAAAACGAGCACAGCAGTTACTGCCGGGAGGCAGGCGGGCCGGGTCGAGCTGGGCGGGTCGGCCCAGAGCTGGCGCCTGAATCGGACCAAAGAAGAGGCTGGAGGGACCGAAAGGTGGGGGCTCTGTCCTTGGTGCTGAAAGAGCCGGGCCCTGCCTCCGAATTGGTGCTGGAACTAGTGGAATTCCAGACCTTCAGTTCTTTACCATCTCCGCTTAAGTCCAAGATTCTAGTTGGAATGAGAGATAATTGGAAACTAAATCAAAGCCATCAAGTCCCCAAGTCTGTTACTCTCCCCGCCTAACTAGAATGTCAACTCCATGAGTACAGGGATAATAATATAAGTTGCTGGGACAGTGTAAGTTCCATGTCTGGCACTTAGTAGATGATTGATAAATATTCGTTTAAGTAATTACTGATATTTAATTAAACACCTTTAAATTAAGAACGAGCCTTCATTCCCTCCCTTACCCCTCCATAAAGGAGAAAGTGACGAATGTCCTCACAGTTTGACCAATTCAGCTTTAATTTGTGATACCTAGTCTTGTAGGAAATTGTTTTGTCCAACGAGATAATTTTCTTGGCTAAAACGTTAGGGGTAAGCTGTTTGGACACCGGGTTCAGAAAAGAAAGTGGTTGGCAATTTCTCAGTCTGGTTCCACAGGTTAAGGTAAACGAATCTTCCTTTCTGGAACATCTCGGGTCTTGGAAGAAGGTTGAGGAGACAGAGGGCTAGAGGGTGTCTTCCCGGGACAGCGGACCCCGAGGGACGCCGAGATTTGTTTCCTCCTCCCTCTTGTCTCCTTGCCTGGAGTCTTGAATGATTTGGCACCGGCACCAGGCTCCCTGATTGGTTCAACATCTCTTTTAGACAGGCTAGAGGAGGGGGCGTGGGTGCTATTTAGAGCCAAGCCCCGTTGTAAACCGCGCGTTTCAAGCCTGACGGAGAAGCTGAGAGGTGTGCGTTTCCAAGGGACATTTCCTGCGTGGAGTGGGCACGCCCACCCTGCCCAACCCTAAACTCCTAGCCTGAAGCTGCGATTACCCCCAGGCCCACCATCAGGATGCTTTTGTGTCCTCAAAAAGTGCCGAGCTTTTACTGTGAGGTAGAGGGAGGGCAACAGTATTTCCTTTAGCGTAGAGGGCAACGCGGTTATTTCAAACCTCGACTAGTGTATTTTCTCAGGGCGAATCTTCAATCTCTCCCTTATGGAATTTTCAGTGATTTGTAAGATTTTCAGCATTTCCTCTGTGTCGTGGTGAAAGGCGCTAAGATATTGAGAGAGAAGGGTCAGGCCTCGGGTGGACCAGCAAGGCCGCAGACATGTCCATAAATAACCCTTCCCTGCTGCACCACAACAAGGAAAATCAGTGTGAAAACGTGCAAAGCAATCACTGGTTACAGAGTGTCATCCAGACACACACAAAGATCAAATTTGTTTTTTACCCTAAAGTAAAAGAAGCTGGGGTAAAGAAAAGGGGAAAACATAATTTAGCGACAAGGGTTGGCTGAGGGACGGCTTGGAGCAGGAGAACAGAGCCCTGCCCGCCACTCCAGGTGTGGGCTCTGGCCCATCAGGGAGACGCGGCTAGCACAGTCTCTTTCCGTGTCTGGGCGCCTGGCGCCCTCTGGTGGAAGATTTTCCGTAAACGCCTTTTTGTAGCGAGGGGCTTTCTGAACGCCGCAATTTATTAAGAATGCTTCAATACTACAAACGGAAAATCCTTAAAAAGCAAGGGCCCGTTCATTCTCACACACACACACACACACACACACACACACACACAAGCACCGTGACCATCTCTGTGTCCGGGTTCCGCATGTGTGCAGAGGTGTGTGTACAGTGGCGCTAGTGCACATTATTAACCTTCAGATGTGATCAATCAGGATTACTTCTTTCCCCATCACCAAGGGGACCAAAGTCAGTGAGGAATAGAATGAAGAAATAAAATGGAGTCACTATAGTCAAGCTGCTAAATCACTAAAGTCAAGTCGGTTGAGGCATGAGGAAACAATTCTATTCTTGTTTTAACGAGCCCGGAAAATCAAACTTTTTAAGTTTCCAATCTTGCCTCAACTGCCTGGATGTACATCAAGACCTCCAGATAACCCTCTGGTTATCCCTGAAGGACTACGAAAGAACGTTCAGGTATCCAGACCGTCTGACATCCATTATGCAGACCACCGCTCATCTAGAGGATTAGCATCTGGAACCAGTTCAGAGGCTAAGAATGCAGGACTGATTTTTCTCAAGAATTTTTACTCTCAGAACCCTGGACTTACCTTTCTTCGTGGGAACATTCTAGGTTATTATTGTGTTTCCAGTTTGCAAAACCCAAGACCCTTGAATAAATCTTTATAATGTATTTCTTGATTCATTTACACTAGGTGGACACTAGGAGGGAACTCAGAGTGGGTGGGAATGGGACTCTTGTCTCTGCCTGGCGCTGGATAGCTGTGCTCAAGTGAGGTGCTTTGGGAAGGCCTCGAGCTGGACGAGGAAACTGAAGTGAAAAGGATTTGACTATTCCTTCAAGGGTCTGAGTGTTGCCCCCTCATCTCTGCCCCCTTGGCGTTTACAGCAATCCCAGCACAGTGGAGAGCTTTCGCTCAGGGAAGCGTGGTGGGGTCGCAGATCCGGGGAAACTGCGAAGAAAGAAATTGAGTCAAAGCCGCTGCTCTTGTCTTCTCGAAGGCAGGAGGTTGGGGGAGGAGAAGGAGCCAGAAGCGCTCAGCGAAGCAGAATTCTTCATAGGAATTATCTGTTCCCTCGTCTTACCCGACACTGCCTATGTCAAAAAATAGAACGTGTTGACTACGTTCTGGATTACTCATAGGGCCCCCCACTTTCACCCCGGGCGCAAAACCGTGATCTGGATTTATAATCGCCGTATAAAGCCCCAGAGGCAGTCAAGCACCTGCAAAGGAGCCCCGCCGCTCGTCCAACGAGCTGCCCCCGCGAGCAGCGGCCTCGTGATTCCCCGGCCGAGCGCGTCCCGCCTCCCCACTCTGCCCCCGCCTCCCCCGAAGCCGAGCAGCCGCCTCTCCCGGTCTCTCTCTTCTCCTCCCGGCGCTCGCGTGCGGGACGGTGCTGGTGGGAGCGAGGCGGCAGCTGGAGGTGACGACGGGCAGGTTAAGACTGGCAGGGCCGGCCGAGCGGAGCGGATCGCTGGGCGTTGCGCAGAGGAGCGACGGGAGCGCCCGGTCACTGCTGCCGAGCCAAGGTGGGTAAGCGCGCGGCCACCCGGACTTCCCAGAGCCCAGCCCTGGCTGTTCAGCTGAGTCTTTTCCACCCGCGGTTTCTCGGCCACCACCACCCCCACCTCCGGCGTCCGTCATTTACCCTCTACAGCCCAGTGGGTCTCGTCCTCCCCAGTCCTGGGTCTCCTCCGGTGCGCGGCGCAGAGACCCCCTCCCTCGCACTCATCCTGTCTCCATTAGAGACCTTCACGCCCCGGGGATGCCGAGAGGCTGCAGCTGGCGCAGAAGTGAGTCGGGAGCGACGGTCTCCTGCGCTTCCTGGCTGCGAGCGCCGTCTCACCTGAGGGCTCCAGGGCAGCAGCAGCGGAGCGCGCGAGTCGGGCGGTAACCTGTTACTTCCCCGTAAGCGGCGGTTTCCCCGCTGCCTTCGTTGCTGTGCGAGTGCGCGCGCGGAGCTAGGTGTGGGGGTCCAAGGGAGGGTAAGGAGGCGGCGGGCGGCGGGCGCGACTCGCGTGCTTTGAGATTCGACCGCACTCGCTCTGTCCCGGGGCCTTCGGACGCCATCGCGCCAGCGCCGAGCGCCGAGCAGGGGCGCCGCGCGCCAACCCTTGTCTACCGCCTCCCGCGCCCTGGGCGCAAGTTCTGTTCCCCGGTGACGTTCCCCTTCCTCGTCTCCCTCACCCACTCCGAGTCTGTGCGGTGAGAAACCTCAGAGAGTTGGGTGAAGAGGAAACACGGAAACCTGGACCGAACCTCGTCCTAGACTTCGAGATGGCTCAAAGCGGGGTGGGACAAGAGGGAGATGAGCGAGGTTGCGACCCGCTGCTTTCTGGCTGTCTGGAGTGCAAGGTGACTGTAGTGCTTCCCCCGCGCCAAGTCCGAGGGAGAATATAAAGATCTGGACCCTTTTCCCCTCTCACCTTGTCTTACCAAAGTCCTCGGTCCCCAGAGCAGTTAGCCTCCTTTCCGGGGAATTAGCCAGACACAACAACGGGAACCAGACACCGAACCAGACGTGCCCTCCCCGCGTATGCCCGCCGGCCGGCTGCTGAGCCCAATGGGGCTTGTCACGGCTACGCTGCAAAATCGTGCACGGAGCCTCCCTTGCCCTGCTAGCCCAGCCCCCCCGCACCCCCGCGTCCTGCACTGGCCTGGGGCTCCTCTACTCTGAGCGCTGCGCTCCAGGTCGCCCCGCTGCTGGGCCAGACTGGAGACCCGCCTGGGGCTACGTTGCCGGCGCCGGAGTCTCGGAGATCGCGCGCACGTCTCCCCTCCCCCGCGCTCACCCCGACCCAGCCGGCCAGCTGCCCTTTCTCTTGTCTCCCTCTCCGGAGCCTGGACTTCGGGAGGCGCGTCCGCGCCGCGGGTCATTCAGTACCAGCCTCCCGTACGCCAGATCCCGGAAGCCCTCCCCGCACAGAGATCGTGTGTCTTTACAGCCTGTTCCTGCTCCTGACCGGCCAAGGACCCCAGACAGCAGAGGCCCCGGGACGACCGAGCTGATGGCGTCTTCGACCCCTTCTTCGTCCGCAACCTCCGCGAACGCGGGAGCGGATCCCAATACCACCAACCTGCGCCCCACAAGTAGGTCCTGCCCCAGTTTCCTATCACATCGACTGCGGGGAAGATGGGGGCTCTGGGACGTGCGGAGGCTACGCTGACAGGAGCGCGGAGACGGTGGAGGGCGGAAAGAAATGGGGCCCTGACCCGATGGGAGCCAGAGGTCGTTCGGCTGACAGGGATGCTGGGCGATCTGGGGGAACCACGCAGGGCCCAGGTGGCATTGGTCCTTGAGGGCTTCGCCGCGGGGCAGGGGCGGGCGGCGAGAGCGCTGCTTTTGTTGTGTTACGTGCGGTCTCTTTGCTTGGTGGGACGTCGCGGGTCAGAATCGGGGACCGTGTGAGGAGCCCAGAGTCTCAGCGGGAATCGAGCGTTCTGTCTCCCGCTTTCGTTGAGCCGAGACCTGACCCCCTCCTCCTCCTCCCCTGCGCTGTGCTTGAAGTCTATAATCAACGGGAATTTAGACGTTAATTGCCGCTTTTAGAAAACTCGGGGCCCCTAATTGCTCCAAATTTGCGTCGAGCTGTTGACGAGGGAGGGAGAAGTCAGGGGAGAGAAAAGATGCATAAAATGGTTTGAGATTGAGCTTCAACATTTTAGACAATTACATCTCAGACACAAAAAGGAGAAAAGAGCGGACAGCATCGTGAGTGGTGAGAGGTGGGGAACCAGGAGGAAGCCCGCATGCTCGCCAAGGCGGGAGGAGAGAGCACCCCTCTCTTTTCTCCCGGGCAGGAGACCTGTCATCAGTTGACACGTCCCAAAGAGAGAGAAAGGGGGAACCAGGTAAAGGATGGAGGTAGGGGGAGGAGATGTATGCTTCCCCATCCCTAGCTCTGTGCGCTCAACCCATTCCAGAATCTGCCTTTAATTCAGATTGATTTCCTACCTTTCTGATGAGGCATGGGGATAAGAGAATTGTTTTTTTCTTTTTCTAATGAGGCTTGAAATGTGACTCCCCCCACCCAAATCTATCAGCTCCAGACAAGTAACGGCCCCAAATTTTCTAGAGAGGCACTTCGGGATGGCAATGTGGTTAGGAGGGCTTAGTGCTGCGCTTTTATGGCACTTTCTGTAAAGTCGAGAAAACGTTGATTGTTCCCATCAACGACGATGGGGAGTGTTATGGGGTCTAAGACCCCTCTCCAACCCCTTGGTGCTGCCACTGGCTCCCAGGCTGGAGGCCATGTCCTAAGTCCTTAGGCTGCATTCCAATTCCATTTGCAGCTCCCTCTCCCCGCCCCTCTGGCGAGCTACAATTACCCACCACAACAAAGAGGGGCTCGGGAGAGCCGCCAGCCCTGGTGGCACGTGAGCCGGGCACTGGCAACTAGCTAGCCGGAACAGGCCGGGAGGAGCGCGAGGCCTGCGCGCCTTTGTCTATTGCTCTGGCCTTGATGGATTCCTTTCCCAGTTCTCGCCACACTTCCCGCCCCTCTTTTGTTGCCTGGAGGGGCTGGGAGGCCGTGGTGCTCACCCATCCTTGAGTCCTGCCCCCACCGCCAAGCCGCTCGCCTTCCCGGCGGTAGACGAAGGTGCAGCGCCGGCGCCCAGCCCCATTTCCGAGACCCAGGAGAGGCTCTGACCTGAGTTCGCACATGGCTTGGCGCGACCGGAAGCCGCGGAGACAGAGGGAAGAGAGTCGAGGACCCGGCCCGGAAAGAGCGTGCAGCACCTGTGCACAGAACTGCCGTCGCCGGCCCCCAACAGGGCAGCTGCGGCTTGAGCACCCCAGACTGCACGCTCATGCCGGGCTCTCTACCCATTCTCTCCCTCAATGGCAAATACGTTCTCGCCCGCCCTGCTGGCTCCGCTTCGCTGCCCCCGCCAGCCCTACCAGGAAGTGGTCTTGCTCAGTCTGCACAACCACATTCGGCCTCTTGCTCCAGCAGCCCCTCGCCCTTGCTGCCCGCCCCCTCTCCCGCCACCCGCTACGCCAAAAGGCCTCTCCCAGTTCCTCTCCCCATCTCTCTTTCCCTTACTCTCACTGCAATCCCTACCTCTGAAAGGCAGAGTAAGAGGTCTGAGCGCCAACGTCGCAGCTGAATGACCTTGGAAAACTCGCTTAGCCTCTCTGAGCCTCAATGTTTTTATTTATCAAATGAGTCGTAGACTATAACATTCCTCTTGTTTCATAGAGTTGTTATGAAAATGAGCTGAAATGGTGTTGAAAGTGAAAGCAGTGTATTGGGTGAAAATAGCTCTTACCGCCCCGTATTAGTAGGGTTTTGCTTTCGCACCGATTTCCTGTCTGTGACATGCTGTCTCACTGACGTCGGGCTATTTCTTCTCCCCTCTGGGGCTCTGTTGTGCCTCGTTTTAATGGATGTCACTCTCCTTATCGCAGCCGACACTCGCGCCGGGCTGCAGGCACCGGCCAGGGTGGGGTGGGGGATGGGGATGGTTGAAGGAATCTAGCCTTGAGGAATCAGAAGGGAATTTCAGCTGGGTTCACCCAACAGCAGCCCAGCACGGGCTGCCCTCGTGCTCTTTGCTGAAAGGTGAACCCCGAGGGCAGGATGTACTCGTATAGCCTACGGGGTTTGGAATACCGCAGGGCCTGGGTCCGCGGTTGGGACCTAAGGGAAAGGTGCACGATTCCCTTCTCTTTCGCCTACTCCAAACCCGAAATGTCGAGGAAAGGGTTAATGAGGGGCAGGTTAGGAAGCGGGGGCCGGGGAAGAGGACTGGATGCACACTATTGTCTTCCTAAATCCCCGGTCCAACTGAAGAGCAGCCATGCGAGCCCGATCATCTAGTCAAATACTATTTTTCACCCAATTAATTCCTGAACTCTTCCGCGACCCCATTTCATGCCAGTTTATTTTAAGCTGCCACTCGGCTGGAGACCCGCCAAGAAATTATGAGACGCGTTGGTCCCAGATGCCTCCGTGTTCCCTTTCCGGGCTGCTGTGGTTGCCCTTCGAGTCTGCGGGGCAGAGACCAAGGGACGGGGCCTGGCGGATGGGTCCTGGGCAGTTTGAGCGGCGGAGCCTGACCCTTTGTACTGGGGGTTAGCTTGCCTCGCTCGGAGCCCGCCTTCGCGGGACTCCCTTGCGTGGGTCGTTTGGAGACCAGACTGCGCTAGTGCGCAGTTTCTCAGAGACACTCTTCTGTACCTGAAGGTGGGGAGCAAGAAAGGTGTGTGAATGGAGGGGGGGGGCGTCGAAGGGCAAGAGCCTGCCCGCCAACCCACAGATCTAGCTCCTTGCTCTACTCAGGGAGGAGCTTTCAATGAGGAGCACTGGAGAAGACCTGTCCCACCCTCCCCGGGAAACCTTTGCCCTCGACCGAGTCCCTCCCCGCGCCCCCGCCCCCACCCCCACCCCGCTTGGTGCGAGCCTCACTGACAGCACCTCTCTTACTTTCTAGCGTATGACACCTGGTGCGGCGTGGCCCATGGATGCACCAGAAAACTGGGACTCAAGATCTGCGGTAAGTGAAAGGGTCTGCTGGGGCCCGGAAAGGCGTCGCGGCAAGCCATTTTCCGGGTTTGGGAGAGGGGGACGCACGCGGAAGGGGATCTCGGCTCTTGGGTCTGGTTTTTTAATGTACCTACGGCCCTAACGCCGGGAGGAAACCCTCCTCTACAGTCCTTGACCCAACTCTGCCCTCTCCTGACCCGGCCCCGAGGGACCTTTTCCGCCGGGCTCAGTTCGTTGTGTCTGGGCACAAGAGCGCGAGCACAGCGCCCCCGCGCGGCAGACCGGCTCTTCTTGCCCGGCACCAAAGCGATTCCAACCCTTTGCGCTCTGCCGGCGTCCAGAAGGTCGCGCAGAAGAGGTGAACTGGTCTGGCTTTCTTTCGGTATCTGCCAGAGACGGTGGCTGACTTGTTGTCCCTCTTCCCTCTCTACCATCGCGCGTTCAAAGTTACCTCTCTGGCTTGAGAATTTTGCCCCGAAATGCCATAACTGATTCAGATTTCGTTCTTTGGGGCCCTGGAGGCCAAGAGAAAGGCTCGCCTGCGGCCCCCTGGTGGCCCACCTGGAGGAGGCGCGGGCGGCGAAGGCCCGAGGGTGTGCGGAACTTGCCCTTGAAGGAGAGGGGGAAGGAAAAGGGAGCCGGCGGGTGCGGAGGCCCCTGAGAGAAGGGAAGGGGGAGTCGGGTACGATTCGCCGGAGAGGAAAGAAAATAGATCTGGGAGCCGGAGAGGAGAAAGAACAGCTCTCTGGAGACGTGAGGGTCTGACATGAAAACGCCCAAGGGATGTCATTTTTTTAAGGATAAAAAAAAAAAAAAGATTTGCTCGAAGGGACACAGCCGAGTGGCTCCGGCTGAACAATGAAGATCTGCTTTCCTTGCTACAAGTCACCGTCTAAAATCTCTAGCCTTATCGGGCCAGAAAATACGGGCTTCCCCTGGCAGGCGGTGGAGAGGCGGGGGAAGATTAACGAGGGGCTTATTAAAGAGCTATCCGTCAGCTGCTGCACGCCGGAGATAGCGGCGGCGCCGGCACCGGGCACGCCCGCCCGCCCCGGCCCAGGGCGCCCCACAGCCGATCGCCGAGTAGGTGCGCTGAGGGCCTGATAGTCGCCGCTTCCCTGCCACACCCCCCCACCCCCGGCCCCCGGCAGCGGCAGTTTGTAGTCGCAGCAGACAGAAAGCGGTTATTTAGCATCCTCTGGGAACCATCCTCCCTCCCCCGACACCCCACCACCACCGCGGCGCCCTCCCTGCATTTCTGGGGCTTCGTCCCCTGGATCCCGGAAGCAGTATTTATGGTGAGAAAAGGTTGATCAACTCCAGACCTAGCCATTTTCCAGGCAAAGCCCAGCCTGTCGCGGGGTCCCTGGGTTTGGCCTTCTCCCCAGCACGCAAGGCCACGAGGCGAGTCCGGGGCTGGGTCCCTGTGCGGGGGCAGCTGGCAGCAGCTGAGCTTTGTTCTATAAATAGCCCCCTCCCCCTGCCGCCATTTCCCGCTTAATGGCCCGTTCCCCGTCAGGTCCCTTCGGCGAGGCGCTGGGCTTCTGCAGCAGTCATTGTCATGCAGTCAGGCAAGCAGAACTGAGCGAGCCCTGGGCGCCCGCCGCGTTGGAGGAGACGGTGGGGGAGGCTTGGGGTGAGGGCGGCTTTCCCCGCGGTCCTGGGTCTGCCTGGGGGGGGGGGGGGCAGCGCTCCTCTACCCCCATCCTCACCTCCTAGCCTTGGCCCAGGCGGGGCTCCCTGCTTCCCCGACTGCAGGCCCTCCGAGTCCGCGGGAAGAAAAGGTGTAAACGTCCCGTTTGGGGAACACCCAGAGTCCAGATAGGATAAAGGGACAGGAAAGAGTTGAGTTTCTTTGGGTCCCGAGTTTGCATCGACTTCCCCTGAGAGAGCACTCTTGGGCATTTGGGGGCTGACATCCTCAGAGTTTCTTATCTGTTTCCACCCGCCTCCCCCAGCCCTCATTAATTTCAGGAGAGTTGCAACCCACGTGACAGGAGAAGGCTGGTACTCCAGAAAGAGGAAATTGCCTTCTGCTAAAGTGGATGATTGGGGGGCCACAGGTTAGGAGGCTTCACGTGAGGTTTGATTCTGAAAGGAAAAACCACCAGGAAGATTTATTTTCTGTACTTCGCGCTATTTTAATCTAGAGGAGGCAAAGTTCAGTCTTTGGTTTTGACCTGAATCCACAACCCCCTCCCCTCCTCCACTCACAGACACCCCACCCACTTCATCCCAGACTTTCTGTTTTCTAAAGGGTGCCCTCTTGACCTGACACTATTGGGGTTTGTTTGCCTTTACACTTTAAGATAGCAGACTAACGGTCCTCTTCCCAACTCGTAATCCATTGCCTTAACTACCCCCACACCCCGCCAAGCTTCCTCAGTGCCTTGCCAAGAGTCTACCCCACCCATTTTTTCAATCCCCCTTTGGTGAAACCTCCCCCTTCCCCAATGAAGCTGCAAGGAAGACTTGGGGTCTCCCCATTGGTTTTCTTAGCTCTGGAGGCAGAATCCCAGGGGAGAGTAATCGGCTATGCTATAAGAAACCCAGGGTTTTGTCAAGAGGTAGAGTCAGGTGGCTAGATGCATGGTGGCATGACCTAAATAGAAGGAGATGCAGGGAGCCCTAAATTCTGCCTCTGGGCTCTGCTAACTTCCCAGTGTGTCCTTGGGCCTCCCTCGTTTATCTATGCAGTGGTCCCAAACTGGCTGCCAATTACAGCCTCTGAGCTCTTTTATTTAGCCCATGCAGTTGTGTGTGTGTGTGTGTGTGTGTGTGTGTGTGTGTTTAACTTTGTGTCAGTTGCCAACTTTTAACATAGAGAGACTTCAAATATTTCGTATTTCTGGCTTCTCTTGAAATAAAAACAGGGAGTGGGGAGATCTGGCAGTGTACTTTTAGCCAATAAAAATCAGAAAAAGAACCCCTTCCTCTAGGCAGATGCTATTCCATACTACAGTTCAGTGAGAGCAGGAGGGTTGGGCTTCAGGCCCCATTTACCCTCTTGGCCATGTGCTTTTATGCCATGCATAGCTGTCTGTCCCATTTGGAAACAACTGGCTCTAGTCAGGTGCCCTCTCATTCCCCATACTTTGTTCCAATCATTGGACCCCCTAGGCCTTTGAGTTTGGGGGCCATGTGAGAAACCAGCAACAGGATCTCCCCACAACCCAGAGGTAGGCTGACCATACGTACCATTTAAAACGGGACAGTACTGGTGGAGTCACATAACAGAGCTCGCCTCCGATCCTCCCCTGGAAGCTAGCCAGTGCTACAACCTGACCAAAGCCAAATGCAGCTTCGGCTCTCCTCTGATTTGCCTCTTTGCCTCTTAAGAATGTTGAATTGGGTTACAGGTGACAGCCTCAAAGTAGGTGCTCACGGCTCGGGTGTAGAGCAGGAGGACAGTCAGCTTCAGGCTCAGGGACTCCGTGTTAGCCAGGGAAGTTGTGAACACACTAACTCAGTGTCATCCTTGGAGGAGCATACGGTTCCTTCCAGAGCCTCCCCGAACCCAGAAAGGCCTGGCTCCTTTACCTTTTATGAGGCTCCCAGTATTTTAAAAAACAAATACCATCTAAGAAATTGTTATTCCATCGCTTCTTGGCCTTATGGCCAAGATCAAATTGCTCTAATAATATTCATTACGTGTTTATTTTTATGAAATGAATGGTTTTTACCACAATTACAATGCAGTGTTAAGTGCACTATTCAAAAGATCACAACAGGATTTATGGAAAATACCGATTCCTAGTGCACTGCAGGGAGTGTGATCCAGAAATGGGGTGCATTCACCTCTAATCAGGACACCTCTGAGAATGCCTGTGTCAAAACCTCATTTAATATCCAAAATATCCAAAGCCTAAGTGGCGGGCCAGGTCCTGCAGCTGAGGAGAAGCACTCCTGAGGTAGAGACCTCACACTTTACCGGGGAGTGGGTCAGAGCCGACTCGGGGTTAAGGACCCGAGAGTAGGAGTTCAGCAGGCAGGTCCTCACCTCCACTGGGCCCCATGGGTTTGGTCTTTTCAGCCTGGCAAATTCCACCGCTTCCTGTCCTGGCTGCAGGGGAGCAGCCCAGGGGAACCCGGTGATTCTGCCTCCCTCTGGCGAGTGCTGGCTCCTGGTTTTGGACTCTAGGGGTTTGGAGGAGGAGTTCAGAAGGCAAGAGAAGAGTTGAGGGAAAGGAGATAAGCTCCAATTTTGTATCCAAGTGTGCAGCTCTAGTATAGTGTATTTTCCCCCTTCCAAAGTCCTTCGGGGCTTTAGTGATAAGTTTACCAGGGGCTGGGGACAATGAGGGCCCGGAGGCTCTGCCTTCCTATTCTTCCCTGCAGAATAGACCGGAGCCCCAGTGTGTGGGAGGACTCTAATCACTGCAGCCTTCCTCCTGCTTCCCTCCTTCCTCCACCCCTCACCACTGAATTGCAGTCTTGGGGAAGCAAAGTGGAATTCCCCAGATTAACTTGCCTCTCCTTGAACCTCTTGAGACTTTCCTCCAAGTTTGCCTTGTGACGTAAGTGACTCCCCAGGGATCTTGATATTTACAAAGATAGCTTTGAAGTCACCCAAGAAGCTTAGAACTCCTCCCTCTTTTCAGTGTGGTGCATTTCTGGCTCAGGGCTACGTTTGAGGCTAAATTGGAGGAGGTGTTGAGGAGGGGGCAGGTCTGCAGGCCCTGAGCCCTGAGCGGATGGGTGGAGGTACTGAAGGAGGCTGTGTGCTGCACGTTATCGTCTCCAGTCCTTTGGGCTCAGCACTATTTCTCTGTTTGCTGCTGGTGGTATTTACACTGATCACCTCAGACCAGAGAGATCCATGTCTTCTGAGGAGCAGAGGTGAGGTGCTTTGAATCCCACCCTAGACTCAAAGGTTATCTCCATGGAGCTCTTAGATAACTTTCTAGGTTTATTACAACATAGGCCACCATCAGCCAAACTGTAAACTCCTGGAGGATCGGGGATCAGTCTCACTTATCTTTATCCATCCCCTACCCTGAATGTTTAGCAAAGTGCTTTTGTATAGTAGGTGCTCAGTAAGTAATTATAAAACTAAATGTCACCACACATAAGATTTTAATTGTTAATCTCTTTCCCTGATACTTTTATTGAAGGAGAGGGGGTGGTACAGGGAAAACTGAACTTCAGGTCTGGGTCAGAAAAACTACACTTAACATTCAACCTGTGAGCTGTCCCTGGTTCCCCAGGGAAAGCGTCTTCCCTAATTCCCAGTGCTGGCCCTCACTCCCTCCTCCCTCTGGTTGCACAGCCCCTAAACCCAGTGCTGGCAGCATTCTCTCCATTTTCTTCCTTCCCTTAAAACCCCATCCTGGGGCTGGTTACTGGGGTGGAAGCTGTCCAGTTTACTTAATTCTGAGATCACTGTCATGTTCAGAGAAGAGAATGGACTTTTCCTACTGTTTTTCTCTCTTGCATGACTGGGTCAGTGCCACTGATGACACTTGGCACTGCCCCCTCCCCGCGTGAAGGCGAGCAGTGCCAGAGCCCTTGTATGTAAAATGCAGACACTCAGCTTTGATGGAGAAGCGAGGGCCCTTCTTGGAGCGTGGACCTGGCTCAGCAGCTGACGTTCTGAGGCTGAAGTTCACGTGCTCCCTCTGACCCAGCTTCTTGTGCTACAGGCTTCTTGCAAAGGACTAACAGCCTGGAAGAGAAGAGCCGGCTTGTGAGCGCCTTCAAGGAGAGGCAGTCCTCCAAGAACCTGATTTCCTGTGAAAACAGTGACAGGGATGGCCGCTTCCGGCGCACGGAGACCGACTTCTCCAACCTGTTTGCTCGAGGTAGTCCCTTCCCACCCACCCCATCCCCCCTACCCCACCCCAGCCCTAGTGCTATCCTGTAGGTCCCCTATTTGAGTTGTTTTTTTTTTTTTTCCACTTTTTTCTGAAATTTGATTTCTTTTACCAAAAATGTCACTACTTTCTCTGAACCATCATGAAACTACTTTTCCAACATTTGAACCCCTCCTTCCTTAGTGCCCAGGTCTCCATTGTTTTGGAAGTTGGATGAAGGCAGTCAACAAAACAGTCAACTCTAAAGATACTTGCAGGGACAAACAGGAATTCATAGATCCTGGGATCCAAAGGACTGTTACATATGAGAAAACCCAGTAATTCTCTTAATAGCATTTATTCTCTAAGATTGGCAACAACAACAACAAAAACCACCCAGCTGTGTGGCTGGGCTTCACGACCAAGTGTTGTCCTGAAACCCATTTTTCTTTTGGAGATCTTTCACTAATTGCTGCTGCCCCACATCACTCATCTCAGCAGGTGCTTTCCCAGTCCCTCTCTCCCCAAAAGCAAACCCACCACACCTCCTCACACTGACTCCTCACAGGCCAGAAAGGCCAGACCAGAACAGTGAACAGGCTTTCGTAAACCTCAGAGACAATCCAGGGAGCAGACACAGAGCATCATGTGTAGCCAATCTGCCCTTGAGCTATGGCTGATAGCTTCATTTGAGACCCTCTACATCTTCCCTTCCAACCCTCAGCCTGACTCTGTCTAACAGAGGCAGTAGCCCTAAGTCACCTGCAGACATACCAAAGTGCAGGCCCAAAAGGTTGAGGTTAAGAGAACTGTGGTGGTTTCCTCTCCCACATCCTTGAGTCCCATCTTCCAGGTCTAGCATCCTATCTAAGGACACCATGAAGGACCACCCTCTTCAGGGGAGACCTCAGCCTGTACCCACAGAAGCCTTACCTCCTCCATCAACAGATCAGGCCCATCATGACAGCAGACCAAAAGCCCAGTGTCTGAATCAAATGTACAGGGACACACATGCATTTGGCACCACAGGAGCAAGAAAAAAGTCCCCTCCATCACATCCCTGACAGGTACCCAGTCAGCCTGCAGATGAACAACCACAGTGCCAGGCTGCTCCCAGCTTCTCAAAGCACTCCATTCCATTTATGGGAAAGTCTGTGAAACCCCAGAAAGTGTATGCAGAAACGTCTGGGTATGTGTATTTTCCTGGGGGAGATGGTACATCAGATTCTCAATGTGTATAACGAGGTTGGACAATTAATTTCACCAACTCATCCTAGAAAAAGTGCTACATACCTCACTGCTGAATATCACTATGGTCACCTTCGAAGCACTCCCCTTGGGAAGCTATGCACCGACACCAGCACCTAGTCCAACCTTCAAAGCAATTTTGGAACTCTTTTTCTGGAATGGCCATCAGAGCTGTCATCCCTAAAATCTGAAAATTAAGTTTATGAACTTGCCACCATGTGTTTATGTTGACATCACTGTGCTTGCCAAGGTATGACACCTTACCGAGTTGTTTGTACAGTGCTGCCAGCGTAAGCGCATGGTGGCAAGTTCACAAACTTCATTGTGCGATTTGGGGGACGACAATAGATCTCATGGCCATTCCAGAAAAAGAGTTCCAAAACTGCTCTGAAGGGTGGACTAGGTGCTGGTGTCAGTGCAGAGCCTCCCAAGGGGAGTCCTTCGAAGGTGACCACAGTGATGTTTAACAATGAAGTGTGTAGCACTTTTTCTAGGATGAGTTCGTGAAATTAATTGTCCGGCCTTGTACATATCCTGGAATGAAATTAGGCCTTTAGTGATATCATGGCTGATTTTAAGGATTTCTGGACCTAGGAAAGCCAGATATGAGTCAGGTGATAACCACTTACTGGCTTCCCCTGCTCCCCTCAGATCTGCTTCCAGCTAAGAATGGGGAGGAGCAGACAGTGCAGTTCCTACTGGAGGTGGTGGACATACTTCTTAACTACGTCCGCAAGACATTTGATCGCTCCACCAAGGTGCTGGATTTCCATCACCCACATCAGCTGCTGGAAGGCATGGAGGGCTTCAATTTGGAACTTTCCGACCACCCTGAGTCCCTGGAGCAGATCCTGGTCGACTGCAGAGACACTCTGAAGTATGGGGTCCGCACAGGTAAGGGAGAGCCACGTGGACATGCAGTGGCACCCTTGCCATTTGTGAGGATGTCAAATTCGTGCTGAAGGAGAAACAGAAATCTAGTGAGGGAAGGCAGCAGAATGCTCAGTGACCACACAACAACTTCAGATAGTGACAGTTAATGGAAGGCCACAACCTGGCAAAAGCCCATCATCATTTCTGGTACGAGTAAATTTAAATAATGTACAGATACACAGTGCCATGTAGGGTTCTGGGTAAAGAGTTTTCATTCTCGCTTTTGGACTATTCATGGCCTGAAGAGAACAGAACAGCCCACCCCCTACTTGTTTTCTCTCCTCCATTTTCATGCCTGTTTCGTTCTGATGAATCCTGTCCTTGCCTGCCCCTGAGACTGGGGAGAATTGGGCCCCTTTCCCTCCCTTTCTATGTTTGTTTCCTAGGGTTGCCATAAGAAATTACCACAAACTGGATGACTTAATACAACAGAAACTTGTTCTTTGCCAGTTCTGGAGGCTAGACATCTGAAATCACAGCGTCTGCAGGGCTGTGCTCTCTCTGAAGACTCTTGGGGAGAACCCATCCTTGCTCTTGCAGCATTTAGTGGGTGTGGGCATTCCTTGGCATGTAGATGTATGACTCTGATCTTTGCCTTCACCTCACTTGGCATTCTCCCTATGTGTGTGTGTCTAAATTTCACTCTTCTTATAAAGACACTAGTCTTTGGATTAGGGCCTCATCTTAACTTGATTACATCTACAAAGACCCTATTTCCAAATAAAGTCACTCACAGGAATCAGGGGTTAACACTTGAATATATATTTTTTGAGGGACATAGTTCAATCAACACCTATTGGCTAGGCCAAAAAGTGTCTGTGTGTGTCTGTCTCATCTCTCTCTCTCTCTCTCTCTTCACATTCTATTTCTACCTCTGGAGTTCAGACACCCTGAATCACCATATTCTATCTCCAACAGGAAGCCCTGGAAGATGTTCTCTTGCCTCCTTTTTGTGTTACATGAACCCTCTCAATCAGCAATTCTGGCCAAAGTAGTTACTTTCCAATTGCCTCAAGTTCAAGGACTTTTTGGATCTCTGGCTATTTCTAAGCCTAGAACTGAAGCAGTGGTTACTTTTCCCTACTGTCTTTCCCCGCTGCAGCCTGGCTTTCCTAATCTCCTGAGTAGGTAGATCTATAGGAATTGGTGGTCCATTGCATAGCTGCCAATACAGGGAGCCCCTGAGGTCACAATGGCTAACCCCTTGTTATTTTTTTTCCTTTCTCTGTCCCTTTATTTTCCCTCTCACTTCCTAATCATTGGAGAGTATGACTGGGAAGGAAGGTTGGTGGCGATAGAGCTGAGTAAGGCTCTTAGATGTCAAAAACAAAGTGTAATAATGAGACTGGCCAAAAAGGCATTTTTTATTTTTTGACATTCAGTATTATTTTATATTAATTTCAGGTTTTCAGCATAGTGGTTAGACATTTATATAATTTAAGAAGTGATCCCCCTGAGTAGTCTAGCACTGTACATACTCATAGTTATTACCATTTTATTGACTATATGGTTTACTTTATATCCCCATGACTGTTTTGGAACTACCAATTTGTACTTAATCCCTTCACCATTTTTACTCTGCCCACCACCTCCCCTACCATCTGTAACTAAGAAATCTAGTACCTATCTGATACCATACATAGTTATTACAGTTTTATTGACTATATTCTTTATGCTATACCGTACACCCCATTGACGACGTCGTAACAACTAATTTGTAATTCTTAATCCCTTTTCTTTTTTCTCCTACCCCAATCCCCTTCCTGTCTGGCAACCACCAAAATGTTCTCTGTATCTGTTGTTTGTTTGTTTGTTTTGTTTAGATTGCTCATATAAGTGTAATCACGTTGCATCTGTCTTTCTCTCTCTGCACAATACTCCACTCAGCACAATACCCACTAGGTCCATCCATTGCCACTGCAGATGGCAAGAACCCATTCCCATCCCTGGCAGAGCAATATTCCATTGTATACTCTTATATATACACCTCTTAACCTTTTATCCATTCATCCATCAATGGACACCCAGGCTGCCTCCTTGGCCATTGTAAGCAATGCTGCAATGAACATATGGATGCATTCATCCTCTCAAAGTAGTGTTTTGGATTTCTTTGGGTAAATACCCAGAAGTGGAATTACTGGGCCCTTCTTTGTCTCTTCTTGTGGCCTTTGTTTTAACATCTGTTTTGTCCGGTGTAAGTATTGCTTATACCAGGTTTGTTTGTTTTCATTTTTATGAAATAACTCAAAAAGACATTTTAAAATAAAGAATCCCAAATAGCTTTTGAGGTCTTCCAACCCCACTGAAATAAGTGTAGCTTCTTTGAATAACTGCAGGATGGACAAGACTTACTTTATACCACAAAGTCTGTGTTTGATTTTTAAAGAAAAGCATGCTCGTTAATGTAGTCACATCGCACCTTGGCCTGATGGCTAACCCATTCCTGATGGAGATCAAGTAGTGTTATTTGGCTAGATTAAAAAAAAAAAGTCAGATTTTTCCATGTATGTTTTAACTTGACTTGCATTGGTCCAATGTTTTTATTTTGTCAGGTCACTCTATATATACTTCCTTAGTATATATAGGAAGAGGTGAGACTTCATAAACTTATCATTAAAACCCAAAATAGTGTCATCCCTCAAAGAAAAATACATGGATTTGTCATTATAGCAACTCATATTGCCTAAAAGCTGAAGTACCACATGGTCACAGAACCATGGATTCTTACTAGTCCGGCGTATAAATCCACTTAGATAGTCACCCTGCAGCCATTCATCACTGTTTTTCAGAGCAGCTTCTGGGAACAGATATTCACATCTAGAGAGTATAAAAGCTTTTGCAGAGTGTACTACTGTGGCTGCCATGTGAAAACAGCTCCTCGGTGCTGGTCTCTAATTTAGATGTATTAATAGATGCTGAAGTTCCAACTAGCACTCTCTCCAGAAAAGTGTTAATGGCTGCGTGTTTTTCTTACTCTTAATGGTGCTGCATCTGAGTGATACTATAACAGAAAGTGTAAAAAAGTGTATATATATTTCTGTGCTGGTTCAAATTTATGCATCAACAAGAACAACAACAAAAAGAATAAAGAATAAGCTTTTGAAAAATCAAAAAAAAAATAGATACTGAAGTGATAGACTAAACCCTACCAATAGCTATATACAGTGGAAGATACTATTTTTTTAAAAAAATATTAATGCCCAGACAAAAATAATGAATTGGGTTTTAATAGTGAAAACATACTGATCTGGGTATAGTCTGTGAAGGGATGATGATAGCATTTGGCGATTTCTCTACAAATTAGCAAAGACTTCTGGAAAAAGAACAGTATATATAGAGTCTCCATGAACTGAGACAGCCCTCACTTATAGTAAATACATTGATTTTCTTAGTTTTTCTTTTAACTTTTTATTATGAAAAATTTTAAACTTATACAAAAGTAGAATAGTATAATGAGCCCTATATACCCAACATCCAGTTTCAACTGTTATCAACTCCTGCCAAATTTGTTTTACCTGCCCCCATCCCACTCCCTCTACTCCATATCATATGGAAGCAAATAGTATTTCATCCATTAATATTCTTCACCATCAAGGGCTCTTTAAACAAAAGTAACCACAATATTGTTATTACACCCAAAACCCCACAAAATTTATAGTTCCTTAATATCAAATATTCAGGCAGTGTTTAAATTTCCAATTGTCTCATGAATGGCAGAGTACATTTTGTTTTATTTTGTTATAATTCATTTGAGTCCCAGATAAGTCCCTTCACATTATAATTGCTTGATACATCTCTTAATCAAAATAGATCTTCCTTTCCATCTCTCTTTTTCTTTCTTAAAGTTTATTTGTTCAAAAACTTTATTTTAAAAAACTATTCTTTCATTCTCCCCCTACCTGACTCTGATGCTGAGCATCACATCCATCATCTATTATTTCCATTGAATAAGAGAGCGGAAACTGACATTTAAACTAGGTCACTTGGTTACTTGATAGAAATTCTAGTATAAGATTTTATGGGCATAAGGCCATAGCCAAATGTGAAGAGCAAGGTTTTAGGGGAATTTGTGTCTTTTATATTTTAATGGACAGCAAGATATTGTCTCACTGTTATTTGAGGGCCTTTGTGTCAGTCTATCTTTAAGCATCTTTTGTCTCTACCAGGCCACATAGTTTTGATACATTATCAAATAGTGTGATTGCCTTTATTTATGATACAGTCCTGCCTTAAAATGAAAGATTTGTTGTCAAAAGTTTTCAAATGGGTATTACCTGTGTTTTAAAAATAGATTTCAACAAAATCAGTTAGATTTCAGGAGATTGATAGATTCTGTTAACACTGAACAAAGTAGAGTAAAATGGGCTAGTTTAAGCTATCTAGAGGAGTCTACTTGAATGTCTGGAATCATACTTACACTAAGCTTCCTGTTTATGCTTCTTTTATTTTTTCTAAAGATCAGCATTATTTTTTGAGGACTCTTGAGATGCAGGGATTGGAATATTCTGATATAAAGGTCCTAGTCCGGGTGTTCTGAATGAGTCCCCAACACATGCAGGGAAAAATATTCTCAGAAAGGGGACTTAGATCAGGAACATTCAAACACTAGTTTTCTGACAGTTATTTCAGAGGCAAAAGCAATTTCCATTGGAAACACAACAGTCAGCATATCATTCTAACACCAGTTCTCTGTCACACACCCCTAGATAATCTATGGTGCTGGCTCCTTTGGGACAACCAAACCAAGCCTGCTGCTGTGGGGTGGAGTTTTCCCATGAATGCCAGCTTGGCCAAAACTTGGCAACAAAAATGAGTTTGCTAAGAACAAAGCCTGTGAAAGTGTACTCTGGGTTGCAACGAGCTTTAGAGTTATATAGTAATAACAATTATTTTACCAATAACTCAGTGAGTGAATGAGGCTGTGTCTGGCCGTTCACACAGACGATGCCGGGTCATCTCAGCAATAAATTTAGTTTACAGTCACTTGACTATAGATAGGCAAAACACACCAATGCTTGACATCATCATATTTGACTGACGCGCAGAACAGAGAGTGGTGATGGCGTGCCCTCAGCACCACAGCTGGGTTTGGTCCACAGAGCCACAAACTCTAAGGCCTGCAGCCTTTTCTCCATCCGTAAACCTTGATTTTGAGATGAAATCTTTTGAGATGTTAAATTAAAAGTTGAAACATTTATGGAGAAAATTAGAACCACTACATCCTGATTTGTTTAAAAAATAAATACAGCAGGGGCATTCATTGGAAATAAAATATCAGAAAGATTATTAGTTTCATGACATTGGACTTTTTTATTTAAAAGCATTATACTATAGAAACATATATGTTTGGGGGGCACCAACAATGCTAAAAGTTGGTATAGGGCCAGTCAACCTGACCTTCTTTTTTGTATATTTTTGAGTAGCTCCATTAGATGGGCCATTGGAATGGAGGCCCCATCAATGTGGCCTAGTAGAACAGGGTTTTGCTTTGAAGATAGCTGGGTTTGCCTTGATGCTTGCCTGTTACTCCCCTCTCTAGGCCATCCTCGATTTTTTAACCAGCTCTCCACAGGACTGGATATCATTGGTTTAGCCGGAGAATGGCTGACATCAACTGCCAACACCAACATGTAAGTCCCACATATTATTTTCATATAAGCAACCATGATATATGATTATGGCTTGTTACTTTAAAAGTTTAATTCCAATGGTTCTATAATAATTTTATTACAGTTGCCCTAGTCATCTTTTCTCTTAAAATCTTTTAGGTTTATCAGTTCTGATTTAATAGTAGATCATCAATAAACTATTTTTAATTGAATAGTGTAATTTAATTTGAGCATGGTAATGAGAAAAATAATGCTAGCCTTCAAAAATTAGTGTGAATTTCAGGGTAAAAGACTCCATATTTCTTAATGATATATCTAAAAAGGTTATGTTTGAGAGTATGATCTTAGTGCATTGCCTATCCAAATACATTGGTCCTTATCATTTAGGTCGTATTTCCTTTGTAGGTAAAGCTGACATAAAGCCACAAACTAATTTGATTAACCTAGAGCTTAACTAAAAATTCCAAAACAAAATTACAAGTTGATGGAGGGTCATCGTAGCCTACTGAGTACTGTCTTTCCCCTCAATGCCATGGTAATGTTTTACCACTATCTATACACCCAGACAATGACACTACATTCCATTAAAGTATTCAGGAGGAAATAATGAAACAAGTATCTTACAATAATTTCAAAATAATTACATAAGAATTATATGGGTTTTAGTCACTGTAGAAATGTTTAGAAAATAATCACCTACTTTTTAAGTTCATGGTAAAGGAGATTTGTAAAACGAATTTAGGTGAAAGGGTGGTATTATTTAAAAGGAGAAATTCCATTTGACATCAAGATAGAATGTAAGTTATGAAAGTTCAAGGTATTCTATTTTTCTTAAACTACTCCCAGCAACAAAACCTGAAAGGGAACTTTAAAATTACATTTTGATTTGTGTATGTTCCAAAGCTGTTTAATACTATGACTCAAAATACTTAACTACATTCAGGAAAGTTTCTATTAATTAAGAATTCTTGCTTTGATGGCTAATTAAAAACAACAGTGACAGACTTTTAAAAGCAAATGTGACAAGTGAAGCCTTTCCTGCTAAGAGGCATAAAAGAATAAATAAAATAAAATCAAAAATGGTTTTCATGCTCCCTGCTTGCAAGTCACGGTTAACTTCATGGAGTGTCCTTATTGGATCACCGAAGCTGCAAAGGGCAGAAAGGAATTCAGGTCACAGATAAAATTGCTTGTAGGGTCTCCTCAATCAAAAAACTCACCTTTACAGTTTTTACTGTAGTATGCTTTGTGAGATAAACATGTATCAGCCAGCACAGACATCTTAATATACTAATTATAATTTGAAAAGATACTAATGCTTAAGGAACAATTTTAATTAGAATGTACAGCTTTTTAAAAAATGTAACTATTTGGAAAATAAATGAGAAAAATAGAGTGAAAATATATATCTATTAAGGCCCAAATACTGATATTAGTGTAGGCACTGAATTCACCCAGTGCCTTTAAGTCTGTAGTCTGTAGGCCTTTTGACTGATTTTATACACACACACACACACACACACACACACACATCCCCCAATATCAAGATAAATAAAAGAAACTCACCCCTTTGAATCATTTAAGACCAGATATTCTCCTAAAAGACTTTTCTTCAACCAGAAAGATCTCATAAATTCTCCTTTTTTGGTTTATGTTCATAAAATCCAAGTCTCTTACTCTTCCCTTACTTCAGCTCAGCCATGAAGCACTGAAATATATCCCAGCTATCTGAGGTCAAGGCCAGTCCAACTAAATGGCATATAGTAATTGCAGCTGTATGGACAATGGATATTTATAAAATATGATCCAATTCCAACAGATCGATAGAGAAGGTTATTTAAAAATAGTGAAATAGTTTCTGTCAGTTCTGGAGACACGGCATTGTCTGAAGAAGTAATAACTATTATCTGGAAATTGTTCTAAGCCAGTTCTCCTGGAAGATCATGAAATGTGGCAGCACTGTCAGGAGCTGGTGTGGAAATTTGCTCCCTTGTGACAGTTTCTTTTCCAACTGGGAACAGTGTTCAAAATAAGTCTGGGGAAAAATGGGAAAAGATTCTTCCTTTGGCAGAGTAGAATTGAATTAGTGATATACTCATTTTTTTTACCTGCACTATCATTGAGTTTGAGTGGCATTGGTAATAGAAAATAATAACTGTATTCCCCAGTATAGTCTTTTTAGAGGGAACTATCCAATATCCTAATTCAAGTGGCAAAGTGTTAGGCATCTGACAGAATAAAAAGAACATGTATGTTCATCACCTATACTTGCCTATGCATGTGTCTTTGAGATATATTCTCACAAGCAAGGACCCAGTGAAGATCCAAAGAAAACTTCACAAATGTGTAGTTGTCCATGGCATGTGCAGCTCTTTTCTTCCAAAACGGCCACCAAGCACAACTGTGCAGGTTGAGCAGTGCCCAGGTATAAAAACAGCCTTCCTGCAGGCACCTGAGGACAATACATAACCTTTATGATGAGCTCTATCACAGCCCTCTGTTATGAGGTTATGATTTCAACTATCTAGTGCTTTATTTTCATAGAAATTACACAGGAGAGATTTTCTATGAGAGATATCAGTCATTTCATACTAGTGGGCAGGTTGCTGGAGGGGAGCCTGCAGGAAGCAATTCTCGTTTGTCACAGAAAAGCAGCTGTGGTGCAAAAGGACTTGGAACTCTGGCTCTGAAACATATTAACTGTGAGATCTTAAAACAAATCACTGATTTTCTCTGAACCTCAATTTCTTCTTCAGGAAAAACAGGGATAATGTTATTCCTTCTATGAAGTGGTTCTGAAGATTAAAAAAACAATAATGGCACCAGTCTTAAGTGCTCCGTGTATGCACGGTGCAATGCACACACCTAGGAAAGTCGGCCACCCCACAGGTCACACCGTTGCCATTCGAGACCCCTCCCTTCAGCCTCCTGGCTCTTTGGTTTCTGTCTCTTATCATCTCTGGACACCAGCGGGGCTCACTAAGCTCTCCTCAGGTGTGTTAGCTTTTAAGGTGAAGATAGGCCACCTGCCACATCTGTAAGGAGGAGAAATCTAAGAAGAATGTCGAGATAGTCAATGTAGAAAACTATTTCTTTCTCTCATTAAGGAAGCTTCCAGTTTAGCAGTCACCAGGGATCCAGATTCCTTGTAGCTTTCTGATTCACACTGTAGCATATAGCTCTCATCCTCACACAGCAGTGCAGGCTGGCTGCTGGAGCTCTAGCATCGCGTCTGTGTTTCAGAACTCAGAAAGGAGGGAGGAGAGGAGGGAGGGATAGAGGAAGGACGGGCAAAGGGGAGCATACTCCTTCCTTCGAAGAAACTTCAGAAGCTCCATACAACATTTTCCATAGCATCTCTTTAGCCACTACTAAGTCTCATGGCCACACCTAGAAAGGCTAGAAAATGTAGTCTTTGATCTGGGTGAATTGCCACCCTGAATAAAATTGAATAAAGCAAGAGAAGATTGACACTGGTTAGCAGTCAGCAGACTCTGCCACAGAGAAAGACAGTTTCTTAACAATTTGCCTTGGTTCTGAGTGAATCCCACTGGGGAAGTTGAGCCCCTAAATAAAGGCTGACCCACTATCCTACTCAGAATATACAAAGGCTCAGAAGTCTTCTTTAGTGTCACTCCATGAATGTCACCAGCCTATTGTTTTAAGTCCTTACTTCCAATCCCACGTTCTTATGCTTCAACCCAGAGCTTTTTGCAGGTTGAGTTTCTTGTTCTCTGTTTCTGAAATGTAATCTTGTACTGTAAATTTAGCATCTAACCAGCTTCTTCTGAATCCATATTTGACCTTTGATCTTTTGACTCTATCTGCTATCATCTGTCACTTAGGGAAGGGGTACCTAACCTGGAGTCCAGGTTGCAAGAGGGGAGTCTTCTACAATTGTGTGCCAAATGAGGTGCATGTCCGCACTTTCTTCCTGGAGAGAGGGACCATAGCTTTCCTAGGAGTCCCAATTAAGTTAAGAACCACTGCTTAGCTTGAACTTCAAGGCCTCTACAAGGCTGTGGTTGGAGGCAGACTAACAGTTGTAAACACAGCCCAGGATGGGAAGGCAGAGTCATCACAGAAATGTTACCCATGGATCTGGCCTGGCTGAGGCTCAACAGCCATGGAGCAGCCATCTGTCTCTTTCCAGAAGAGGATGTCAGGACTAAGGTCATGAATCAAGATAAGCTTGGTCTTAGCTGTAGAATAACTGGCCCTTGAGGCCCAGGCAGGGACCGTCAAACAGGATGCAGCCGAAGCCAGAACCAGATGCTGGGTTCATTCTCCTAAGCTTCTTCCTGATGTCAGAACAGTGTCCTCATACCTTTATCTCCTCAGGACATAAGAATAGTCATCTAATAAGTATTTGTTGAATAAAACTGAAAGGCAGTTTTAGAAATTGGGAACCTGGACAAATAAGGAACCTGAAAAAGATAATATCAGATAGTCTCATGACTGAACGGCTCTAGACTCTTTCTCCTAATCTTGAGAGTAATAGCCCTGCTCTTCCCTGGTCCTTAAGGAGGAAAACTAACTCTAAGACTAACCCCGGGACCTAAATTGATTCAAATCATGAAGTAAACCAAGGCCCTGACTTTCAGTCCCATCCTTTCTCCCTTTCCCATGCAGTCATCTAACATTGACTTGACTCCAATTCAGCTTTCATCCAATCCTTTATAAGGTTCTGATATTATAGTATGTGATTCCATTTGTTCCATGCCTTATCCCAGAGAGCCTTCTCATTTAGTATTGTGAGATTGCAACACACACACTGCCACCAGTACCTATTCACCATGCAAATATGTTTGCCATTCCAACATTTCCAAAAACCAATGGCACTGTTAACACATTTGCTCAAGAATGATTAGAAGCACATCATGAGTTTGGCTCTTGGAACACTCTGCAGCACAGGCTAAACCAGGAATCCTTTCTTCTTCTTCCTTTATCAGGCCATCAGACATGAGGGAGTGTTGGTTGCTACGGTGATGGGGCTCAGAGCAGAACCAAAGCATGATTGTGACCTCCAGAGGTGATGGTAACTGAACACATGATTTCCAAGGGTCTTCCTCCTAAATTTCAAGGGTCTTCCTAAGGAAAATGGACATACTCTTTTGGAAGCAGAATTCTTCTACCAACAGATACATCCTGAGCACCCTCCAGGATCTTTTTGTCCTCTTTTACCACTGTGTGATTAATTTGATTGCTTTTTTCTCCATGATTAAAACTTAGTAGCTTCACCTGTGTCTTATGTACAATTATTATCTCATCCTTGCAAATAGCTTTTCTAAATCATTAAGCCAGCAAGAATTCCCATTAGTACTCAGCATTGGCATTCAGGCCAAACACCCTAACGGATGATGAAGCCTTCCACTATCACTCGACTGCATCAATCTAGGCATCTCTCTTCAGCGAGCATGGTATGAGCCAAGCCTACAAACTCTAATGCTTAAGAAGGTCAAGCAAAAAGAAGAAATACAAAGAACCTCAGAGTCAGTAAATGTCTTTTGTTTTCTGGCTCAGTTTTCTGTGGATGAACCTTTTTTGATTTCTCTTAAGCCCTACAATTAGTACCACGGTCTTGTTTCAATGCCTAGTCTACCAGACTGTGGTTTTGTTTTGAATTACATTGAGAAGAGCATGGCTCACTACTTTTAAATCAGTTTGTTAGAAGACAAAGCTAACCTACCAGGATATCTGATGCCCACAGTTTTCTGTATATGCCAGTTGACCATCTTCTTGTTATTTGTAATTTGCAATTTGAATTAGAAAATCATCACTTAGAATTTTTCTTGACAGATATTGACTTCTGAGAATTATAGAAACATAGCTGCTCTTGGGGATTATCAGTTTAAAAAAAAATGTAGGTAATTACATTGAGATATTTAAAACTGGGTCAATATTTCCAATTATCTTCACAGTTAGCTTCCAGATGTTTATGTTGTTTTTTTAAAGATAGACTTTGGCTCTGGGTTTTATAGATTCTACAAGTGTGAAATTACAGTCAATTTTTTTTTAATGTTGCAAACCAGTTGTATATAGAACTTAGAATACTTTTTTTTTCAATTAACATGTATATCACCTTACAATCTTAAAGGTGAAAAGGACCCAGAAAATGCACTTTCATTCCTTCTAGTTCCCTGGGTTGACCAGAGCTAAGACATTCTATTTAGATAAGAATCTATTTTGTTGGTGAAGATTCACAGAGCAGGCATTTCTACCACCTTTTGGTAATCCAGGCTGGTTTTTGACAATTTATGATTGGTGACTTAATGTGTTTCCAGGAAATAATTGTTTTAGTGGTTTTAAACTTCTTTTTTTAGAACACAAGTACAAATATTTAATACTAAACCAATCATGTATGTTCCCAAATAAGTGGTTGACTTTTTTATTTTCATTCATTTTTACCACCTTTCCAGGTTTACATATGAAATTGCTCCAGTGTTTGTCCTCATGGAACAAATAACACTTAAGAAGATGAGAGAGATAGTTGGATGGTCAAATAGAGATGGTGATGGGATCTTTTCTCCTGGTAAGTTTTTGTTCTCTTTCCTTAACTCTCCTCAAGGTTTTTAGTATGGCTCCTAAGGATCCTTTTGAGAATACTAAATACAAAATGAGTTTGTGGAAGAATAATGACCTTAGAAATATATATTTTTTGATACTCTGCCTTCCTATCTTTATCAGGGTGAAGGTTAGAAAGAATGCTACATTCTACGTGTACTAACAAAGGCTGTGCCTAAACCTGTGCAAACTGACAAAGACTATGTCTAAATCATGCTAAAGAACTCCTATTTGTCAATATCAGTTTGATTAAGCTAGGGATCAGTGACTCAAGATTATCAATTGACTAATCGAATTTGGCCAAAATAGTATATCTACTTTGAATCTCTAGTTTGGTGTACGTATATACAGTAAGAAGCTTTAAAACAAGGACAGATATTTTTGAAGGAAGGAAGGACTTTGGGATGGTGTCAAAGACAGTGCGATTGTCTACAAGAGGAAGCAAAGAAATAAGAATTGCAATTGTCCAGACAATTCAAGCCAACCGCAAATTTGCCTATTTAATTGTCAGGTAATTGGTGCAAAACCAATTAGTTTTTCTTGTCCAAACATGTCTAGTTACCTCAGTTCTCCTTGCATCTTTATTTAAGCAAACATGAGTTAGGTTTTATTTTAATAAACTTAGTTCTCCTGAATGCCTCAGTAACTCAGTTGAGCTGTTCTTTGAGGAGAGTATCCAGGCAATGTCACTGTTTCCTTCAGTAGGCTCCATTATTCTCTCTTTCTCTGTCTTTCTGACTTAGAGAACAAATTCATCTTTGTTCAGTAAATAGATTGAGCAGAGAGTGGAAACAGGGAGGTTGTATCTCACCTATCTCTTTGCAGCCATAGCCACTGCTATTAATACCTCATATTTCTGTCTAGGCTTCAGATGGGATGGGCACTGAGTATGTGAATCACCTCCAGCCAAATTACCTACATGGGTTTGGTAATGAGTGTGACTACTATATTCCCAGGGCAAAGGGTCCGGAGGGAAGCCCTGGCAATAGTAAAACCAGCAAGATAGGATATTGTCTTTCTCCTGTCTGACCTCCCTTGTCTCCTGAGACACCAGCTCAGCCTTTGCGGTTAGAAACAATAATGAAGGTGCTCCAATGTGTCTGCTTGCTGATAGGGGGAGCCATATCCAACATGTACAGCATCATGGCTGCTCGCTACAAGTACTTCCCGGAAGTTAAGACAAAGGGCATGGCGGCCGTGCCCAAACTGGTCCTCTTCACCTCAGAACATGTGAGTTGGGTGCTCTTACTCGTGAATTGTGGTGTTTTCCAAGGGACTAATATCTAACCTCACGCCTCTGTGTGTTGCAGAGTCACTATTCCATAAAGAAGGCTGGGGCTGCACTTGGCTTTGGAACCGACAATGTGATTTTGATAAAGTGCAATGAAAGGTAGGCAGGGGAGAGCGAATATTAGGTTCTTGATGTATTAAATGTGTTCATCTGTTAAATTTGTTTTATTGTGCTTAAGGACTGACTCAGTACAGTGTGCCAAGCTGCTAATGGTCTGTTAAAAATATCGGATTAAATTACTTTTTGCAGCAGCTGCCATTTTTTTCATGTGCAGTCACATTGATTCTTCATTTTAGTTCTTCTCCTTTTATAATAATTACAGGGGGAAGATAATTCCTGCTGATTTAGAGGCAAAAATTCTTGAAGCCAAGCAGAAGGTATGTACTCTATGATATGTCTAAACTCTGGTAAACAGAAATTTTTAAAAATACCTTCTTTCTGAACTAGACATTAAAAGTCTTTGATAATATGAGATCATTTTATTGTGTTTCTAAAATTTTATTCTCAAGTGTTTGCTTATTTCTAACTTGTGAAGTGATTTTAAAGTCCTGTTTATATAATATCAATATTTTTTTGAAAAATGAAGAATTCAGTCATTAAACCACTTGTGCCAAATGATTAGTTTGATGTACTTCAGTAAATCTACTACCCAAGTACCATAAACATACAGTCTAATTGAAGTTTTCACTTGCTACTTGTTAGGTATAATCTCATTTTAACACATATCATTTTAACTTAGGACTGTTTAGCAAAGCGCTTCTATGCTCTGGCAGATGGCCCATGATATTTGGTGAATCAGCATCAATAAATTCTATTCAACAAAAAATTTCATAGAACAAATGTATTTACAAGGCAATGCCAAATAGCTGTCAGGCCATTTAGCAACTCATTGTTATTGGATTACATCCTTCTACCTCCTTCTCTAGCTGTAGTTGTTTACTGGGGTCTCAGTAAGGGAAATGGAAGGAAATGTCACTAGGACTAAGCAAAGAGCAGAGGTGGAACTGAGCTTCAATAAAACCTAAGACTCAAAGACTTCCCCAAGCCTGCCTGATTCCATTTCCTCATTCATTTCTTGTTCACGTCAAAATTTTACTGTATCCGCTCTTAGTGAAACAACGTGCAGGTCAGTTTTAAATAACCAAACAATGCTTCAGTATTATTACATCAGTACACTTAGAACAACATACCTTCTAAAATGTACAACGTCCAGATGATATTGAGCGCTACCTGCCTATCACTCTAAACACTTACAATTACTCTTTCCTGCTTCTTTGCCATAGAACTTGTCACTATCAAACATACTGTGTACACTGCTTATTTAATTTTGTTTGTTATCTGTCACTGCCCACTAGAATGTAAATTCCATGGGGACAAAAATCTTTGTCTGTTTTGCTCACTCCTATACTCCCAGCATCTACAACAGAGCCTGACACATAAACATCACTTAAAAAATATTTGTTGAATAAATGAATGAGTGAATAAGTGAATGAACCAACAAAAAACACTCCCAGATATAGGGTCCGACACTACATCAGTTTAGCTGATCTTTGTTAGAAATAAATGTTACTGCAATTCTTCTACTTCCTGTGAAAAAGGGAAAGGTTAAAAAGACTAATCAGCCTGTTTCTCTTGTCTTATAGGGATATGTTCCTCTTTATGTCAATGCAACTGCTGGCACGACTGTTTACGGAGCCTTTGATCCAATCCAGGAGATTGCAGATATATGTGAGAAATATAACCTTTGGCTGCATGTCGATGTAAGTGCTATAACTTTCAGAGTGGCCCAGTTCAGCTTTGCTTTATGATTTGCCTTGAGCTCCTCCCAAGGCCCCAGCAGCTCTCTCTCCACACCACATCAATTCCATTCTTCTCTGGCCCCAGATGGCCATCCATGACTGGACATACCATGGTCCCATACATCTGCTGGGACTCATGCAGTTCCTTATGGTCAACTGCTGTCTTCTGTGGTTCATTTTAGAACATGGTCTCCATCACCTTCCCAGGTAGCTTTTGCCTGGACAAAGAGCCACAGAGAGAAATACAACTGATTTCAGAGGGAAAAAAAATATAAGATACAGTGTATAGAAAATGGCCATAAAAAAATACCTAGGAATAAATTTAACCAAGGAAGTAGAAAAAAAGAAAGAAAGAAAGAAAATGGCCATGAATCTGGACACTCAGCTGTCTATCTCCAGTCAGCCATCTATGATACTTTTCTAAAAAAGAAAAAGAAAGAAAGAAAAGAAAAGAAAATGCATATCTGATACTTGCAGGAAATAAGACAGTACATGGAAGGTGTTATCCACTAAGAAATTTAGTCCCAGATTTTCCCAGGATCAAAAAGATGCATTTTCACATGTGTAACGGAAGGTATATTTTCTTTTTTCTCACTCCATTTTCTTATGGATATAACTTCTCACAACTGGACAATTGGGCAATCTGCCCTACTATTAATGAAGGCTATTCTTGTGGTGTCCCGCGCTATTCAGTAAACATGCATCAGGGTACCCACAAAACTGTATTGCTATTGCAGGAGCTGTGGTGGGACCTCCAAGACTGGCAGGGCTGCAGCTTTCTGAGTCTTCAGGAGCCCTTAGAATTCTACCTTCGGGAGAATCAGATGGCAGCCTCCAGTTCTTTGTGTCTCTTCTAGAGCCAACTTGGGGGGTGAGGGGGCAGGTGGGAGCTGCTCATTGAGTGTCGCTGGCTTTCCAGAGTACTTTGGACCTTTCGGTCTTGGCACCACAGGCTCACACCCAATTTACCTATATCATTACTCTCACTTTAACCTGCAGGAACTTTTGAAGAAGTGACTTATAACTGCCAATGGTTGGGCCATCAGTATGGATGTTTCTCACCATTTACTTTCTGATGTTTTGCTAGAGGTGTGGAGTGACTGGTTCTTAATGTCATTGCTCCCCGCCCTCCTTTCTCTGTCCTCACAGGCTGCCTGGGGCGGTGGGCTGCTCATGTCCAGGAAGCACCGCCATAAACTCAGTGGCATAGAAAGGTAAGGGCCAGAGTTTGGGGCCTCCATCCATTTGTGCTGCCAAGTAAGTCTGCTGATATCCCCAGCACCTCATTGCAATCTGACTAAGCTCACTTTTTGCTCATTAGTCACACATTGAGCACACATTGTATGCTTGACACTGGGAAATAAAAAAATGATTGATTTCCCAGTCACGTAAGTCCTCACCTCAGTGAGTTCCTAATTTAGAAAGAGAAAGAAAGACACGTAAACAGATAGTTACAACACAAGGTGATAGCGCAACAGTGGGTGTGATTGCGAGGTTCCCAGATGGGAGAGAAAAGCAACTAAGCAGGGCAAGGATTTAGAGACTTAATGAGAGTTGGCCAAGGGTATAGGAAGGAGAGCAGATTCATTTCACTCTTCTTTCTTATTGAGCTTACTGCTGGGAAAGGGGCTGGACACTCAGCACACCCAAGTTATTTATTTTCTTGTTCATCATTCAAGTTCAGTGGTCGTGCTAAGCCAAATAGTGTTTTTAACCTGACTCCTATGTATTAATCCCAAATGAACTCAGATGGATTCATTTATTAATTCAGCAAATATGTACTCAGCACCTATCCTGAGCCAGGCAGGCATGAATGTGAATATTACTTACCTGCCCTCAGTCCAACCACCTGTGGCACTTTTCTGAAAATGAGTACCTGGTACGTGTAGGAAAAATGAGGCAGTCTATTTGAAAGATCTCAACTATGAGGTTTATTGTCCTGAAGCTTACATTCCAGTGGGCTGAATGTTTATAAACAAAGAGATACTTAATCTTTCTCATAGTAAAGGAAAATAAAACAGGGGGAAATAACAATGAGTGGCAAGACATGCTGTTTGAGACAGGGTAGTCATCAGGGTAAGCACACCCATGGCTTCTCACAGAGAGGGCTCTGGCTTGAATTTTTGTTACCTCTGCTCTGCCTCTTCCCCTCTGGCTCCATGTTGAAAGGCCAGTGTCCAGGAGAGTGGGAATGACTCTTTGAAGCAGCATTATATGACTCTAACTTGAAGGATACTACATTAAATATAGATGGGCCAGTCCAACTGTACTATAGATGTCTCAGGCAGTTTTCATTTTCCATCTTCGAGTGTGAAAAAACTTGAAACATTTTGCACTAGACTTTTTCTTATCTAACATTTTAAAGCACATATGTCTTCTGCAGGATAGTGAATCCATATCATGTCTTATTACTCTCCATTTGTAGCAACAAAGAATCATTTACTAATGATCTTTAGGACATTAAAAAGAAACCACTTAATTTAAGACATTTTATGAGACCTAAATATGACTTTTAATGACTCTGTGGTGATAGCTATGAGAAAATTGATTAAATCTACTACCTTTTAAGTATGGCTTGACACACTGATGCACTTTAATGAGATAAGCATTTAGTCAACATTTTTTTAGAACTTTTCATAGGTCTCTTTCACAAAGGTTTTCTTTCTTAGGAACTTAGGGGGAAAATACTTCAGGCCTTTCTCTCTTATCCTTGAAACACAGCACACACTCTATTGTCACATATACACTAAATTATTTTCCCTCTAAGGGACCTAGGCAAGATGATGAGGTTAAAAATTCACAGCAAGGATTTAGCTCTAGAGGAAACAGAGGCCTTATAATTCCAAGGAAATCGTTCTGTCTGGGGAAAACATCCTTCACAGGTAAAAGCACAGAGTCCAGCTGAGGACCAGGCCATTGGCAGGGAGTCTGCAAACCACTGAAGCAAGTCATTCAAGTTTTAATCATCATACATTACACTTAGTAGTTTCTGTAATGTCCTAGCTAGTGTGCTGCTTAGCCATTTAATTGTGTCTGACAGCATGATGCAGTTGCTAGGAGACCATGCTTGTTAAGCTATGGTTGCAGCCTAAACTGGCAATGTCATGTTCATTTAGCATTTAAACAACACTGCTAAGTAGTCAAAGTCTAGAATTATCCAATTGATCCTTGCTTTTAGGTGTCACTCTTCATACTTCTTTATGAATAGATAGGTCAGCATCACTAGCCCATTTTATAAATAAGAACAGGAAGGCAGAAAGAAGCCAGTGTCTGTTGCCTAGACGGTAGCAGGTTGGTGGCAGGATTAAGAGCACTGGCCCTGCAGTTCAACTCCCTGGACTTGAATCTTGGCTCTAACCCTTCCTAGCTTTGTGATTTCAGGTGTTGTATTTAACCCTTTTATGCCTTAATTTCTCCATCTAAAATAGATAATAGTTCCTACATTGTAGGGTTGTGAGAATTAAGCATTCCAGGCACAGTTATTATCATTATGTATTTATTAACTCATTTTTTCCTTTATTTTATTCTATGAAGAATACTCCCCATTTTACAGATGGAAAAACTGAGGCATAGAGGAGTTATGTAACTTGCCCAAACTAGCAAATGTCAGAGCCAGAATTCAGATTCAGATAATCTGGCTCCAAAGTCAGAGTTTTTAACCATGTTACCATACTGATATAATGCCTGTAAAGCTCTCAGAACAATAGAACATATAAGTTCTTCATAAATGTTACGTATTGTTAACATCAGTTATTTTAAAAAGGCAGTCTGCAAGTCAATATCCTAACTGCCTGCACAACAGTTGTTTACTACTTAATGAGTCAATTTAGGGGACTAGGCACTGAAAACGTGTACTGACTTGAGTTGCAGTGGGTGGTGGTTTCCTCAAAAGGACAGTGGCCTCTTTCTGACTCCTGCACGCTCTCCTCAGAGTATCATGTGCTTCTTTCAGGGCCAACTCAGTCACCTGGAACCCTCACAAGATGATGGGCGTGCTGTTGCAATGCTCCGCCATCCTTGTCAAGGAAAAGGTTTGTCTTCCTTCTAGAGATGAGCTGGTAGCTTGCCTATCCTTTTGAAAGCACGAGAAAAGCCTGGGGTCTTTTTACAGTACTTGGTGACAAATTCACAAGATTGGCTGCACCAGTGGGACGACCGTTGCTGTTCTTTCCTGCCCTTATTTGTTAGCCTTCAGTGAACCTCACGCCTCCTGAAGGTTTCTGCTGCCCTTCTTCCTTGTTCAGCAATTCAGGGCCCTGTCAGTGACAGAAACTATCAGGGCATCATTTCATTTCAAATTCCTTCTTGTTTATACAAACAAAAGTGACAATGATGGGATGAAGTACGAACTTGCACCTCAGGAAGGACAAAGAGTGGTCACTGGAACATACTTTAAGTTCTCAGGATGAATTAGTGGTCCCAAGAGCTGAAATAAATTAGGTCAACTTTACATATTACAAATGTCAACTCAGAGCAGCAAGGAATGTTGACCAAAAAGCTTCTGTAAATGAGTTAGTTGTTTATTCCCTTCTTTGAGTATCTAATAATAGGACCCTGCTCTCGAAATGACTGTGCCCCAGTAAAACTCCAGTGCACTGAAGCATTCGAAAAAGTCTGTCACCAACCTGTAAGCTCTTTACCACACTCCTAATAGAGTGCCTGTTAACTTCATAGGAAATTCCGGAAAAGATGAGGAGACTTTAGAGGACGCTTTCAAGGAGGAAAAGTCTCCACAACATGAGACTGTCCCACCCACTGCAGGAAGTTTTTATCCCCTGCCCACTAAATGCCATAGCACTTCCCAGACTTTGAAACAATCCAAAATACCTGCATACATTTCCAAATGCCCCTTATAGGGACAGCAAAGCCCTGGTTGTTGGCATCTGAGACAAAAGATCATTTTCTAATCAGAGTGACAGAGGGAAAGGGACAAAGGTTTTTCCAAGGGTGATTTTAGAGAAGGACCTCAGAACAAGTGCAAGACCTCCTAAGACGTTAGAAGAAAGGTTGCACGTGACCCCAAGTCCAGCTAGTCCTGTTTCAAAGCCATCCACCTCTCCAACCTATGAATACAGATGCATGTCTGTCTTGATTTCCATGATAGGGGATACTCCAAGGATGCAACCAGATGTGTGCAGGATACCTCTTCCAGCCAGATAAGCAATATGATGTCTCCTATGACACTGGGGACAAGGCAATTCAGTGTGGCCGCCATGTGGACATTTTCAAGTTCTGGCTGATGTGGAAAGCAAAGGTATGAAAAAGGGAATTCAGGAGCTAGAGTAGAAATGTAATTTGCACAGGCTGGCTGGCAAAGGAGAGGCAAAAATATATCGCAGATAATTCACCATGTGTTTAATCAATATCTAGATAATTCAGTTAACTATATTTTCTTCGTTTGCGAATGAAATCGCTTTACCCTTCATGTCAAATTCTCTGTCCTTCCATTCAGTCTCCTCAATTTGAATTAGCATAAAGTTTCCTTATAACTTGCTCTTATAACAACTAAAAATGATACCAAGATACAGACTTACACCACAATCCTTAGGGAAGCTGAAATTATTTAGTGCAGATGCAAAGAGATAAAGATAAAATTACTGCATTATTGTGTGGAGAACCCTGAAGTCCTTTATGAGGCCTCAAATCATGTGATATGTATGACAGTTTTAAGTTCTATTTAAATAATGGCTTTCCCATTATTTGTACTTTATACACTATCCTGGAAAGTACATACTTTATTCTGAGAAATCCTCCTGCTAGACTGAAACATGCTGTGTCTGCATTCATCAGCCTTTCCGATTGCATTTCTGTGTCTAGAAAAAAAAAAGCAAACTATTGGAATTTTCCCCTCCATATGGGTGAAGGAGAGGATTACCATTTGACTATTTGCTTCAAAAGCATTTTTAAGAAACCAAGTAAAGGTAATTTTTATTTCATAGCTTTATATTGCATCCACTTTTTAAATTTACCTTCTATAAATTAATTTTAATAATTTCCATGTTTAAGATTGGGTCTACCTAATACCAAAACAAAAAGGGTTTCCAGCAAAATATCCAGTCTTATATTTCTTCTGTAGAAAGAATTTGACAAATTATTAGTTTTAGCCATTTTTGTCTTACTACAGAAATCGTTTGAATTCTATTTCTACCACAAAATAATTATAGATATTTTAAGCATATAAATAGCTATAAATTATAAGAGAAAGAGATATCATTTAGAAATGTAATAACTACATGGCCTGCCTCAGTAATTTATGCCTTCATTTTGCCTAAAAATTACCTCTTGAGCCATCCGCTGGAGGTTTTGCTTGGTCGCTGAGGAGGGACTCTGGTGTGGGCTTCATTCCCAGGTGGAGGGTGGACTGGCAGGGCGTGTGCCTAGCAGTGACTGCTGCTTTGCCAGCATTCGACTTCACCCAGGCCATTAGCAATCCACAGCCAGCCTCGTGCATCTGCTCTTCTTGTTAAAACCAACCCACTCAGCAACCACCACCCTGCTGTTATTAATCAGCCATGGTGTCTTTGGAAACTCATGCTCAACTAGTTTGTCAATAGTTGAAGCTATTACAGTCTCAGGGCATGTACTGAGACCAGTGGCTTTCCCATCTGCCTGCCTGTCACCACAAAGGGATAATACGTGCTGAGTGGAAGGTAGCCTGCCTGGGAGTGTGGGGCACATGTTTGACCAGGACTTAAGTGCTGAGGAAAATGGGCTCTAAAGTAGTCATTCACAGTCTGTGGTAAAGAACCAGTTGGGTTTTGTAACCTATCATTGGCCAATACAATAAAGATGAATTGTGAGAAAAATGAAAGAAGGGGGGGAATACAAAGTCCAAACACCAATTTTTAAAATCAGATTCAGTAGACATAAGATTACTCTGTCAAATTGATATAAAATTTTCGTATTGCTTAATCTCAGTTTGTGTACTCATCTTATTATGGACCAGTTACTGAACTGGGTAGCACTATCCTAAAGCAAACCAGAAAGTAGGGGTCAGGTCCCAGCTGTGAATAGCTAGCAGGAAGGTAAAAGCCCTATTGAGACTAGAGTGCCTTCTGAAGAGAGCAGACACACTTCATGTTACTGCACGTAGAGCTGTGAAGAAGCTACACTCGTTTAGTTAGCTGGTTCTTACCAACCATCCCTGAGAATGCTCTTACGTCTACTTGCAGTAGGCAGGACAGCGCAGCCTTCTCAAATGCTGATCCCAGCAAACGCAACCTCTTACCAGCAAACCTGACTTTCCCTTTTTTAAAAACAGGGCACAGTCGGATTTGAAAATCAGATCAACAAATGCTTAGAACTGGCTGAATACCTCTATGCCAAGATTAAAAACAGAGAAGAATTTGAGATGGTTTTCAATGGTGAGGTAAGTTGTCATCGTAGGCTGGATGTGCAGCCTTTTCAGAGCATCTATTGAGGGAAGCTCCTGAAGCCCTCTGTTCCCACATTGCCAAACGCTGCTTCTGAGTTTTTATTCTTATGCACTCTTCATTTAATTTCCTCTGTGTCTGTGCACTTTCCTTCCTTTAGCACTGGGATGACTTTTTCCCTTCACCACTTTGTAGACAAGAGGTTTTTCCTTGGCAAGCCTGAATCTTTTATCATTTTGGGGTATCTTCTCATTGTGTTGAAATTCCACAATAAAGAACCTCTCAGTTCCAAGAAACTTATGGGAGGAATATATCCTTGTTTCCCAAGACTGGTTCTAAAATGAAGGTCTACTTTACATAGATTGATCATGAGGAGAACAACATAAAATTGTCTCTTCCCTGAGTTCATATCCACACTGTACACAATTAAGTACTTGTCATACCAGTATTGAGTGAGTGCCCACTCCGTGCCAGGCCCCATGCCAGAAGCTGGGTTATATAGCAGTCACCAATACAGATGTTGTTTCTGCCCTGATGGAGCTCACAGATGGGTAAAGGAAGGTTCTGTCATTGAATAGGAGCCAGCATTGAATAAAAGAAAATTCACTCATAACCCACATACCTTCAACTTAGTCTATTTATCAGGCAACCTAAGCTATTAGGAACACTCTGGAGAATCACCAAATGAAGAAGAAATAGCCCTGAGCACTTCAAATCAATGACATGGTGCTCATGTATTTCACCTCCGGGACCTCACTGTGATCATTTACACTGTTTTAAACATTCTACCAGCAGCTTAAAGATAAACATGATGTCTCATGCCAGATAGAGGCAGGCACAATGATGGCAAGCAGAAACTAGGAAGGAGACTGAGAAATGGTAGCACGCATACAGAAGCACTCAAATACATAGGAGTTTTTAGGGCAGGGATGTTAAGCATTTCTAGGCATCTCAGCCCCGTCTTATGTTTTAAAACCAGTATTAATATTCAACATGATAATCCTGAATCAAGACAAAATTCAGCATCAATAAACTAAATAAAATATTTAGTATCATTAAAATAAACCATGCTTAAAGCATCTTCTAGATATAAGGTACTACAGAATGGCAAGATGAGTAAATACCCTTTTAAAAATGACCCAATGTAATTATTCTTTAACATTTCAATGTTTAAAGCTTGAGTCATCTAGAACATTGGTGTTGAAAATAGTTCTTTTGCCAGATATGACTGGCTAAACCAAGCCTTGTTCTCCCTAGTACAGAATTAACATTGCCTTCAAGATGGCCATGAAACCTTTTATTTGTTTATTTATTTAGTCTGAGGGACTTCTACGAGGGGTACATAGGACTTTGGGAACAGCCTTCTTTCAAATTCTCATAATTTTCTGTTTTATTTGTATGTTGCTTGTTTGTGAAAACCTCGGCAGCCTGAGCATACAAACGTCTGTTTCTGGTATATTCCACAAAGCCTCAGGGGTGTGCCAGATAGCCCAGAGCGACGGGAAAAACTTCACAGGGTATGGAATCTCTGTCTTAACTAACGCTTGGCAGTTTCTCTGGCTTGTCAGAATGTCCTCATTCTAATGTGTCTTTCTAATGGGGGGAGGGGATAAAAACTAAAAACTTGGAGTGGTAGCAAGCCATGTTGCTATATTTTTCTTGGGTCTGGATGGTCCCCTTGATGTGGTTCAGATACAAGGGGAACCTCTAAAGCATGCATCCCTGTACTTCATTAAATGGGCCATACGTGGAGGTTCCCTGGTGGTGTAGTGGCTAGACTTCGGCACTCTCAGTGCCACAGCCTGGGTTCGATTCCCAGCCAGGGAACCAACCAAAAAAAGAAAAGCAGGGGGTGTGATATGTAAGACAAATTGAATCATTTCCATATTCTTAGGAGCTTCCATATTAAACTATGTCTGTTAAAATATCTTTGACTAAGTTCAAGTCTACTCTAATGTTGATCCATTTTGGTTGTTGATTTCTATATCTAGTTTATGTTATGTATTTATACTTGCTGGTATTATATTTAATTTTTATTTTACATAATATAATGTTATATAATGTTTCATTCATCCAACCATTTAACAAATATTTACTGAGCACAGTCTCTGTGCCAGTGTATGTGCCAGGCAGTATCCTGGGCTCTGGATTATACAGAAGCCCTAATTTGTGTAGTTGTCCATAAGAGTTTTTTTTTTTATTTTATTATCATTGTTCTATGACTCACTTTCAAAATTGAGTTGTACAGTATTTTCTGAGGGGATTTATGACTGGGTAGACTTCAGGAGACATTAGATCTTAGCCACCAAAGAAACCTAGATATAAAATACTTCTTTGCCTTTATGTTAGCATAACCACAAATGATAAAAAGCAAATTGCTCTTTTTCTCCAACCAAGAAAAGGGTTGCATTGTTGAAAAGAGTGGTGTTAATATCCGCCTTGAGTTTTGTTTTGTGTCTCCGTCACAAGGTGGCTCCAAAAATCAAAGCCCTAATGATGGAGTCTGGCACGACCATGGTTGGCTACCAGCCTCAGGGGGACAAGGCCAACTTCTTCCGGATGGTCATCTCGAACCCGGCTGCTACCCAGTCTGACATCGACTTCCTCATTGAGGAGATAGAAAGACTGGGCCAGGATCTGTAATGGCCCTCCTTACAACAGGAGTTTATGAGGATTCCTATTCCCTCTCCCTCTGGCACTCTAGAACAATCTCTGTTAAGTTGCTGAAACAACTTAGGCCATTTCATTGGGAAAATATAATAATATCTTGAAGAATACTGTTAAAACCTTACTTAAGCTTGTTATAGTTAGCAGAAAATAATGTTCTTTTTAAAAAGTTGCACATTAGGAGCACAGTATATATGTACAGTTATATATACCGCTCTCTCTCTCTCTCTCTCTCTCTATATATATATATATGTATGTATAGGGAGTGTGGCTTAGTAATAGACCTCAGCATGTTCCCACTCCAAGTCAATTAACTTTGCCTTCAGCAGTTACTGAGGGGTCAAACATGCTGCAAACCAGCTCACCCAACAACCCCAGGGAAGATGTTTCTCAAAATGTCATGTTGTAGGGACCAAGGGAAATTCTATTGGCAGGAGTTGACCTTGTTGTCAGTGTTTCTCCCACTTGAAGAGGTGACAGATAAGAAAAAGCACCACTTAATGACAGGTTCCACCCTCCCCATTAGCACCTTGTTAGGGTAAAGTAGTAGCAAAGTCATTGTTACAGGTGTGCTATTGCTGTATTTTTAGAACTTAATTTGTGTAGATTGTGCCTATCTCTGTTGTCTGACCTTGGTGGGAAAGGAAAAACACATGTAATGATTTAAATGACTTTAGTTGTAGGTAAATGAAATATTTGCTTATTTATATTCAGAGATTTACCATGTTAAAAAGGTGTCTTGTATTTTCTTCCATTTGTAATGTATCTTATTTATATATTAATGCAGTAAGTTCTGAAAACTGTTTATGGTATATTTGTGCATTTGTGAGCCAAAGAAAAAAAGATTAAAATTAGTGAGACTTGTATTTATATTGGAGTGCCCTTAAAATGATTTCAGCATTAAGTTTACTGTCTGTAAGAGAATTCTGATAATGTACATAGAGTCATATATATGGAAATTCCATTACTTAAACAGCATCCACTCTTCTATTTCCCTCTCTGTCTGGCTATACGTCTGGTGTTCTCAATGCTTTTCTAGTAACTGGTGGATTATAACTAGATCTCCTGTAATTTTGTAGTAGTTCATGACCAATCTCTGTGACTCACTTAGCTTAAACCTAAGGCAATGTTTCTGAAGACCTTCTGAAGATTTCAGATAAATTGACCAGGCTCACCACTGTTTTTGAGGAAAGGAAATTCACACTGTGTGTTTTAGAGTATGCAAGAAGAATATGAATAAATAAAAACATTCTCCATGGAGAATTTGAACAAAGTTTTCTTCCAGTTTGTGTTTAATGCAGAAAGAGAAATTTCCAATTACAGTTACTTGGATCACCATGACCCATTCACTGCCCACTAGCTGACTTTAGGTGGTGCTCAGTACCCTGATTAAACTGGGACTCAACCCACTGGCATAGGTTCCCAAGCCTCTTACCTGTAAAGTCATTATGAATGTAATTAAATAAAATTTGCAATTCAAGCCTGGAGAAAGAAAAGCCATCTCTGTTTGTCATTTTTCTGTTTGCATCTTAGAATTCCATTTATTCAGTCACTAAACAAATGTTTTCTTCCTTTGTGGGAGGCACTGTTCTAGGCTCTAAGATTACAGTGAGGTGCATGGAAGACCAATTTTCCTTCTAGCAGGATCGTAGGCCATTTAGTGTCTGTGGCACGTGAATGCTTCTAAGATGATAGCATCGCACCTTCCTGCTGCGTATGCTTGTGCGGTGGTCCCAGTTCCCTTCCTCAGGAAGTAAGTTTTGGTGCTGGATCATTAGGAGATAAGGCCCATTTTCTATGATATTCTATTAAGGTATAATAAGACTGTCTCACTTGTTTAGAATACAAGGAGATCCCTATTTAGCATATGTAGTGATTAGATACAAACCATTTGTAATTAGCATACTGATTACACATATAACCATTGTATTAAAAGGTGATCATACAGTCACTTACTGTTTTTCTCCCACCGTTCCCTCTGTGGGCTAATTCTTTTCACGCCCCTGTTTGAATTCAGGCCAATCTATAGCTTTTATGGCAACTCAGTCACAATAGCAGTTTTATTTTAGTGACTGAATGTCCAGCTCAGTGTAATAAGCAAGTGTTTATGTGTTTATACAATATAGAGCTTCCCCCTCCCTCCATCTGGTTCTGTTTCAGGCTGTAATCCTACAGTGGCAGGGAGAGCAAGGGTGGTAGTGGGGTGAAGTCAAGTTCACTTTTTATTTTTCAGCTCATCTCTACTTCCTACCTACTGCTATTTCCTTATCCAGGGTCAGGCCTAGGGGGAGAAAGAGGTAAAGTAGTAAAAGCACAATTTTAGGTAGCTGTTAAATTGTCATCTGGCATCTGGGCCCATGGTCCATGAGCATTTTTTCTCATAGGCCAGTTTTTTGGAGGGAATGGAGATTTTTAAAATTAAGATAAAATTAAGATAGAGTAAAATTTACTTGTTACAGTGTATGTGTATATATAGTGTACTGTGACTTTTGATAAACCCATTTAGTCATGAAACTAACACTACAATCAAGGTCTAGAATAGTTCCATCACACAACAAATTCCTCTACACCCCTTTGTTCATAGCAACCCCCAATTCCTGGCAACCTCTGATTTGCTTCCAGTCCTTAGAGTTTTGCCTTTCCCATCATGTAAATGGAATCATATAATATGTAGCCTTTTGAGTCTGGCTTTTTTCCACTTAATGCAATGCATTCATTCATATTATTGTCTGTATCAGTTGTTTGTTCCTTGTATTACTGTATAGTATTCCATTTGTATGAGTGTACCACAGCTTGTTTATCCATTCTCTAATAGAGGGAAATTTGGGTTATGTGCAGTTTTGGACAAGTAAAATGAAGTCACTATAAACATTAGTGTGCATATTTTTGTGTGAACATATATTTTCATTTAACTTCAGTAAATATGTAGGTGGACAATTGCTAGATCATATGGTAAGAATATGTTTAATTTTACAAGAAACTGTTTTCCAAAGTAGCTGTACCATTTTGCATTCTCACTAGCCATGTACAAATTTTTCAGTTGCTCTGTATTCTTGGTAACACTTGTTGTCATTTTTAAAAATTTTAGCCATTATTGTTTTTTGAGATATAATTCACAGACCATATAATTTACCCATTGAAAGTTTACAAACATCTGGCTTGTAAGTATATTCACAGAGCTGTACATCCATTATCACAATCAATTGTAAAACATTTTCATTACCCCCAAAAGAAACTTTGTACCCATTAGCAGTCACCCCTTATTCTCACATACACACCCCCCTCCAGCCCCTGGAAACCACTCATCTACTTTCTGTCTACAGATTTGCCTTTTCTAGACACTTTATTTAAGTGTAATGTCACAATATGTGGTCTTTTGTGACTCACTTCTTTCACTTAGCATGTTTTCAAGGTGCATTCATGCCATACCATGTATCAGGACTTCATTCCCTTTATTGCTGACTAATATTGCATTGTATGGATATACCATATTTTATTTATCCATTCATCAGTTACTGGACAATTGGAGTTGTTTACACTTTTTGACTATTGTAAATAATAGCACTATGAACATTTGTGTACAAGTTTTTGTATAGATGTATGTTTTCATTCTAATGGTGGTATCAGACTGTGATTTTAATTTGCTTTTACATGAAGCACTTTTGAAGGATTGCACTGGGGTCCTCCTACCTCATTGCACGCAAGGTGGAGTCCCTTCTAAAAATCAATTATGTGGATTATATAAGGAGGGTTTTTAACATACATGTATAGGATAAAGAATAACAACAACATAATACTTGAGTACTCACTACTCAGCCAAAGAAATGGAACCTTATCAGTTCCTTAGAACAGAGGTGTCCAACATTTTGGCTTCCCTGGGCCACATTGGAAGAAGAATTGTCTTGGGCCACACATAAAGTACACTAACACTAAAATAGCTGATGAGCTATGGAAAGATCCATGTATAATTTTCATAATGTTATAAGAAAGTTTACCAATTTGTGTTGGGCCACATTCAACGCTGTCCTGGGCTCCATGTGGCCTGTGGACTGCAGTTTGGACAAGCTTGTCTTACAACTTCCCAACCCATCATGGACTCTTCCCTACTGGATGCACCTCTCTCCCCAAGAAATGATCACTATTCTGAATTTGCATTAGTCACTCCTTGTTTTCCTTATATTATAGTTTATCATATATGTGTGAATCATTATTATTTAGTTTTATCTCATTTTGTACTTGATATAAATGAAATAATATAGGATATATATACATACATACACTTCTATGACTTGTCTTTCTCTTCAACATTATGATTTTGTAAGGCCAGAACTAACCCATAGGGAGCCCTTGTGTAGTTAAAAAAAAATTAAAAAGATATTCCTTCCTTTAGGGACAGGCATCTGTGCCAGTGTGTACAGCTTGGCATGTGGAGCATGTAATAGATTTTAGTGCCTGCTAACCCCACTACCACAAACTGCAAGCACAGTCTTACGTGGTAAGCTCACGTTTTTGAGGTTTCCCCTTTGATGATGGTTTCAGCTGTAAGTCATTCCTTTTTATGGTTACAATGGTATTTCATTGTATGAATGTACTGCCTTTTGGTTGGTTTATCCATTCTATTGGGGGTTTATGTATGAGTTTTTCCCAGCTTTTACCTTTGGGGACAATATTGCTAAAAGTGTGCTTGTATGTGTTTCCTGGTGCACATGTGCAAACATTTTTCTAAGGTTTATACCTAGAAGTGAAATTTCTGGGTCATGGAGTACTTGTTGAGCCTTATTGAGTAAAGCAGAGAGGTCATGCCAAGTTACACTTCAACCAGCCGTGCACATTGTCATATAACCTTAACCATCACTAAAAGTTTTGCCAGTCTGGTGAGTATGAAATGGTATTTCATATCTTTCCCTGGTTACAAATGAGCCATCTTTTCACATTTTTACAAGTCATTTGTGTTCTCTCTTTTATGAAATGCCTAAATCATTCCCTTTGCCCAATTTCGAATTGAGTTGTTTCTTATGGTATGTAGAAATTCTTTATATATTCCAAATACTAATTCTTCTTAATTATATGTTTGGTACATATCTTCTCCTAATTTGAGGCTTGCCTTTTCATGTGGTTAAAGGTGTTTTTGAAAATGTAAGTTCTTAAATTTAATGTAGTAGAATGTATCAGCATTTATCTTTATGGTTTCTACATTTTTTGTATGTCTTATTTTCTTTTAGGCATAAAAATTTTTACTTACCTACCTTTCTGTTTTCTTTTAACATTATAAGCATTATATAAACATTTTAAACCAAATTAATCTTTTTGATCTAAGGTTGTGATAGGAACCTATGTTACAAAGTGGTAGCAGATCTATGCCTGCTTTTAAAATTCTCTGCCCTCAGTGTGAGAGGAACCTCTGAAAAACTCTTCTGAACATTAGAACTAAGAAAACACCTATACCTCATCCAAGGACCCTCTACACAATGCACAATCACAGCTAAGAAACCCACTCGTTGCATTAAGGCACCTGCAAATGGGCAGAGGGTTAAACAAAGGAGAAATAAAAAGAAGAGCAGGGACACGGTACTGGCCCCCATTTGAAAGTCCACCGCTAGGAGAGGGAGGAGGAAGAAAGTGGCGGGAGAGCACTCCAGGCCTCATTTGGTCCGAGGCACAGAGGAAAGGAGGCCCACAGGTAGGGCATGAGGTACCTTACCCTCCTCACTTTGGCCCCAGGGGTTGCAGCCTGGTTCACAAACCACAGTGGCCGGAATTCACTCCGGTTCCCAGAAGAAGGGGAGCAGCTGGGCGGTAAGAAGCTGCAAAGCAAACACTCTGGCCAGGAAGGAGAAGGAGAGAGGGGGCTTTGCATGCATTTCTCAGCCCACAACCAGCCTGGTCTGAAAGACCAGCATATGGAACTGACCCCAAGCTCAAGACAGAATCCGCGCACGGGGCGAACCGAGAACAGAAAGGCGTGATCACGTCCAAACTCCCTGCATGACCCCCGGAGCCACAGGAAGAAAACAAAGCTGCAAACGCCCCTCCCCAAAGACCTCTGCCTGCCCAGTACCAGCAGCGAACACCAAAGAAACTGCAGCAATGATGGTCCAGAGAGGCTGCAAAAATGAGAAACCAGAGAATTAAAGAGATGGGGACAGATGACCCATCAGAAACAGAGTTCAAAGCAATGATTATAAAAATGCTTAAGGAACTGAATGATACTTTCAACAGAAAGATAGCAAGCATTAAAGAAGACTCTCAAATCATTATAAAGGACCAGAGAGAGATAATGACTACATTAACTGAAATGAAGAACAGAAAAAAAGTCACCAAACTAGATTAAACAGAAGTGCAAAGCAGTGATTTGCAGGAAAAGCCAGCAGAAAACACCCATTTAGAACAGATAGATATGAGAATCCAGAAAAATGAGGATGCACTGAGATTCCTCTGGGACAATTTTAAGTGGAAAAATATCAGAATCATAGGTGTGCCAGGAGGAACAGAGGAGAAGCAAAGGATCAAGAAATGATTTGAAGAAATAATGACTGAAAATTTTCCTAATTTGGCAAAAGAAACAGACATACAAGTCCAGGATTCACAGAGAGTCCCAAACAAGATGATCCCTAACAGGAACACACCAGGACACATCATAATTAAAAAGGCAAAAGTTAAAGAAAAAGAGAAAATTCTAAAAAGAGCAAGAGAAATGCAAGTAGTAACTTCTAAAGGAACACTCATTCAATTCTCAGATGATTTCTCACCAGAAACTTTGCAGGCCAGAAGGGGTTGGCACAAAATATTTAATGTGATGAAAACCAAGGATCTACAATCAAGAATAATGTATCCAGCAAGGCTAGCATTCAAAATTGAAGGACAAATAAAGAGCTCTCAGATAAGGAAAAATTAAAGAAATACATTGCCACCAAACCAGTACCACAAAGAATGTTAGAGGGACTGCTTTAAGATGGGGGGAGGGATGGGAGAGTGGGTAAAATAAGGGAAAGGGATGGAGACATTTAGTTGAATTGTTGACATAAAATCAAAAGCAACAAAGAAACAAAACTCATGGACATAGTCAATAATTTAGTAGTTACCTGAGGGTAAGGGGGAAGGGAGGTCGGGGAAAGGGGACAGGGACACAAATATATGGTGTTGGAAAGAGAACTGACTTTGGGTGATGAACACATAATACAGCACATAGAAGATGTAATGTAGAAGTATACACCTGGGACCTATGTAATTTTTGCTGATCAAAGTTACCCCAATACATAAAAACAAACAAACAAACAAAAACATTTTCTGCCCTCTCTCAATTTTTGGCTGTCACTTGTCTTGTCCTTCCTGGACTGTCCCCAACAGTGTAGTCTATAACACCTGTAAAATAGGGACTGAAAGTACCAACCTCATTGTTCTAAGGTTTAAGAGAATGCCCAGCCCTAAGCCAGGCTCTCAGGAGCATTCAAACTCCAACAGTCCTCCTCACCCATTGATTTAACTCCTCATCTGCATGGGCTAAGGAACCAGTGATCCTGTAAGTCAAAAATATGGGTATAGCACCCATAGGCCAAGTAAGGACGTAGGTGGTGAAGTGCATGGGCTTTGTGACCACCACTGCCAACTTCCAGCCCAGGAAAGGACTGGCTGAGGGAGCATTTCCAAAACCTCATGGTTTCCTATGGGTATCTCCCATGTACCTCTACTCTGACCAGGGCTTGAGGAGGGAGCTTCTCAATTCCCCCTGTCACATTTGGGACATTATGAGAGATGGAGTGGAAACCAAAGACTGAGTGTCCAGCCCCAGGAAGTTGATGGGGGACATTAACCAAAATTCTCAAAGTTGGTGTCATTTGCTCTTGGGGAGGAGATGTGGGACCTGGGTAAGGACAGCAGCTAGAAGCAAAAAGGGCAGGTCTGGTTCTTAATAGCGATAGTGATCTGGCTTAAAGGGCCATCACCAGACATGGCCAAGTACTGGGCCTACTTCTCAGTCAGCTTGGTCAGCCTCACGTTCAGCTTGCCCAGGGCTTCAGTTACTGCTTCATCCAGCTTCTTGGGCAGGAAGTGAACCCCGACGGGGTACTTGTCTGAGGGTCTACAGATCAATCTGTGCCAGCACCTGGGTAATGAAGGAGTTGCTCCTCAGGAAGCTGGGGTGGCCCATAGCACAGCCCGGGTTGACCAGCCAGCAGGATGACGCAGTGCCCATTTTTCAGCCAGTAGCACTCTACCTGGGACTTGATGTTCACCTTCTCCACAGCATTCTCATGCAACCACTTGACATTAATCTCTAAGCCAAAGTGTCAAGGACAGTGTGGCAGCCGAGGATGATGTTGATACAGCTCATGGTGATGACAAAGATGTTGCCCTCCTGACAGGCCTCTTCCATGGTGGTCATCTCATAGCTCTCCACAGCAGCCTACAGTGTGTTGATGGGGTCAGTCTCGGTGAAGAAGTCTCGGACCCCCAAATCCCTGAGGGCCTGGGCACAGCCCTTGCCCATACAGTCATAGCCTGCTACCACTGTCATCTCGCCCATAATCATCATGTCTGGCCTGCTTGATGCCATTTGTGAGAGACTCCCAGCAGCCATAGACATTGTCAAATTGCTCTTGGTGACAGAGTCATTGATATTGATGGCAGGCACCTTCAGGATCCCATTGGCTTCAGGATCCCTGTGGACTCCTGTCGTGGTCTCCTTGGAGATGCCTCAATCCCTGACAGGAGCTGCGGGTACTTGGTGTGGATAAGGTTGGTGAGGTCACTGCTTTCATCCAGAATCATGTTGAGAGGCTCATTCTTAAAGTACAGTGTCCACTCAAAGCCCCACATGTACTCGTCATCTGTTTCACTGTTCCAGGCATAAACTGGAACGCCGGCTTTGGCAATGGCAGCCACTGCGTGGTCCTGGGTGGAGAAGATGTTGCAGCTGGACCACTGTACCTTAGCACCCAGGGTGACAAGGGTCTCAATAAGGACAGCTGTCTCAATGGTCAGATGCAGGCAACTGGTGATGCAGGAGCCCTTCAGTGGCTTGGAGGCTAAATACATCTCCCATGTGTGCACCAGGTCCAGCATCCCATTCTCCACAACGTCCAGGGCTTTGTGTCCCTAGGAGGCCAGGCTGATGTCAGCAATTTTGTAGGGCAGTTTGTCCAACATGCTGGTGGTACTTCCACACAGTGATGGACACAGGTGAAATGGGCCAGGCCTTGGACTGAGGACAGGAATGGGGCAGGCAGCGCTGGGAAGAAGATTTGTCTTCTTTAAGAAAGTCTTCCCTATCCCAAAGTCCTAAGGATATATATATATGATATATATATATATCCTTATGATATATATATATGATATATATATATATCCTTATGATATATATATATGATATATATATATCCTTATGATATATATATGATATATTATATCCTTATGATATATATATAGATAGATATAGATATAGATATGGATATAGATATAGATATAGATAGATATATATATAGATGGATGGATGGATATATGGGCTGTGTCTGAAAAAAATCCAGCCATAAGTGCCTCTATTTTTCATATTATATGGCTGGATACTTTCTGGAAAGCCCTCACATGTGTGTAGTTTTGTTCCTTTTCTTTCACATGTAAGTCTTTAACCCACCTTGAATTGATTTTTCTATTTGGTTCTTCTTCAAGAATGAAAAGGGGTATTATTAGCCCTTTACTCTTCTATATAAATTTTAGAATCAACAAAAATCCTGTTGGAATTTTTATTGGAATTTCATTGAATGTGTGTGTTAATTTAAAGAACATTAACATGTTTTCAATACTGAATATAGTAACCACAAGCATAGTAAACTCCATTTAACTAGGTCATCTTTAGTATCTTTTAGTAAAGTTTCATAATGGACATATACCACTTTTGATAGATACATTTCAAGGTGCTATATTGTTGTTATTTTAAATGGCAACTTTTTAAAAATTATGTTTTCTGATTGTTGCTAATGTATAGAAATGTAATTGCCTTTTGGGTAAAAATTTTACATCCAGAAAACTTGCTAAAACTCAAATAATTTTGATTCTTCAGTGTTTTCTAAATAGAGAGATATACCATCAATGGATAATGACACCTTTGTTTGTTCCTTTCTGATCCTTTTACCTTTTTTCTTTTCCTTGATATACTGCACTGGCCAAGATACCCAGTACAAAGCGAAAATGAAGTGTTGGTAGTACACATCCTAATACTAGAAAGGATGTTTTCATGAGTCACCATTTAGTTTTGTGTTTCCTTTAAGATTTATTGTAGATGCCCTTCTTTGGCGTTGAAGAATTGGTTTTTATTCCTAATTTGCTAAGAGTTTCTGTAAGAAATACAAATATTTAATTAATGTGGTCTGCTTATAAACTATTTAAGTTTCCCATGTCTTCTTAAATCAATTTTTACAAATGGCATTTTTTCCAGGAATGTATACATATTTTTAAATTTTCAGATTTATTGGCATAAAGTTGTCTATAATGTCCTCTAATTTCTAAAAAATCTGTTTCATTTGTAGTTATATTCTCCATTTTTTTCTAATAGTGGTTGTTCGTGTCTTCTCTCTTTTTTTATTGATTAATCTTAGCAGAAGTTTATCAGTTTCATTGAGCTGTTCAGAAAATGTTTAGTTTAGTCAATACTCTTAATTGTATGATTATTTTTTACCTCATTAATTTCTACTTCTATATTTATTATTTTCTCTCTTCTACTTGTTTTTAGTTTTATTTGTTGGTTTCTCATCTTATTTGTTGGTATTTCTAACTCCTCGAGTTCTAGGCCTAAGTCATTAATATGAGATTTTTCTTCTTTTCTAATAGCAGCATCTAATGATATATATTTTCCAATAAGTATCCCTTTGTCTATATTCTACAAGAGTTAATACACAATATTTTGTGACCATTTAATTCTAAATACAGTGGATTTGTTGATTTTTCTTTGTAGTTTAATTTTTGCTTTGTTATTGGGTAGAAACAAGTTTATAATTACCATATTTTTCTGGTGATTTAAAATTTTTTTAATTATGTAGTGACCTACTTTTTTTGCCTTCTTATCTATTTTGTCTGCATTTCTTTAGTTTTGCCTAATACATATTTTTCTCCTCTTTGAATTATATTATTTATGAATCCTTATGTTTTAGGCATTTAAATAGCTGAATTTTATCATCTTTTCCATCTGACCATCTTTGTCTTTTAACTGAAGGATTTCATTTACCATGATTATTGATATACCACGGATGCCAAAAACATATATATACATTTTAAGAAAGAAAAAGACTGCATTAAAATTGTGATACTAAATATATACCAATAACAAAAGGTGATATAAGTCATGTTTGATTTCTGCAGTTACTAGAGGTGCTTGAACTGGTTACCATCAATATTTCTATAATACATAAATAACATCTCTTAAATGTGTATACATGTTTTTGGCACCCAGGTATTTGGATTTAATTCTGCATCTTTTTTTGTGCTATTTGTTCCACCTTTTCTGTTCTTTTTTCCTCCTTTCTTATACAAGATTTGGGTTAATGGAGATTTGTTTTTTCTTTTTGTTGTTCTTCAGTGTTAATTTATGAGTCTAACTGTTCATAAGTTTTACTCTCTGTGTTTTTCATTGCTTACCCTAAATATGTCAGCACAAGTACTTTACCATTTTAAAGTTAATAATTTTGTTCTCCTCTTAAATCATATAAGAACTTTAGAATACTTTTACTCTGACCATCCTCCTTCCAAAATATTTGTCATTATGATCCAGTATTTTAGGTCTCTTTTAACCCTACAATTTGTACATTATTAATAGTTTTATTCAACTGATTTTTGCTTAGATATAGCTACATATTTGCAACTTCATTTGTGCATAATTCCTTCTTACATCTCAGACCTTTCATTTAGGTAATTTTCATTTTCTTTGATCAGTCTGCATCTGAACTTTTCTTTATTAAAGCCTATTAATAGCCCCTCTCTGAGAATGGGCTCTCTAAGTTTGTCTGCTTCCTGGGCATCATTTATGAAGCTGCCTTGAAAGCACAGTGATGCAGGTGATTTGCTGCCTTGAAGCTGGAAAGCTAACTATTAGATAAGCGGACTGTCAAATGGGAAGTGCTCCAGTTACATCGAAGGGCCCTGCTGCTAGAATTATGGGAATTCTCTTTCTCTTACAGATAAAGGAAATCAGATACAAGCATTGAATTTACCTGCAAGATCTGACAATCCTTTAATCTGGCCAAATGATGCAAACCAATTTAATAGAGTATCTCACTATATTTTTCATAGAAGATTACTTTTCATACAAGATTACTATTCCAACAAAACCACTTCAAAATTCTTCCTTCTGATTCCCTAAGTCACCATAATGACCATCTGTATTTTATATGTTCCCCACATCTGTTCTTTCTTCTTTTGATCACATTACTCTAATTTTCCTTGAAGAGAATATTCTTTCTTCAATCTTGCCCAGTGTAATTTGGAGGGATGAGCTCACCGTCTGATTTCAGAGATGGTCATCTGACTCAGGTATGGCCAATTAGGGCATTCCATCCCCTGGGCCACAGGGATGGACTCTTGACCCTGCACAAGCTAATGAGATTCCTGAGGTGAGGTGATGAAGCCCTAGACAGTAAGGATTACACAAGCAAAGCAAAATGTAGAAAGTCTAAGAAATCTTGGCCTTGACACAGTAGATAGAACAGGGACCCCATCTTGAAAGCCTAGAATATGTTTACCTCAAGATACTTTATAATGGTTGAGCTTGTCTGCAGGGCCGTGTTAGTGTCCATTGCTACTGTAACAACACAAATTTAGTGGCTTAAAACAATATAGATATATTTTTTTACAGTTCTGGAGATACCGCTGCATTCCTTCTGGAAGCTAGGGAAAACTGTTTCCTTGACCTTTCTAGTTTCTACCTAGAGGCTGTCTGAACTCCTTGGTTCATGGCTGTACTTCACATCACCATCTTTGACTCACCTGACTCCCTCTTCCATTATAAGGACCCTTGTGATTACATTGGGCCCACCTAAATTATGCAGGCTAATCTCCCCATCTTAAGATCCATAACTCAATCACATCTGCAAACTCCCTGTTACCATGTAGTATATTCATAGGTTCCAGAGATAAGGATGTGGACATCTTTGGAGGGCCTAAGGGTAGGATTCACCATTAGTTAAATGTGCATAGGGACCAAAGTATCCTTCAAAAAAAAAATCTTATCTGAGGAAAAGAGACAGTTGATGGTCTAAGGATAGTGAGTTGATGTGAACAGGAATCTATTAAGTTCAGCAGGCAATGTCTTATTGAGATTAGTTCTTGAAGACCTTGGGTTATTTTTAAGAATGAGTACCAGAAATCTATGAAGAGGGAAGGTGGTAAGAAAAGTCATTTCACTACAAACTGTGAGAAATTTAGAGCACAAGCTGACATGGCCTTTGGCCACATAACAGAGTGGAATCCACATGGGGGTGTTTGGGGGAAAAGAGTCCAATGGCTTTATGGAAAGGGCCATGCCTTCTTCCCAGATCTCAAGTTATTGGATTAAGTTTCGGTAGAACAAAGACTCCAACAAAGATGGCTTCAAAGTGGTTAACTTCTGAGGGTATTTTTCCCACCCATAAGTACATTTCAAAGCCCCAAGTGAAGAGGGTAGAAAGACAATGCTATCCTGCTGCCAGGGCTGCAGATGCTTCTGCTTCAATGCCAGGATGACTTGGCCATCATGGCACTCCCCAGGTCACTCCAGCAGACATGAACAGAGGAACAACAGGTAGACCAAATGACAGGAGAATGTGACTTGGTGAGGTGTTTCAGGGTCTGCCTATGCTCCTGGTTCTCAAAGTATGCGTGTGGGAAGAAAGAGAAGAGGGTGTCAGGAACGGTTTTATACTGTGTAGCAGTTAAATGAGGGGGATTATCTGTTTGAGCCAGAATCAGTCTTAGGATCCAATTATAGAGACAAAAAGTGGTAAGTAACTCACGTTCTAAAGCAGGGTGTCCAACCTTTTGGCTTCCCTGGGCCACACTGGAAGAATTGTCTTGGGCCACACATAACATACACTAACACTAACAATACTGATGAGCTAAAAAAAAAAAAAGTTTTGTGCATAATTTTTATAATGTTTTAAGAAAGTTTATGTATTTCTGTTGGGCCGCACTCAAAGCCATCCTGGGCCGCATAGGGCCCACAGGCCGCAGGTTGGATAAGCTGGTTCTAAAGAGAACTGACAACCATTGTGTCGCTCACCTTGCTCACAGCTCACTGGGAGGTGGTAGAACAGGCCTTTCTAGCACCAGTGATGGCCTCAGACCAGCCCTCCAACCCTCCTTCCCCACAAGAAAAGATTTGTCAGGGGTATGAGTAGGGACTCAACACCCTGGAGCAGCTGGAGCGTGGAGTTGAAGGAGATTCAAGCCCCCTCCACTCGGAGCTGAGAGTGGAAAGATGAGGAACAAGCAGTTCATAGCCCTGTCCCTCCCACTCAGCTCTCACCAGCCCGGCAAGAAGGGGAAGTGAACAGCTGGGAAAAGCTGGACCGTCTTTTAATACTCAAAAGTGAAATGGAAGTTATGGAATCTAAGCTAAGGGGTCCCCTATGTAGTGAGAAAGAAAGGTTCAACAATTGGAACCAGAGGCTGGAAGATAAAACAGGCTTATGTTTTACCCCAGAGTTAGGGTTATTCAAAATGGTTTACAGTGAATTTACAATAATAGTAGAATAAGCACCAAGGAGCTTACTTTCTCCTGATAGTTGGCAAAAGGCTCTACCCTTTCCTAGAAGGGAAAACCTTCTGAGGGGAGGGGAGGATAAAGAAGGGGAGGGCAGGAGAGGAGTGGGGAGGGGAGGAGAGGGAAGGGGAGAAAAAGGAATGACACCTGTAGCTAAACTTAGTTGTGGGCTCTAGAGAAGATCTGATGAAAGGAAGAAACGGAATGAGGTAAGGGTTACTGGTGCTCAATGGGCTCCAATTACAACCTAATAGAATAGCAACTGAAACTGGTTGGGCAATCAATTCAGATTTAAGATAAAAGAACAGCCTTCTTGCCTTACACTAATCAGGGGAGTCTGAGAGAAGCCGAAATCCTCCTGGGAGGGAGAAGTAGAAAGGTGCCTTGTTTTACTGTTATTTTTAGGGTTGGAGGTGGTGGGGTTAGTGATGGTGGTGGGTGGAATAAATTGAAAGGAAAAAGAAAAGCAAAAGAACACTTCCTTTGTGTTGTTTTTTAACAGGAAAGCTTTTATTCTCTCCTCAGGCTCCATAGACGCCACCTAGCGGGCAAACAGCCGACCCACGTTCAGCCAGCGACTATGGTCAGGTTTGACATTTCTTCCTTTGCTTTACCTGCCAAATGAGGGATGTAAACGTTGTTTTAGCCCCTCAAAGGCTGCCCGTCACATTAGGGTAGGGGCAGCAGCTGATCCGAGCTGGTGGAAAGTGGCCCGGGAGAGCCAGGGAGACTCCAGTGCGGGCATAGACAAAGGGGGCGCAGAGGCTGACAGACTCAGGGCAGGAGTCTGGAACCAGAGAGAGGAAGGTTGGTGGGGGTTTGCAGCTATTTCTGGTCAGCAACACGCAAAGAGAATGGAATCTGAGGCACCTGGTGAGGCAGGTTGGAACTCATTGGTTCTCCAGACAGAGGTCTGACATTTAGAAGGTCATTATTATTCAAGACAGTGGCACTAGCCAGCAGAAATACAATGAGATTCATTCTATGCAGGGACCACCTGTCCTCTGACCCATTTTGTATTTTACACCACTGTATGCATTCTGAGCCTGGGGAAGACTTCTGAGGGCCACAATAGTCTGGATATAAGGAATATTTCAGCTAGTCTGAATTGAATTTTTTGTTTATTGAAGTATAATTAACATAAAACATTATATTAAGTTCAGGTGTTCAACATAATTCAATGATATTTGTATGTATTGCAGAATGATCAACACAATCAATCTAATTAACATCCATCACCTTAGTTATAATGTTTTTCTCGTGATGAGAACTTGTAAGATCTAGCCTCTTAGCAACTTTCAAATATGCCATACAGTGTTGTGAACTATAGTCACCATACCGTACATTACATCACCATGACTTACTGTTTTATAACTGGAAGTTTTAACCTACCCCACCCCCCAACTCTGGCAAGCATCAGTCTGTTCTCTGTATCTATGAGTTTGGTTTTTTTGTTTTGCTTTGTTTTTGTTTTGAGATTCCATGTATAAATGAGATCATACGTATTTGTCTATATCTGTCTGATTTATTTCACCTAGTATAATGCTCTCAAGGTTCATTCATGTTATTGCAAATGGCAAGATTTCCTTCTGTTTTAATGGCTGAATAATACAGGGTCCAGCACACAAAAAAAAACACCCCCTTTTTATGAGCTGGTAACCTGTACTAAATCTTTTATTACAAAATCATAAGCATGGATGTTACTTCTGCATTCCATGTATATACAAACACAATGGACCTTGTATTCCATTGTGTTTGTATATAAGTATGTACATGTACATTTTCTTTACCCATTCATCCATCAGTGGACACTTAGGTTGCATCCATGTCTTGGCTATTGTAAATAGGGCTACAATGAACATGGAGGTACACATGTTTTTTTCAAGTTAGTGTTTTTATTTTCTTTGGATAATTACCCAAAAGTGGAATTCCTGAATCATATGGTAGTTCCATTTAAATTTTTTGAGAAACCTCCATACTGCTTTTTACAATGCCTTCATGAATTTATATTCCTATTAACAGTTCATAACAGTGCATAAGAGTTCCCTTTTCTCCACATTCTCATCAACACGTGTTATTTCTTGTCTTTTTTGATGATAGCCATTCTAACAGCTGTGAGATGATACCTCATGGTGGTTTTGATTTGTCTTTTCTTGGTTATTAGTGATAAGCATTTTTTTAAGTACCTGTTGCCCATCTATATGTCATCTCTAGAAAAATGTCTATTCAGATAGATCTGCCCATTTTTAATTGGTTGTTAGGTTTTTGTGGTGTCGAGTTGTATGGGTTCTTCATATAGTTTGAGTTGAGTTGTATGAGTTCTCTCTCTCTACACACACACACACACACACACACACACACATACATTAACACCTTATCATATATACTACCATGTTTTTCAGTATATAAGACAATACTATTGTCTAAAATTGTTAGATCAAAAATTGGGGGTCATCTTATACATGGGAGTATCAGTATATATTAATTTCTTATGTTGGATTAGAAAAGTAGAGGTCATCTTATATGTGGGAGTGTCTTATACACAGAAAAATGTTATTTGCAAATATTTTCTCTCATTAGGTAGGTTGCTTTTCATTTTGTTGATAGTTTCCTTTGCTGTGCAGAAGCTTTTTAGTTTGATGTAATCCCTTGTTTATTTTTGCTTTTTTGCCTCTGCCTTTGGTGTCAAATCCAAAAATATCCTCCCCAAGACTTATGTCAAGGAGCTTAGCACATATATTTTCTTCTATGAGTTTTATGGTTTCGGGTCTCACATTCAAGTCTTGATTTTGAGTTAATTTTTGTGTATAGTCTAAGATAGTGATATGTTTTCATTTGAATTGAATTTATGACACAATCAAAAGAATCCTAAATAATACAGCTGCTCAGTCCTATTACAAAGGTCTATGGAGAATGTCAGTGGTCAGAAATAAAGTAACAGTAAGGCAGTAAACATGATCATTCTACCTGTCTCCCCATAGCCTGTTCTAAGGGACTGTCCTGCCTATACTAGTTTGATGAAGTTGTGGGTCTAAGCATGTTATTCCAACCTAGCACTTGGCCAGGAGCAGGTGCTTGACTCCAGGACTCTCAGGATAAATTTGGTTATGTTGCCTCAACAAATAACACCCATAATATTAGTAGCTTAAAAGAACATAAAGGGGAAAAAAGAACATAGGTTTTATTTCCTGATCACATTCTATGTCCATAATGTGTCAGCTCAGTGTTCCTCTCCAAATTGTCCTCAATCCAGGACAAATTGAAGAGGCAACCACCTACTAGAGCATGGCTGGTCACTATAGCAGAAGAAAAAAAGAAAATGGCTGAGATAATACAAAGGGTTGAATTGTCTTTAACAGGGATTATATATCTTACCCAATACCAAAATGTATTAATTCAAAAGATATAGGCAATCTCAAGAAACAAGTGAAATATGGAGAAATTTTGGATTGTCAATGCAGGTCTCCCTTTCTATATCAGGACACATTCTTGTTCACATTTAAAATAATAAGTTTGAGGAGGGCTTTCACTTGGAAAAAGGGAGCCTTTCAGTTATTAAATATCTCCAGTTTATACCCTAATCATTACACAGATGACCATGCTCCATAAATTCCAGATTTGTTTACCATAAGCAACCTACACAGACCAAGTACTTCCTGCTGTAACCATTACATAGGTGAAGACTCTCCATTATCTTCAGGAGGTTTGCTTAGCACATTTACAGGGATAATTCCTTTCTTTTAATCCCCCTAACCACCCATGTGTATCCCTAGGAGAAGGATAATTGGTTGCAGGCCAGCTGCTAACCTGTTCCTTTCCAATGATGAATCATGCTTTGGCTCTTAAATGCTTCTGTCTAGAAATTAAGCATATCACTTCTATTCACATTTCATTAGCCAAAGAAAGTCATATGGCCAAGCCTGGAATCAAGGGGGTGAGGAAGTATAATCCTTCCTTGGGGAGGGGAACCAGATATTGTTGAACAGTTACAGTGTCTACTGCAGGCAGCCAATCCATAGTTAGGAAGGGGAAACCCTGATATACAGATTTGCATTGTATTCAGGTATTGCTAACTGCTTTAACAGATAAACTTCTAAATTTCAAGTGCTTAACACAAAGAATATTTATTTCTCTTTCATATTGCAATTCAATGTGATATTTGTCAGGCGACTTTCTACATGGTAACTCAGGATCCCAGTCTCCTTCCATAAAATTAACCCTACCATTCCCCATGGCTTCAGCATTTTCTTCCAGATGACTAACAGAAAAAATGGAAACATGAGAACTGGTGCTCCTTAAGAGCTTCGGTTCATAAGTAACATACATGGTCAACTATATTCAAAGTAGACTAGGAAATGTCCAAGACTGTACAGCTACTTCTAACAATAATTCCACACAGAAAGGGAACAAAATCTCTAGTGGAAGCCAGCTGTCTTTGCTGCAGGCATTAAAAGATGGGGCTAGACAGATCTGTCTTTTTCTTGGAAATTTCAACTAGCAAGCACTAAAGGATATTTCCAATTTATGATGGAGCGGTAGCTAAAGGAATGTATCAGTAAGGATTGGATTGAGTTGTTGGAGGTGGTGGGTGGGAGGAATAGCTGCTTGAAAAAGAAGTTTGTTTCTTACATGTAAGAGTCTAAAAATGAGCAGGCCAGGGCTAGTATTGTGGCTCTGCTCCACAGAGTCCTAAGGGATCCAGGCTCCTTCTGTCTTGTTTTAGAGGCATGGCCTCCATGCCCAAAGAATGGTTTCCTCCTGGTCCCCAATGACAATTCCATGCCCAGCCATCTGTCCATAGTTTAACCAACAAGAAGAAAGACAGAAGAAAGAAGAGGGTAAAGGGCTCATACCTCCTTTCATTTTTCTTGAAAGGTTCCTAAAAGCCACCGCAAAACACTTCTGTTTATATTCCACTGGCCAGAACAGTGATGTGGCCAAATCTAGGTACTAGAGTGACGGGAAATAGGGTCTTTATTCTGGTAGGCCAGGAAATGGACTGGAAAAAAGAGAAGTGCTTCTTTCTTTCAGAAAAACAGCCTAATGGATGGAATTGATATGAACAACCAGGCTATTTGTGGATTAACCTGGATGGGAAAGAGATAGTTAAAAAGAATTCAGTTGCTTTTCACAATAAAATGACAGAAAACTTGAATCTTCTTCTTTGTACAAAAGAGCAAGATGTAGAAATACAGGAGAGAAAGAGGTGGTCTTGGTGGAGAGGAGATCTGGGTACAATGACGTATTGGCTTCCTAGGATTGCTATAACAAAGTACCTGAGTACTTTGAACACCTGCCTATACAAGTACAAAGTAGACTGAGTGGCTTAAACAACAGAAATTTATTATCTCAGAGTTCTAGAGGCTAGAAGTCCAAAATCAAAGTGTTGGTAGGGTTGGTTCTTCCTGAAAGCTCTGAGAGAAGGATCTGTTCCAGGCCTCTCTCCATGACTTGTCAATGGCCATCATCTGCCTGTGTCTCTTCTTATCATCTTCCTGCTATGCATATCTGTCTCTAAATGTCCCCTTATTGTAAGCACCCAGTTATAGTGGATTAGAGCCCACCCTAGTGACTTCATTTTAACTGAATTTCCTCTGTAAAGACATTATCTCCAAATAAGGTTACATTCTGAGGTACTAGGGATTAAGAAGCCAACACATCATTTTTGGAGGGACACAATTCAACCTAACAAGTAGTGAGAAGAAGAATGGCTAGTGAAAAATTCTCTGGGGAGGGAATAGCAGAGACCTTTCAGATCTGCTATGTTTAGTATTTGGTTGAAATGCTCTGTTTATTTAAAATGAACATGTTCATTTAGCCATAAATCCCTGTTACCCCAAACCTTCAGTAAAGTCTGCCACATATGAGCACCACTCAGGTTAGGGGTGCTTTGGAGAATGTGAAGCTCTGTCTGAAGAAGCACTCCCAACCTACTTGTTCAGCTCAGTGCACTCTTAAAGCAAGCCTGGAGAGTTAAAACCTGGAAGCATCTCCCAGCCATTTCCAGATAAGGAGTTAGTTAGTGGGTAAATATCCCAACTTCCTTGCCTTGGGACAATCTGAGGTTCTTTCCTCACCATCTCCAGATTTTTCAGTGGCACTGAGTTCCAACTGCCCACAGTGGTAGTGCATGCTTTTGTCACTTCCTTCCCCTCTTGACCTCATGTCCCCACTCCCTCATTGGTGCTTCCTGGGGTCACCTCCCAAGTAAACAACTTGTAGTCCAACTCTAATTTGAAGGTTTGCTACTGGATGATTCTAAACTTAGACAAAGATGAAAAATCTGAAATCTTAAACTGGAATCCAGGAGCTTTCTTAGCTTACTATGTTTAAGGAAAGAAATCCTAACATTCTTAATTAACGTCTATTAATGTTTTTGATAAGCCCTGGCCTGGAAAACAATGCTCTAACAAAGTTTCTTTTTTCGTTCATGGGCTTTCAGCATTAGATTTGAAAAGGGGGAAAACAACAAATAATTGTATTTTCAAAGTTCATTTTTACTTTACTCCCTGCTAGCACCTTGAAACAGATGGTATCCATTCAAATGAAAATGAGGTATGATGTGATTTTTATTAACATTCAATTTAAGTTTTGCTTTATTATGCATACCACACATAACTGTGTGAGTTCCCTGTAAATAGGTTGAATGTGTGACATAATTCATAGCTATTTGTGCTCTACCAATTACATTGAAATTATGACTGGAGTTACCACAAAAACCTCAATAATCATTACTATGTAATTTGCAGTTTTCCGGATTGGGGAGCTCTTTGGAAGATGCAAGTAACTAGCCAATTGTTTTTAGATAGTACAGTAATGACTGTTATTACCAAAGGAGTTGAATGAAGCTCCTTTTTATGCCCTGAAGATTACTTGATAATTACAGTTGATGCTATCATTAAAAAAATGTACCAACAGATAAACAGACAGCAAACTAACTATATAATAACAGTCCAATAATGTGGGCCAATATTTGTTGGCTGTGAAAATTAACACAATCTTCCATTGATTTTTATTTCTCTAATGGGAACACCTGCCTATACAAGTACACTTAATTAGATGGATTGCCTTGCCTCATGAATAATATTAGAAGAACAATAAGTGAAATTAAAGGGGAGATTTCTGAGATTTTGTTTATTATGTTAAAGTACAATAGGCTGCAAAGAAGATTCAAACCAAGTCAGCTCCCCTCACCTCACCTGAAACAAACCTAGCTCTATCTTCCCTTCAAAGCTTCTTGACTATGATGCCTAGCTCCAACAACAGTTCCTTTTAGAATGTATTGCTACAGCCCACCTCTCAGAAAATCTGTATGTTCTATAGATGAAGCCCATTAAGAGACTTCTTGGAGGTTCCCTGGCGGTGTAGGGGCTAGGCTTCGGTGCTCTCACCCCCACAGCCTGGGTTCGCTCCCCGCACAGGGAACCAACCAACCAACAACAACAAAAAAGATTTCTTACACGTAAGTACTTGGAATCAATATTTCTCCTCTACTTTTCCTACTCTTAAACTAGGCCACTGTAGATGTTCCCCAGACGCTTTTTAGGCGGGGAAACGTACTTCTCATTCAGAATTCACTCCAGGCTAAAGTGTTAGGGCTTCAATGTTTGCTTTCAGTCCCATTAACCTCTTTTCCTGCCTTCCTACCCATCTCATCTTTAGAGGTTCAGTGCAAGTCTGAGCAAAGCTTGCTTTTATGATGGTATCTCCTGCTAGCCCCTTTGTTACCTTTCCCAGTGATAATTGTGCTGTAAAGTTACCTCTAGAGGGTGAATAAAAGATTTTTCTCCCCATGTTAAAGAACCTCGCCAAGGGGAGGTCAAGTGGCCTCTGAAATCTGATGCCACAGGCTGCACCTTATCAAGTTACCTTCCTGAAACTGTGGGTATAGCGAATGAAACTACCCACCATCATGACTTCCCGGCTGGAAGAATGGAAGTCCCTGCCTGAAAATAGCCACAGTGACAGCACAGAGACTTAAGCTTTAATGCCCTCATTTTCTTCAGCAACTATTCCAAAATAAAAGCTCCTGCATTTTACTGGTCAGTCGCCCTGGAAACCACTTTACTAAGTCTGTTAGGATCTTTGTTCATGCTCCGCCTCACTGATAGTATTCACTCCTATTTCTAATTTTAGTAAGACTTACACAGTCCAGCCCATTGAAACAGCTCTCTTATATTTTTATTCAACTGATTCACTCCAACTGTTTACGACTAACCCATTTTATGTAAGAGTCTCCAGTCCTCATTCCTCCTGCCTCCACCCCTCTTTGGGGAACACCTGCTACTTACTAAAGATCTGGTCCTGGCCTGAGAGGGGGCTGCCTAACCCCCAGGCTTTGGGGACCTGGCAGCCCAGGAATGCTGCTTCCAGGTCTGACGTGGCTGCTGACCCGGCATGTGCCCCGGACCAAGCACCTTCGCATGCTGGGCTTGAATTTCCCCATCTCTCCAACAGGATTGCTAAAACCTCCTCAGCCCCTCTTTGGGCTTTTAGGAGGACAAAGTGACTTGCATCTGGAGAAGAATGTACACACCCCTGGTTGTTTGGGGGTTTGTTCTTAAATCTCTGAGAGGGTATTAGTGATTTCTAACCCTTCCACCCCTCAGTGCGTCCCTGGGGCAGGAGTCATCTGTCTGCCCTGCCAGAGGCCAGTGTGAGCAGTGTCATTCATTGTTTCCCTGTTAAATTATTTTCTGAAAATAAAATCAAAGTCAGGCAATTCTGTTGAAGTAAGGAAGATAGTTCCTTTAATGTGTTTTTTTCTTGCTCATTCTGAGTAAACTCTTGTTGGTCACTGTTCATAAACCATAATTTTACCTTCTTTGTTTTTGTTGTTGTTGTTGTTCTTTTTCAATTACAGTTGACCTTCAATATTATTTTCAGGTGAACAGCATAGTGGTTAGGTATTTATATAACTTAGAAGTGATTCCCTCCAATTAGTCTGGTACCCACCTGGCACTATACATAGTTATATCAATATTATTGACTATATTTCCAGGTTTTTTTGTTTGTTTGTTTTGTTTTTGTTTATTCATCTAATGCTCAGAGTCTACAGAATCAGAATCTCTATGGCCAAGACTCAAGCATCAATAGTTCTAAGCCCCCCAGATGATACTCAGGTACAGCCAGGATGGGGAATCACTGATGACAAACTGTTCTCAATTTAAGCCAGACATTATGCTTGCTTTTGTTACATTCAGCCCAAACTGATCCAAACTAATGCAAGTAGGGTTCACCATTTGGGCAAGTGGCCCAGAAATACTTGAGCCCTCCTAGTTCACAGAAAACAGATTAATTCAAGGAAAAGTTACAAAAGACTACTTCAGGGAAGTGTACAGCTGCCAAATCAACTCAGTAACTGAAGGTGTTACTCTCACTGAACAGAAAATATTCCTCCACCCAGAGCAACAATGTTAAGATGGCCCTTTGCCTGACCAGAAGAAAATGATTTTAAATCTTTCTTGATTTGGGGCCAACACCCTGGAGAAGGCCAAAGGAGGTGGGGAGTAATCAGGCAGGTAGAGGACGAGGGGAGAGTGCACTAAGAGCGCCACCGCAAGGAGGCTAATTGCCCCCTATATAGATGTAAAGATGCAGAAATCAACCCAGAGTATCACTCAGATCCCAAAACTGAATTAGCGAGGCCTCCCGATGTCACCTCGAGAACTAATCTCACGGCCAGGGTAACACACATGAGTAAGAAACTCTAATTGCTTTCTTCTTTTATTGATCTTAGCTGATCTATTCATTTGGCCCAACCTACAATGAACAAGACTGGTCCATTTAGCCTCCTCCTGGCTGTAGGGCTTGTTTAATTATTCTTGTCATCTAGTTAATCACCTTAAAGCAGTGGTTCCCAAGCCTTTTCCACTTGTGTACCCCTTTGAAACTCAATTCTATAAATTGTACCCCTTGTTTTTAAAACAGCTGTTTTTTAAATACTGACACTTCTGTTCAGTGCCTATCTTAATGTAAAATCGTGGAAATGAGGTAGTAAGTTAGGAAAGAAAAATTACTACACTAAAAGTACAAACCACAGGTTTAATTTTACAATATTCGAAACAGTTAAATAATGATAATGATGATCAAGTATTTAAACATTAAATAAAAAAACTACTTGAAAAGAATCACAATTAAAGGCAAAGCACTTACTTTTACTCAGTAACTAAGATGATCAAATAGGCTGGCTACAGGTGTATTTATGTTTGGGAAAGTTCTAGAAACATGCAAATGGTTGTTCTGAAACTGCATAATGATTGGTAGAAGAGCAGTTTGAGGGAAAGGTTCATAGCCTCACCCTCACTAATCATTCACTAATGTGATTTAATTTTCAGGTATCTCCATTAACAGTGATTCAAACTTAACATTTATTGTTCCATAACTAATGTTTTGCATTTTTTTTACTTTACTTGTTTTTTTCACCATTATTATTTTTGGCATACTCCTGAATGGCCCAGCATGTATCATCATTTGGGAACTGATACCTTAGAGCCTTTCTCACAAAAGATGCCATTGACATCTTGAAGAAGAGAGTTCTTAATAACACAGGATTTTTCTGGAGAGGATTTCACCTGCCAAGGGAAAAATATGGCTTGTCAGGCAGACTAGTGGAGCATATTTCATGCTCTGAGAGTTTTCTGTCAGCTGTTTAGCAGGCTATGGTCTGGCCTGGCCATTTTCAAGATTACTTAGAGCCAGTGAATGACTGTGCCCACAGACTGGGCTGCCTAAACCACATAGCCCTCCGGGCAACACTCGTGTGCGTGGGCTCCCTGCAGAGGTACCATGTCACCTTAGAAAGAGCAACGACCTGCAGCTCTGAGTTCAGAGTCTGACTCTGCCCCTCTGATATTGTGATTTATAATAAGAAATGTATTAATATATAGGCCTCTGCCCCCCAGTTCCTGACAGAGAGCTCCTGAAACCCTTGTAATTTCCTGCATGGTGGGAGCGTCTCTGGGTGGGCTCCTGGGTGGCTCCTGAATGAGGGCTGGTCCCTGGAAAGACCAAGCCCTGATTAAAAGCTCCAAATTTTCAGCCCCGCCCCCATTCTCTTGAGATAGGAGAAGGGCTGAAAAGGAAGTTAATGATCAGTCACGCCTACATAGTGAAGGTTCCATAAAATCCGCCAAATACAGGCTTCAGAGAGCTTCCAGGCTAATAAACAACTCACACTGGAAAGGTAATGCATCTCAACTGCACAGAAGCTCCTGCACTTGGGACCCTCCCAGACCTCTCCCTGTGAACCTCCTCATCTGGCTGTTCATCTGTATCTTTCATCATACCCTTTGATAAACTGGTAAATGTGTTTCCCTTGAGTTCTGTAAGCTACACTAGCAAATTACATCATTGAACCTAATGAGTAGATCTTGGAAACCTCAATTTGTAGGCAAATCGGACAGAAGTTGTAGGTGGTCTGGAACCTACTACTACTCATGATTAACATCTGAAGTGGGATGGGAACAGTCCTGTGGGACTGAGCCCTTAACCTGTGGGATCTGACACCATCCCTGGGTAGAGAATGTCAGAATTGAGTTAAATTGCAGGACACCCAGTTGGTGTTGCAGAGAATGCTTGGTGTTGGAAAGAATCTCCACATTTTTGATGACTAGAGGTGTTTGTTCTGTGAGAGGAGAGAAAGACACAAGAGTAGGAGAGAACTGGAGGAGAAAACTGTGTATGTAGGGTTTTTTTTTCTCAGTCCTCTCATTCTAATATGGCCTGGAGTGACAACTCTGGGCAAGTCAGTTAGCTTCTAGGAACCTCAGTCCATGTATTTGTAAAATAAGGGGTTGAAGTATTCTTTAAGAAAGCTTTCAGCTTTAAAATACTATAATTTGGGGGGGGGGGGGTTCCTTGGTGGTGTAGTAGCTAGGCTTCAGCGCTCTCAATGCCGTGGGCTGGGTTCAAATCCCAGCCAGGGAACCACCAAAAAATAAAATTAAATTTAAAAATACTATAATTTTGTGAGTTTTCTTATTAGGAATAAGAAAAAAATGAAAACATTTTTTTCACTGCACATGCACAATTATTTTTTATTACTCAACACACATACTTTGCCAGAAAGTACAAATATGTATTAGCAGAAAGATTAAAATGTAAATCTTCCATACTCTCACCACCATAAATATTTTTATAGAACCATGTGATTAGACAGGATCTGGAGATGATATGAGGATTTGCAACATTGCCCTAAATGGTTTCCTTGGGGACTAAGGAAGTAACATAAACCTATTCCCAGCCAACTCACCGTGTGGGAATCTGTTTCTACAAAAGGCAAACTTATCAAGAGTTTGTACTGAGTAGTGATAGAAATAGTAATCCTGTCGATGGTAGTGCACCTATCAGTTTTTTTATAGAAGGTATATTACAGTATTTTAATGTGAAAATCTCAAAGGTTATTGACATGAGAGAAATGGAAACTTCTAAATATGACCTGTGGCAGCAGTTCAGCAATTGACTATACTGGCTCAGAGAAGATTTCCCAATCAGTGGAGTTCAGCCCCGCTTCCTTGCCTGGGGCTGAACTCCACTGACACCACTTTCTGGTGCAATCAAAAATCAGTAACTCAGTCCTGTGGATTATCTCAAAGGTGTGAGGTAGTGCCTCCTTCATTGTTACTTGCTCATTTTATGTGTGTCTCCGCACTTGTGAGGCAGTTTTCACATTTCACCCTGGGCATGTCACTGGCCAGGCCGGTTTTTCCTTTCTGAGTTTTGTTCCATAGTAATCAGAGGCTAAATGCCATAGTTTGTAGCTTCCAGGCTAGGGGGTGGAGGGTGGAGGGACAGATTTTGCAGTATCTCTAGCAATCTTCTACATAAATAATAGCCACTCAGAAACATAGACAGTTCAGGAGAATTCATTCTTCGGGGAGAAAACTCATTTGCCAGGGACAGTGATTCAAGTTGCTACGCTCACAGGGAATCCTGCTGGAGCCAAATGCTTTCTCAATTATGGAGGTCAGAGGTGAGGCAACGGTGGTTAGAGGCCAAAGCTCTCTATGGATTCCCTTGGCTTTCTGCATTTTCCTTTATAGCTGATTAATACCCAATAACCATTTATTTAAAAAAGAAAACTTCAATTACTCAGTTTAATTAACTTACCTAGTGCAGTATCCACCACAGCCTGCTGAATCCAGACAATGACTTGAGACTTGAGACTTAGGGGCTTGTGTGATCAAAACAAGACCTGGACTTAACCTTTTGCGGGCTGGCACAGGTGAGTACTCCTGAATGCTGGGTAGTGTATTCATTGTAGGTGATTGTTGGAGAGCCTGAAACGTTTGGCCTCAGCTTGACATTTTGCCTAGGTTTCATGATCAAAGCTTTAAGATCAGTCTTCAATCCCTCTTCAGTGAATGTGCTGACAGCCTGGGTTTTATTATTGTTAATTTTAACATACGGTGGAGTACTTCTTTCTGCTTCATTCTTGGACCAATAAACAAATGTTTATTGAGAATCCAGAGAACATGACTTATTTTATACATTTACTAAGTATCTATAGATTTAGACAATCACATGCATTTTTTCTTTTATTACAGCTCTTTAGTATTTTATGGTAGAGGCTATAAAGTATAATGGTTAAGTGAATGCTAAGCCAAATTGCCTCGGTTCAAATCCAGCTCTCATATTTCTCAGCTATGTGATCCTGGACAAGTTAATGGACCTCTCTGTGCCTCAGTTTTCTCACATGTAAAATCAAAATGATAATAGTATCTATCTTGGGGTTATTAAGTAGTAAATTAATGAGCAGATATAAAACAGTTGTAATAGTCCTTGGGCCCCGAGTAGGTCCTCATAATGCTCACCGACAATGAGCATTTATTAAATGACATTGCTACTGCAAGGTCATTATTTCATTGAGGAGTGAGAGTGTAAATTTTCCACAACTACCGTATTTTTCTATGTAAAGATGATACTTTTGTCTAAAATTATTAGACCAAAAATTGGGAGTCATCGTATATACAGAACTAAATGGTTGAGAGGTTTTCTTAATGTTGGGTTAGAAAAGTCAGGGTTAGCTTATACATGGAGCCATCTTATATATGGGAAAATATGGTAATTGTCCTGTCAACTATCATTCATCTATTACCTGTTTTGTGCAAAGCATGGTTCAGGTGATAAAACCACAAAGGTGAATCCTACATGAACTCTATTCTAGAGTTGGTTGGGAGTTCGGCACATACATCCCGATTGTGTGATGAGTTGCTGCAGGAAGTCACCCATTTGCACCAGCCTGCCTGTGACTGAGTCAGGGTAATAGGAAGTGTCACAGTGCTCTGATATGCAATGCATTATTTCCTTTAACGCTTTCTAAATTACCTCACCTTTGTTAGTGATCTTTTGCTCCTAGAAAAAGCCTGGGACACAAGAAAGGAAACAATTCCCAGTGATCTTTAAAAACAACCTTGAAGGAGGTGTTATTGTATGTCACTGACCCTAAGATGCCCATTTTTTCACCTTTTTACTACTACCCTGAAATAGAATGCAGTGAGAAAGCGTTAGCATTGCATGTGTGTGCACAAACATGGTCCTAGTGACTCAGCTGTCACTTCAGCTGAGCTTTGTGCATTATCAATACCACAGGGCTTAATATTTATGGTCATTAAATGTCTTCAAAAAAGATTACAATATGATTTAGATCGAATGAAAAGTTATGGCACATACAGGAAGACCCAGAAACAGAGCACTGCAATTATGATTACAAAATTATGCTTAGTAAGTTTAAAAGAGAGCATTCATTAAATATAAAACAAAATTCTAATTGCTACTAATGCATGGGTCATAGTTGAGTATTGGCAATATTTTCTTGTTTCTTTTTGGCATGTTAACTAATAATTCATTTTACAATTAAAAGCTGCTTAGATTAGATGAAATATAGTACATTTTAAAGCTCCAAAAGTAATTAGAAGATTCTAAAAATAGTTACCTTGAAATTTTCCCCAGCATTCCAAATTTTCAATTTTTGGCAGAGCCAAATTCTACCTACATTCATATTTTGTTTTAAAACTCACCTCATTTTTTAAACCTAAATGCAGTATTTTGCAAGTACATTATTCTTATAAATATAGAATGAAGGCTTTGATGTGCTAGTGAGATGGTTTAAATATGAATTAGAATAAACTCATAACCATTAAAATGAAAAAAACATTTGGCCATTTACCACTATAATTATTTTACAATAGAATGCAGAGAAGTTCAGGATACCTTGGGAAAACTCTCCATTTAGATGAGGTTCCATCTGCTCCGTCAATTCCTCCCAGCCACTGAGCCATTCCCACCATTTCCAGACTCTTTGTTTGCATTTGCTTTCAAGAAATTCACATGGAAAAATCCTGCCCAAACTGAACTCACAGAGAGCTGCCATCAATTTAGTGTTCGACTCCATACCCATAATTCCCATGTTCATTTCTGTTACTAAGGAATGGAAAGTTTGATGCCCTACTTTGGCTGTGATGACTGAGGTTGCTGGAGACTTTGCCATGAATTCTTAATGACATTTGACATAATAATTTTGGAACTTTGGGGTGGGTATCTGATTTTAGCCTAGGGAAATCATTTTGAAGATTGGTACTTGTCCTTCTATTACTTTCAATTTGTAAATCCAGTCATACATCTTTGACTTAATAGAGCATCGCTTTTCACCCACCACCAGGATTCTCGTATCAACAAGATGAGGAAATTCTGTTTATCAGCAAGTGACACTTTGCCCACCTTGCACTTCCTACTAATTATGGCTGTTAAGTTTTCAAGGTCCTGTCACAAGGAGCAGCTCATTAACTTTAATTATTTTTTAAATTCATTGGCTCCAATACAGACTGAAGCTGGCAGATGCCAGAGGGTTATTAGAGTTGCAGAAATTAATTAACAAAGAATGGAAACTCTAATTAGCTGATACTTTTGCTATCTTTGTTTTTCTCACTTAACCAGTTCAGAATGAGTCTAATATCCTTAAAACTAGAGGCAGGGAAAAGGTAAGAGCTGAATGCTCAAGACAAGAAATCCACAGCTTAGGCCTTGGCCAGACAAAGAGCACTTGACTTATTTTCCACCATTTTCCAACTGTACCACCATCAGGGCTGGATTTAGAAAACTGACAGATCATTTGATTCCCAAATAACCTCCAACTGGTGTCTATGTTTATTTGATTCCAGATAAAAGTTGGTGCTTAAATTTATATGCTGAAATCCTAACCCCCAAAAATGATGGTATTAGGAGGTGGCTGAAGCCTTTTGGGGGTGCTCAAATCATGAGGGCAGAACCCTCCTGAATGGGATTAATGCCTTATACAAGAGGCTCCAGAAAGATCCTTGCCTCTCCCATTATATGAGGACACAGGAAGAATGTGCCACTATAAACCAGGAAGAGGGCCCTCATCAAAAGGTAACCATGCTGGTGCCTTGATCTTGGATTTCCAGCCTTAAGAACTATGAGAAATACATCTCCATTGCTTATAAGCTACCCAGTCGATGGTATTTTGTTATAACAGCCAAAATGGACTAAGACTGAAAATTGATACCAAGATGTAGGGGGGTGTCGCTGTAAAAAGTACCTAAAAATGTGGAAGTAGCTTTAGAACTGGGTAATGGGGAGAGGCTGGAAGAGTTTTGAGGTGCATGCTAGTAAAAGCCTATGTTGGGAGTTCCCTGGTGGTGTAGTGGCTAGGCTTCGGTGCTCTCAATGCCGTGGCCTGGGTTCGATTCCCAGCCAGGGAACTACCCCCGCCCCTCCCCCCCAAAAAAGCCTATGTTGCTATGAACAGACCATTAAAAGGAGATTCTCCTGAAGGCTGTAGAAAAAGGCTCATCTTAGAAAATACCTAAGTGGTCATGAACAGAATGTTAAAAATATGGACAGTAAAGTCCATTCTGATGAGCTCTCAGACAGAAACGAGGAACATGGTATTGGAGACGGGAGGAAAGGCCATTCTTGTTATAAACTGGCAAAAATCTTGGCTCAATTTCGAATTCCAGTGTCGGGCTCTTCTGCTGCCCCCAGGTGCAGCTTGGGAGGGCATAGGTGATAAACCTTGGCGACCTTTATGTGGGGTGCAGAGGGCACAAGCCATGTAGATTTTAAAGGATGCCCAGACCGAGGGTGGCTATGGGGTGAGGTGACTACACAGAGCCTGGACTACGGCAATGCCCCCATCCTGCCTGTGATTCCAGCTCTTGAGAGGCCTGTGCCCTGTGCTTTAACATGATTTATATTGTTCCATAGTACAGAGCAGGGGCAAGGAGAAATAAATAACCTGCAATGGAAAGATACATTCCTCTCTATCATATAGAAGTTCTGCCAACCTCTTCCACATGCTGAGGAAGTATAAATTGGATGCAGCTCATGAGTGTCCATGTCTCCATTAAACAAGCAAAAAACAAACAAATAAAAAACATCATGCAAATAAAGTAGGTATCAAGAGGTCAATATTGTGCTTAAGACATTTACTTCTGGCCCTGCTGGCATCTCTCATCTTCAGATGGCTCACGGGTAATAATTAACCTAAGCACTCATTCCCTAAAGTTAGATGCCCACAAAGTCGCTAGAAGGGCTCAGCTGCTAGGAGATGTTGAAAGAAGTCGCGCTGGGAAAGCTATTTAAGCAGGTTCTTTTATCCGCAAAATACAGATAGGCAAGGCAGGCTACCTGGAGTAATAGAGGTTTTAGTTAAAAATACATGCGCTAATAAAGGTGATAAAAATGTCAAAGAAATGAAAGAGCTATTAGTACATTTGGGGCCTTACTGTAGTAGGTCCCTCTTACCTGTAGTTTTACTTTCCATGGTTTCAGTTACCTGCAGTCAACTGCAGTCTGAAAATATTAAATGGAAATTTTCAGAAATAAACACTTCATAAGTTTTAAATGACACACCATTCTGAGGAGTGTGATGAAATCTTGCTCTGCCCAGCTCGGGATGCAGATCTTCCCTTTGTCCAGCATGTCCACACTGTATATGCTACCTGCCCGTTAGGCACTTAGTGGCCATCCTAGTTATCGAATTGACTGTCACAGTACCAGAGCACTTGTGTTCAAGTAACTCTTATTTTACTTAACAATGGCCCCATAGCAATTCAGATATGCCAAAGGGAAGCCATAAAGTGCTTCCTTTTAATGAAAAGGTGAGTATAGTACAATACAATATTTTGAGAGCAAGACCTCATTCATATAACTTTTATTACAGTATATTGTTATAATTGTTCTATTTTATTATTGTTAATCTCTTACTGTATCTAATTTATAAATTAAACTTTATCATAGGTACGTATATATAGGAAAAATTTAGTATATATAGGGTTTGGTACTACCTGTGGCTTCAGGCATTCACTGGGGTCTTGGAACATACCCCACCATGGAGAAGGGGAGGCTGCTCTGTTAAGTTTGTTTGCTGGGAAGATCGCATCCAGCTCTAGAGATTTTCTTTGACAATGTAGTGGGGGTAGGATAGTCTTTTCAATATGTGGTGTTGGGCTATTTGGATGTTCGTATGCAAAAGAAATGAGCCTCAACACACACCTCACACCTTATATAAACATTAACTCAAAATCTATCATAGACCTAAATGTAAAACATGAAACTATGAAACTTCTAGAAGAAAACATAGGAGAAAATCTGTGTGACCTTGAGTTTGGTGATAAGTTATTAGCTACACTATCAAAAGCACGATACATAAAAAAAAATCAATAAATGGAACTTTATAAAAATTAAAAACATTTGCTCTGTGCTTGACACTGTTAAGAGAATAAGAAGAGAAGCCAATATCTGTGTATAAGTCACATATTTGGTAAGGATTCATATTCAGAACATAGAAGGAACACCTAAACTCAACCATATGAAAATAAGTAACCGAATTTAAAAATAGGCAAAATATCTGAATGGACACATCACCAGGAAGCTATGTGGATGGCAGATAAGTATACGAAAAGATGTTCAACAGCATTTGTCACTGGAGAAATTCAAATTAAACCACAACAAGATACCACTATATAGTAACACCTAACAGAATGATTAAAATCCCAAAACTGACAATACCAAATGCTGATGAGAATGCAGTGCAGTAGGAATTCATTTCTGGTGGGAATGCAAAACAGTACAGCCATTTTGGAAGACAGGTCAGCAGCTTCTTATAAAGTTAAACATAAACTTACCACACAACCCAGCAAACCCACTCTTGGGTATTTACCCCAGTGAATTAAAAATTTATGTTCATACAAAAACCTATATATGAATGTTTATAGCAGCTTTATTGATACTTGCCAAAAACTAGAAGCAACCGAGATGTCCTTTAACAGCTAAATGAAAAAAAACAAATTAGGGAACATACGTACAATGGAATACTATTCAGTAATAAAAATGAATGAGCTACTGAGTCACACAACATGCATGAATCTTAAATGCATTTTGCTAAGTGAAAGAAACTAGACCCCAAAGTCTACCTACTGTGTAATTCTATTCATATTCATATGGCATTCTGGGAAAGACAAAACTATATGGATGGAAAACAAATTAGTGGTTGCCAGGGGTTAAAAGAAGGGGGAGTGGTTTCTCACAAAGAGGACACACAAGGATAATGTTAGGGTGATGGACGTGTTTTGTATGGTAGTAGGGTGGTGGATACGTGCATCTGTAAAAACTCAAAGAACTGTACATCACAAAGAGTGGATCCTAGCACCTGCAAATTAAAATCAACCAGGATGTCAGGGGTCCCAGGATGGAACGCAAACTGGGACTAATCTAATTGTATTGCACAGTGAAGGTTACCATATATCTCCACTTTGCTAGAGAAGGCATGACAGAAAAGAAGAGCCAGCCTACGTAATCGTGGGAAATGGTGTTTTTACTTGAAACTGTAAAGCTAAAGATTTAAATACCATATATAAATACCATGCTCCAGTTGGTAAAGTTGCTCCTTACAGGACCATATGTTAACACTTCTGAAACTATTTTATATGTAGACTAGGTTGAAAAAATAAGTAAATAAATGGTAGCTAATGGGAACTATATTTCTCACTGTCAGAGAAAGAAGTTACATCTAAGCAGAGGGAAAATGCCAGAATGAATACTGTGGGGCTCAATTAGAGTCAGAGGCAGTATGAATTTATATTTAGTTTAATGTATATACAGCTAGGGAGATACAGAAATAATTATAGATATGTGTGTGTACATAGATCAATATATATTCACATGCTTCCTAGCTCTGTCTGCTGAGAAGGCCTGAAAGCAGTACACTTCAGTAGCACTGAGTACACTCAGCACCCAGACCTTGGTTTCCAAATATCATTCTCCAATTAAAGGCATCAGGGCTCCTGGGAGAATGGCTGATGCTAGCACTGGTGCAGGAAAATACAAGGCGAACCGGGAGCATTTCGTACTGCCAGAAAGTACAGAAATGCTCAAATAACCAAAGAATGGGCTTCCTGCTCTTGGGTCAACCCACTCCACCATCTTGGGGTGTACTTTTTAACTTTCTTCTATCATAAACTTTAACTTTTCTATATTTTCAACAATAACAACAACAACAACAAAAAAAAAAAAACCAAAAGAATGATTTGCAGGACAATGTGAATGTACTTAATACCACTAAACTGTACACTTAGAAATGGTTATGGTAAATTTTGTTTTATGTATTTTCCCATACACAGAACAAAGATGAGAATCTATCAGGGAACACAGAAGTCAACCTGAAAGTGAGCCCAGTGGGCAAAGCTGGAAAGATCTGAACAAAGAAATACACCCTTTTGCATTTCCACCAGCATTGAATAATGCAGTATTGGATTATAATTAAAGTACAAAATAAATATACATGAGCTCATACTAATATAAACAAAATGACTGAATAAATACTAAATAGGAGAGACAAGGCAAAATTCCTTACAGAATTCCAAATTATTTCTGTAGGTACTTTCATTCAGGAGGTGGAGTTTGAGGGTGAGCCAGGCTTAGTGACTTGCTCCCAGGAGAAAGGGAGGAAGTAGTAACTTTACTGTGGAAGCAGACAGCACCTTAACAAAGTGGTCAAGGTTAACATCACCAGTAACGAGTCATGTTACTTGCATGCACTGCTGATATGTAATGAAAAGCGCACTTAACTTCTGTGGTCTTTCTCCCCCAAACTCACAAGCCCAGTCGAATCATGAGAAAAATATCAGATACACCCAAATGCAAGTATATCCTGCAAAGTACCTGACAGTGCTATTTGAAACCATCAGGTCATGAAAAACAGGGAAGTCTGAGACACTGTCACAGACCAGAGAAGACTTAGGAGACAGGACAACTAATTGTGATCAAGGATCCTGGAACAGAAAAAGAACATTAGAGGAAAAACTTGTGAAATCGGAATAAAATTTAGAGTTTAGTTAACACTCATGTACAAATGTTGATTTCTTGGTTTCAACGAAGGTACCATGGTGATGTGAGATGCTAAGAATGGGAGAAGCTGGGTGAAGGGCATAGAGGAATTCTTGGTGCTATCTGTAACTTTTCTGTAAATCTAGAATTATTACAAAATTAAAAGTTTTGTTTAAAGGAAAAACTAAATAAAAGTTTGACAATAAAGATGATGGGAACATCAAAAAAACACAAGAACATCAGCACAATTGGGCCCATGATGGAAGGAGGACCCCTCTCAGCTCTAGAGATTCTCATTGGTTATCTGATTGCCCACGAACAGCAGAGGATTATTGAGTATCACTCTTGAGTGGTAGTTCTCACAGTTTGTGTATCAGAATCACCTAGAAATTAGCAAAAACTACTAGGACCCAGGCTCATTGAAGTAAACTAGCACTTGAACTTCCGTATTTTCATAAAGTTCCCTGATGATTCTGATACAGATCCAAGTTTGAGAACCACCGCTCTAGTGCTTGTCTGTTAACATGACGGTTAACATTACCATTCATTCATTTATTCCTTCAACAACCATCTATTGAACAACTATTCTGTGCCAGCCTGTTGTTAGTGCTAAGTTCTAACAGTAGACACACAGGCAAAGATCTCATAGAACGGAGCTAACATTCTAATGTGCAAATAAATATACACTATTGAGTCTCTTCTTGTATCTCCTGGTTCCATGTCCCTGAAGAGAAATTTGATTGGCCTCGCTAGTCACAACCATCTCGTTTGTTTGGAGGAGCTGGGAGCAGAGCTCGTCTTAACAGGCCACGGAATAGGTTATTTGTTAGTGTAGGTGTTGATGATTGCCAGTAGGTCAAGGGGGTCCCCACTACTCCAGTGTGCTATGGCTAGTGTTCTATGGCACTTGACATGACACCTCCTGAGCTTTGCTCCCTAAGCAAAACAAGCTGGGGCCATCGATGAGGAAGACCCCACTGGCTGACTATGCAGAGTGGTTAGCATCCAAATGCAGCACGAGTGCTCACTTCAGCAGCACATATACCAAATGCAGCAGAAGCCAAACTTTCCCAGGTCAGTGTGGATGCAGAAGTATTAGGCTTCACTAGCTGATGTGAGAACAATGAACCTGTCATTTATGCTCATTTATAGGGGAAAAAAAATTAATGAAACCCAGAAGAGACTCAGAAAATTGTATCTCAAATGCTTCTTCCAGAAAAGTAAATTTCTTCTGGTTTGATTTTTTTTTTTAGTCTGTAGGTATTTGCTTTTGCTTGGCTTTGCTTTTCTGCTGCCTGTGATGTTTCAAAGTGTCAACTTGCCTGCAGCAGATTTCCTACCTGAATTGAGATTGACTTGGACAGTAATCTCCCATGTCTTCCCCTCCATCATATTATATTTATATTAGCTTTGATAACATTCTTGTGATTTTATTCTCTACCCTCTGAGCACATATCCTAACTAAAAGAGGAAAACTGGCACCATAAAAACTGGAGCAATGGTTATCACAGTTTTTTAGTCCCTAATCAGGTGAGCCTTGTACCTCACCCTTTATCAATTGCCATAAAGGAGATAACAGGTCTTGATGAGGCACAAATAGAAGCGCAGAGGTAACTTACTAACTGAATCTGATAAACAAAAGGCTTTAAAGCTAGCTATTCATTTAATTCAAATCAACAAACATTACAACCATGTTCCCAGCACTCAACCAGGAACTGGGGATCTAAAGATGAAAAAACTCCATCCTCACCCTGAATGAATGGACCCGAAATGGTGCCTGTCATGATGAGGATGTTACCAGAAAAGAAGAAACTAACTATTTCAGGAACTCAGAGTGAGGGGACAGTCATTCTGAATTTAGGGATAAATAACTAACATGTGAGAGGGGCATTAAGGGATAGTTAGATTTTTTCTAAGAAAAATGTAGGAAAGAGCATTCCAGATATATGCATTAGCATAAATAAAGTCAAGAAGGTAAGAAAGTAAATGGCATAAATGAGGAATAGCAGGTAGTCATTTGTGTAGCTGAAACATACCGCTCTAAGGAAGGGCTGGGGTTGCTCACAGACCACCAAAGAACCGCAGCCTGGGTTCTGCAAAAGCATGGCTAATGTCAGACGTCTGGGAAACAAAAAATTGTGATCACTGAACATAGCAACAGCTTACTACACCACCAAGAAGAGGATTATAATTGCCAAGCAGAACAAAACATTATCATCAAATCTAGTGGTTATATTGATTCCTTTGCATTAAATTAATTTGTTGAATTAGCTGCCAGGTACTCTGCTAAGTATTAGAAACACAGAGCTGACTCCACTGCAGTCCCTGTCCTGGAGGAGCTGAGTAACTGGAGATTTCATTTATGTACTTATGATTTATTAGGCCTCCTAAAATCTGGTGCTGGTTTATTGACAGGAAAGAAAGATAAATAACTTTTTATGTTTAAAATGTAAATGCTCTTTATTGTTACAGAAGCAGTCCATGAGCATTACAGAATATAGAATCAGTAAAAACAAAAAATAAAACATTTCTGTCACTACCCAGAAATCACCACTGTAACCCTTGCTTCATATCCTCCCACATCTTCATATACATACATATACAATAATATGTATTTTGTTTGTAACAATGTTTTCATATTTTTAGAGACATTATAACCTATTTTTTTTGTCAATAATTCCCACTTTTCCATGTCAATAAATGCTTTTGTTTTACCACTCCATACACATTCAAATTTATCCAATTGAGCCAAAAATGTCCTTTACAGCTAATTTCTCCAAATCAGCCCCCAACTCAAGACCTTTCATTGCATCTGGTGGTTATGCCCTTCACATATCTTTTAATTCGGTATAGTCCCTTTCTTATTCTAACTTGATGAAAAGAGCTAACCAGCTGTTCTGAAGAATGGTCTACATCCTATATTTATCTGTTTGCTCTCTTGCCTGTCAGTTTGTTGCTCTGTCCTCTGTATTCCTGTAACTGGAATATCTGAAGATGGGAAGCAAGTTAAACATTTTGGGCTAGAATACTTACTTCATGGGTGATAATATGTACTTCACGTTGTTTCACATCAGAACATGCATGTTCTGATATCTGGTTGATCCACCATTGATGATGGTCAAAATGACCACTGGGCAATGGCCATAAATGGGGGTTTTCAAGGGAAGGGGCAAAAGAAAGGAACAATGGAATAGGAAAATTATAAATACAACTTGTTTACCTAAAGGAAATGGGATAGGGAACCCAGCAGCAGGTACTGGAACGCCAAGGACATCCAATTGTACTGATCTTGTTCTAACAATTAGGGAAGGCAAAAAAAAAAAAAAAAAAAAAAAAAAAGAACTTAGTGGGTCCTCCATGACTCTTTGGAACAGCTGTTTTATTAAAAGAACGTTTCCCTTTATAAAACTGAGCTGAGCAGACGCGGTATCCAGTCTACGGACAGCCACTGTCACCTTCCTCTGTACAACCTGGGACAAGACACAGAGAACAGGGAGGAAGTTCGGTGTGCTTGCATCCTCCCCAATTCTTTTCAGCAGCAGCTCTTTCCTTGTCTCTGGCCACCAGTGGGAGCTACAACCAAGGAACCGTCCTTTCGGGCGACTAGGAACGAGTCTAGATGAATCTTGTCCGACCCAGGACCCCGTATGAAGGTGCCGAAGCCGGATGAACCATATTTCTGCTCTCTCGCGAGCATGAGCAGGCCCCTCCCTGGTAACCTTTTTCGGCCCTTCCACCCGACTCGCGCACGCTCAGGCACTCTCAGCGTCTCGCGGTAGGTGGCGCTGTCTGCGGCGTCACAGGGGCACTGGCTGCCGCGGAGACGATCTCCCGGCGGGCAGTGCGGCCCGGCTCTCCGGCTGCAGCGAGTGCCACGTCCCAAGTGCTACGCGGAGGAACCGGCGGTACGCGGGGGGTGGGGAGCAGCGCAGAGCCCGGCTCGGCCACACTGATCGCCCTCCGCCATGGGCTCTTCGCAGAGCGTGGAGATCCCAGGCGGGGGCACGGAAGGCTACCATGTCCTGCGGGTAAGAACTCCGACGGCGGCCCGAGAGCGGTGGAATGGAGGCGGGGCCTGGCCGCGGGGAGGCGGAGGCCCCGACGGGCCCTTTACCGGAGCTGCCAGGCCCGACCCCGTGAAGGAGCGGCGACTGCGGGCTCTGCTTTGCCGAGGCCGGTTCGGGAGGCCGCTAGCCTACCCCCTTCCTGGTGGCCGTGGTCCCGGGGTTCTCCGCTTTAGTAGGACGGGCTGGCACGGCGACTTCTCTGGGGGGCTGCCCAGGCGAGAGAGTGGCAACGTTGGCTTCTTTTCCTTCTCACTGTGTTCTCTGCCCTCTTCCCCTTAATGCTTAGCTTCCAAAGTTAGGAAAGGTTTGCGATCAAAGTCTGCGAAGAGGTGATGGTGAAGGTATCTTTTGAGTTTTCCGAGGAAAGGAAACCTGGAACCCGCAGACAGGAGGCGGGTATTGCGACGGCAGGTGTTAATTCACCTCGGTGCTGTCTGAATGTCCGGAAAAGCCAATTAGGTAAACAGAAAATGAAATGGCTTTGAAGTAGCTTTGACGGACTTAAATTTACTTGAATTTTACAGTTTTACTCTCCAGTGTTGCTTCTGACCTTTTCAAATCCTCCTCTTCCACATTTCCTGGAGGCGGGGGTGGGGGGTTGGGGGAGACTTCTCTTCTGTCCTCGAAGTGCTCATAGTGTTGTGGAGATTAAGGTTTAGAGTCACAGTGATAAATGGAGTCGAATGTTTAAAAATATAATCTAGGTAAATAAAAGGAAAGCATCCTCAGTCACCAGAATGCAGAGAAACATAGTATCTCAAAAGGCGTTAGCTAAGCCCCTGCTTATGGGCAGCCTGGGTTGAACATACTGAAACTAGGAGTCTTTAAAAGTAGCATTGGTGGTTGTGTACTGTGATACCTGCGTGTGTGGTAACATGATTGATGGTCAACAGAGTGGCCCCAATTTGTAGCGCCATTTCAGGACGTAATAGAGTATCACTGGATATTAGCTTCTCACAGGCAAGAGCATTTTCACTGAAAGTGAGGAAGTGCACTTCCTGGTGCTACATTCATTTTCTGCCTTAGGCCTTGTTTTAAGTGAGACACGCTCTTAAACTAAAGTACCCAGATACCTGTGCATTAGAGCTGTCATCAGTCACCTTTCTGATCTTCAGGATTATCATGCCTACTTGCCCCTCCACTCTATTAAAAATCCCTCTTAAAGCCACACTCTTGGCTGAAAAGGGTAATTGTGCTGGAAAAGTAAAGGGAATCTATAAATCATATTCCCTTCCTCTTCCCTTCAGCTAATCCATCCCCCCAAGTACCACACTGCTGGGGGAAGTGGAGGAAGTGCCATATCCCAGATGTGAAGTGATTTCTGTTAATGACTACGTTTGCCTTAACAAGTTAAAATGTATTTACATAAGTGCACCTCAGTAAATCATCACTGATACATATTCTGAAGTGTTACTCATCTATAAATCTGAAGCACTAGGGACATCCTTAGTTTCCAGTCTGCATCTGGACCAAAAATATTGCAAAAGATGAAATAATTATCTCTTTTTTTGTTTGTTTTATTAATTGGAGCTTTAACCTCTTAATACACATTTAATTTGAATTTTCAGTCAAAAAATAATTGAATTTTTCCCCACAAAAAGTTGGTGTTTCAAAAACTTAGTTTAATGCACAAATTTATTTTGAATTTTGGTTTAAAAATCGAATGTTTTAAATAAAAAGCTTGTTTATTCACAATACCTTTGGTCCTGTAAATGTACTGGCCACTTTTGTTAGACTTGAGCATGTGCAAAATTGCCAGTAAGGAGCACTTGTGTCAGGCATGGGCATGTGGAGTAGTAAGTTAAAATAGTAATGATCATCTAGTTAAAAATTTTAAAAATGTATCTTGAGTTTCTAACCCACTCTGCCCAGTTTTCATAATTGCTTTTCTTATCTTTGTTCTTAAAGGGGAGAGTACTATGTTAAATCTCAACAGATAAAAGTAGTTTCCTTTCATTTATTATTGCCTAAATGTACAGCAGTATATTCCACTGCTGGCTTACCTAGTTTTGTAAACCACAGTAAATACATTAGGAAAACTTTGGAAAAAAATCATCTGTGTTTAACAAGTTCTAGAGTGATTTAATTCAGCGTGTCCAGCCTTTTGGCTTCCCTGGGCCACATTGGAAGAATTACCTTGGGCCACACGTAAAATACATTAACACTAATGATAGCTGATGCGTTTTTGTTTTTTTTTTTTTTAAAGATCACAAAAAAAAATCTCATAATGTTTTAAGAATTTGTGTTGGGCCACATTCAAAGCTATCCTGAGCTGCAGATTGGACATGTGTGATTTAATTAGAATTTAGTTTTCTTTTCTTTTTTTTTTTTAGTGTGGGTAGACCTTGGCTGGGAATCGAACCCAGACCGCTGCGTTGACAGCACTGAAGCCTAGCCACTACACCACCAGGGAAATCCCAGAATTTAGTTTTCTTGAAATAATCAATTTCCTGGCCACTTCCTTGTTAGTAATAAAAACTTGTATGACTGGGTTTTGAAATACCAAGTAGAGTGACGCCCATATTCACTATTGTTATTGTTATTTTAAAGTCCCTACAATTCATATAGATTGCACTTTACATTTTTTCCTCATTTTTCCATATTCACTGTTAGATTCTGTTTTTAAAAAAAATCTTTAGGGACAACCTTGAAATGGTTCCAGATTGTCTGTTATGAGCAGTACACTTACCTCGTTATGATTTATGTGTTTATGTATTCATGCACATTTTAATGTTGTGATCATATTGTATTCCCAAATCCCCACCGTGGAAATAACCACTTTACTCCTAGATAGTTTCTTATGTATCCTTTCAAAAGTGTCTTAGGCATATAAAAGAATCCACCCACCTCTTTTACTCTTTTTCTGTTTCCTTTTGTAACTCTTGGGATCATACGATACATACTGTTCAAACTCCTGGGTCTTCTCATTTGATAACCCATCTTGGCAGTCTTTCCATAGCAACACGAAGAGTTCCCTGCCTCTTGTTTCACTTTGCTCCTTAGTAGTCTGTGGTACCACAGTTTGGTTAAGCAGTACCTGCTGGTATTGGACATTTAATTTTTCTAATCTTTTGCTGTTAAAAGTACATTTCTACAACTTTAAGTCCTACTTTTTGTTTTCACTTAAAATGTTCATTTTTCCCCAAATTACTGAATTTTAATTGTTGTCTATATAAATGTTGATCTTCATTTTAGTAAATTATACATTGTTTTCTGATTATCAGCACCTGTTTATTAGAGATCATTTGGATAAGTTAAAAAAGTATAACAAAGAACCTAAATTACCAGTAATCCTAGCATATAAAGGTAAATACTGGAGTTCCCTGGTGGTGTATTGGCTAAGGCTTTGGTGCTGTCAACGCTGCGGCCTGGGTTCGATTCCCAGCCAGGGAACCACCCACATAACCAAAAGACAAAACAAAACAAAAAAACAAAAACAACAACAAAAAGGTAAATACTGTTGAAGTATTTTTCCTAGTCATTTTTCCCCCTGTACCTAACATTACCCCTTAACCATGTTTCACAAAGATTGTGAATGATAAGACATATTCAAGTACAGTATGGTCAAAAGTTATCATAAGATGTTGGCTTTGCAACCTAAATATCCAACAGCTCAGGAATTGTTAAATAAATCAGGGCTTCACCACAGATTCAAATACTATGGATTCAGTGAAAATTATGTTTCAAAATACTGTGGACATAGTTATTGCCTCTGTGTATGTCCATGTACTTTTAAGCACCCAGAAAAATAAAATGGAAAGGTAATAAGCCAGAATATTAAAAAGATTATTGGTGGGTGGTAACATATTTACATTCCTTTTAAACTTCAATTATTTTCTAAAATTTCCACAGTGATCATGAAAATTTGTATATTCACAAAAGTCTAGTTATAAAAAGTTATTTTTAAAAAGTGGGCTCCTGGGAGTTCCCTGATGGTGTAGTGGCTTAAGGCTTCGGCGCTGGCGCTGTCAGCGCTGTGGCCTGGGTTCGATTCCCAGCCAGGGAGCTACCCACATACAAAAAAAAAAAAAGTGGGCTCCTAATGGAAAATTTTTTCATTTGTTCACAAATCTTTTAAAGATAACTTTAGATTCCCTGATGTACTGGGTCCAGTTCCATGTTCATCATGAGTATCACTTTTTTCCTGTCACAAATGTTAGAATTAAACAGGGAAAAAAATGTTAGCCAGGGCTTCTAGTTTTATTAGAAGTTACTGTGAGTTATTACAGTTGAAATATATCAAATACAGAAATCTTGCCTGGATTTTCCATTAATTATCAAGTGAATCCAACAAAGCCATTTTCAAAGTTATATTTTTGGAGTTTCCTCATGAAGGCTTATTATAAGATCTGTTTCTAAATTAAAGTATTCTAATTGATTCTATTGTACACTTAGTGTTTCTTTATTATTATTAAATTTATTTTGGTGACATTGGTTAGTAAAAATTACATAGGTTCCAGGTATACAGTTCTATAGTACATAGCCCATGTGTTGCAATATGTGTTCCCCACCCAGAGTCACTTCTCTTTCCATCACCATGTGTTTGAGTCCCCCTCCCTCCTCCTCCACCTCACTTAATACTTTTTGAGATGAGGGATATCAGAGGACATTATGAAACCAATGTTCACACCAGTACGGGGACATGGAAATGTCATGTTCACTATTTTTAATAATTTCTAACAACAGAGACTTTGAGGTGATGGATGTTTTATAGGAAAGGACATTGAGATGAAATGTGTCTCCAGTGTAGTAACAGGCCTTTATCTCCTGAGCCATTTGATGCAGACTGGGCAGTACTAGGTACTTTCCTTAAAGGACAAAGTGACAGTAAGTGGAATTATTTCTACAGAAAATGGAATACCTAGACCACATCTGTTATATGGATCTACTCTTTTAAAATGATGTCCCAATAATCTACATAAAATCCTGTACTATTTATTTTGAGAAAGTGAATTCCCAATATTTGATAGTCATATTTTTTTCTTATACAGTGTTTCTCATTTAAAACTTATGCTTCGATTTGTAAAACATAAAACTGTCACTACTGCCCCTTCTCTTTTATTCTGAAAACAATGGGTGTAAAAAGGAAACAGTTGGGTTTCTTGATGTCTTTTTCCAAATAAAAAGTTATAATTGAAGAAGCTTTATAAATGCCACTTAAGATTCTCACCTGCTCCCAAAATTAATCTCTTTCTAATAAAAGACTGAGAAGTTTAATAAGCATTCTTGAAGTTGCTTTTAATGTAGGAAGCGGAATATTTCAATTTATTAATGCCACGGAATGCAATGTATGTAAACCTTAGGACACTTGTAGGGATTGTCAGTATCATTGGAAATAAACATTTCCCAATATAAATAGGACTTGAACAAATGTAAACTTTCATGTTTTTGTGATGAAGTGTGTTTTGTTATATGCCTTGGCATCCTCAGGCTCTTCGTTTGGGGAACCCTGCTGTTGTTATGCTGGCTCTGGTCAGTTAATAGAGTACACGGTACTGGCTCTAGTGCCTTCTGTGTCAGATAGTGACAGGGTTTTTTGTTTTGTTTTTTTTAATAATTCCCCTGGAATTTTCATAGAATTGAACTTTAAATAACCACTTACATTAGTACATTCATTTTGCTGGCTTTAATATTCTACTGAAAGAATTATGTTGTTTTGATTGATTCACTAACAAAGTATTAGTTCATATATATTAGCAAATACTTATTTCCCAAGGTTTGATATGTCTTTGCAATCTGGCTCTAGATTGCCTTGGGAGGTGTGATTGATTTATCAAGTAAGATGGCTTTTTTCCCTAACAGCATATGCATATCAAAGTAGTTACTTTGAGAAACTCTACACATCCTTCTTGGCATTGCAAATAATTTACTACAGCCTGAAGAGGATGATGATTTGTTTGTTTGTTTGTTTTTGTTTTTTTAAGCACCAAGGAGAGATCATTCAAGCACATTATCAGCAATAAGGAACTTTGTCAATTTGTGAACACACATACATTGACTATTGTAGTAGACCACCAGAGAACACCTTTGGAATCACTGGATTCTGGTCTCAGCTTCATCACTTCTTTGTTTTTCTTTGGGCAAACTTTTGAATTTCCTTTTATTGAAAAATGGGGATAATAGTGCCTCCTCCACCTTTTTTACTAAAAACCATGTTATATATTGTATATAAAAATATTTTGAAATTAATTGAGCATATTAAATTTCTTTATTGACACAGTGCTGTCTACCTCATTGGTTATCCTGAGAATTAAATGAGATATCGCATGTAAAACACTTAGCATAGGATCTGGAATGATATAAAAACTCAATAAATGTTATCTGATACTTTTATTAGTATTTGCATTATTGTATCACACATTAAAAACCAATGTCATAGTGACAATACTAGTTAAAATATACTTGTAAACCTTTTAAGTTCTATTTCTATTTAATTAGTCATTCAGTAGGTACTTTTTGCCCATGTACTTAATTAACCCTGTACTTTACTGCTGATTAAAATGTAAGTTTTGGATCAAATCTGCTTCATTAATTTTACAAATGTGCCTGCTAATTTTTAAGAAAATCTTATATCTGTTTTTTAATAAGTGAGTACCAGTGTTCTTTTCATTGCTTTGCCACATTGTGACTCAACACATTACTTAAAAGAGTCTATGTTATTAAAATGAACTTATTGGGTTTGATCTAGACTGTAGAATCTATAGATAACTTAGCAACAGTTAGACTTATTTCATGATGAGTCATTAAATATTAGGGCCTATCCATTCAGCCTTCTCACTTCACAGCTAACAAAAAGGAGCACAGAGAGAGGTTACACAGCAAGTTTTCTTTCCCTAATGAACAAATACCTAAGTTGGTATTTGAAGATTATAAAGTTGAGGTGACAGGTTGTCAGAGTTTTTGCTTCTTTTGGAGCTGACTTAAGTTTCTTTCAACATCATTTTCCTAATATGCAGATCTTTTCTATGAAGAAGCTATGATTAACTAGTTTTTATTTTCTTTTAGTTACCATTAGAATTTTATTTCAAATTGCTTCATATGTTACAAGTTACATCATAGGTTCAGTGTCAGGAGAACATGCTCTTTGCGTTATTTTAGTCGAACATTTGAGGAGAATGTTTTAGCTGGTGAGGCTTGAACTCTTCTAGTCTGTTGCAAAATTATTTACCACACACTTGTGTCAAGTCCAAAATAGGAAAACTGGTACTTTTCAGATGTAGAAGGGCTTTCCCACTCCAAAGGCACCTTTCTTATATCTTGGAAGGATTTAGTTTATTTTATTGTATCACATTCCCAGATCTTTTCCCATCGTTTTGATCACCTAAACACACTCATATAACAAGCACACACTCATGTAACATGAGGCTTTATGTGTATAGTTGAAATGAGTCATGATTTAGGTGTTAACTTGGATTGAAATTTTTAGTCTCATTTAACATCTCTACTGTTTTAAAAACAGTACAAAAGTGAGTGTTAACATTAAATTGAGAGAGGAGATGATGGTGTAGACAAAAAGTCATTCAAAGGGATTTATCTACCTTTTTTGCGTGAAGAATGACTTTCTGGTGCAGTAATAAAAAGGAGACACATTCAATTGAGTCAATTTTATGGAAACATCTCATGGTCAGAAAACTTAAGGAAGATAATTCACATACCAGCCAGAAACTTGGGTAAGTTTATCTTTGTATATCATCTTATAAAATACCTAGTCTGGTGATATCTTGTGTTCTGAAATAACTTTGTGATTTCCTTTGCTACTCTAAGTTAGCAGTTCTGTATTCCTCAACTGGAAGTATATGAGGACTGTCCAGGAAAAAAATCCAGCCACAAATGCCTCGCTTTTTCATATTACGTGGCTGAATACTTTCCAGACAGCCCTCATATAAGTAAACGGACCAATGCAGTTAGGAAAAATGACTTCTTTCCCCTGCAAACTCCACCCAAACTTTTCTTCCTTTCCATTCTGCTATTCCTCTCTCCTCCAAGTCAAGATGTAGAAGAGATAGAGAGGTTCGTGGGAAATTACCTAAACGTAGTATAAAATGCTTTTATACTTTTAATCCCAGGAGAAGAGTTGGATACTTCACTTTTGAAAAGCAACCTGAATAGAACTATTAGGTCTGTAAACAAAGAAAAACTTAGTCTCAATCTGGTAAAACTTTCTAATGATCCAGAATAAGAAGGTGAGAGAAAAGTCAGAAGTTTAATTACTTTTATTACCTGCAATCTGAGTAGACAAATGTATCGTAGATATTAATGGTATCTTATAGGACATTTTTTTCCAAACTTTATTTTTATTATAGCTCAAAGTAAGAAATATAAGTAGACTTTCCATTAGTCAGCATTCTCAAGCCGGTAGCTTGAGAGTGCCAGTTACTTGAGCTCCAGTTAATAGAGAGTCTGCTTACGTTTATCTGACATCTACCAATCCCCATGAGTGCTGGTTAACTGAGAGTCTACTGTATTTCTATTGCAAATGGTATGTACTACTACATTTCATGAGAAATACCTTTATTAAGTCATGAGTTTTGGAATCAGATAGCCAAACTATGTAAAATAAATGTAAATAGTATCTTAAGAGTGGTCCTGAAATGTTCTAGTAAAGAATATTGTAAGGTATATAAATATCTAATTACTACGTTGTGCACCTGACACTAATATAATACTGTATGTCAACTGTAATTGAAAAATAAATTTTAAAAAAGAATGAGCGATATAAGTTACTTTGTGGCCTTTATATTGCCTACTCAGAGTTCTTCTAGACTTAATTGTTGATTTTCAAATTGTGTTCCTTATTGGTAGATACTGGGTGTTTTCTTAGATTGTAGTACTTTCATTTCACTTTCTGGATAGAGGGAGAATATCTTAAAATTTTTTATATTAAAAGAAGTGCATGTAAGTGTCCAGCCTAATGAATTTCCACAAACTACACAACTTGTGTAACCAGCGTTTCATTCCCTTCTCGTCACACCCCACTACTCCCCAGATCCCCAGAGTGAGTACTATCCTTATTTCTAACAGCATCGATTAGTTCGGCCTGTTCTCATACTTTATATAAATATAGTCATGTGATATACACGCATTTGTGTCTGGCTTCTTTTACTTATGAGATTTTTATTGCTTGTGAGATTTATCCATGTTGTGTATTGCTGCAGACCTTTCATTAATGCATTTTATGCCATTGAGAGCATATATGAAAATTTATTCTTTTGGTGAACATGTAGTTTTGGTTTGGAGCTGTTACAGATAGTGCTACTGTGAACATTATACTGTAGACTTGTAGTCTTTTGGAAAATGAGGGCTCTCTGGACAGTATCCAGCTGTAATAAGAAAAATGGAGGCATTTACGGCTGGTTTTTTTCTGGACAGCCCTCGTATGTATACCCATTTCTATTGGTCAAAGGTGTGCATATTTCAGTATTAATACATACTGCCAAATAGTTACTAATTTACATTTCTACCATCAGTTTTCTAATTGTTCCATATCCTCTTTAATACTTAGCATTTTCCATCTTTTTCATTTTCACCACTCTGATATAAGTATGTAGTGGTATTGCAGTGTGGCTTTAATTTGTATTTCCTTGATAACTATTGAAGTTGAACACATTTTCATATTTATTGGCCACTTCAGTGTCCTCTTTTGTTTAGTGTCTACTAAATTTTTTTGCCCATTTCTCTATCAGGTTATCATCTTTTTTTTAGCAGCTGTATTGAGATTTAATTTACATATTAAATCCAACCCCTATACATGTTCAGTGATTTTTTTTTTAGATTATTAGCAGAATTATGCAACTATCACCAGTATCTAATTCCAGAACCTTTTTATTACCCCAGAAAGAAACCCTGCCCTCATTAGCAGCTACCCACTTTCCCCATAACCTGCAGCCCCTGGCAACCAGTAATCTTTTTGTTCCTATGAATTTGCTTTTTCTGAACCTTTAAAGGAATCATACAATATGTGGTCTTTGTGACTGGCTTCTTTCACTTAGCATAATGTTTTCAAGGTTCATTTATGTATCAATGCTTCATTTTTAATGCCAAATAATACTCCATTCTATGGATGCACTACAATTTATTCATCATCTGAGCTGAATTTCTGATTTTTTGGGTATTATGAATAATGCAGCTATGAAATTTGTGTATACAAGTTTTTATGTAGACATGTTTTTATTTCTCTTGGTATATACCTAGGAGTGGAATTGGTGGGTCATGTGATAACTGCATTTAACGTTTTGAGAATCTGCCAAACTGTTTTCCACAGCAGCTGCATCATTTTACATTGCCACCATCAGTGTATGAAGGTTCCAGTTTCTCCACATTCCTGCCAACCTGTTACTGTCTCTTTTATGTTAGTTGTTCTTGTGGATATGAAGTGGCATCTTGTTGTGGTTTTACTGTCTATTTTAATGATTTGCAGTATTCTAAATTTGTTCTGTATACAGTTCCTTTGTGGAATATGTATTGTATTTTTTCACTCTCTTAATTGTGTTTGAACAAGCAGAAGTTTGTAGTTTTAGTACAGTTTAGCTTATCTTTTTTTTTTTTTAAGTTTATGGTTAGTAATTTTTGTGTCCCATTTAAGAAGTCTTTTCATACCTGTGTTTTTCTCTAAAAGTTTTATTGGTTTACCTTTGATCTTTGGATCTATCATCGATCCAGAAGTGATTTTTAAGAGAACATTTTAAAAAATGATTTCTCTCCTCTTCCTAGCTGGCTAACATTTTGTGTATTTTTTTCTTTCCTTTTTCTTTTTAAGAGGTAAGAGATAATTAATACATGGTTAGAAAAATAATACAGTGTTCAGGAATTAGTTATAAAGATTTGCCCTCAGGTGGTCATTGGAAAGTTAGGAAGATGAGTTTAAGATTTGTGGGACTCCTATCATATGTCAGAGACTTAGTTAAGCATTTCATAAACTTAAACTCAGTCAGTCTCTAGAATAGTCTTATAAAGTAAATTACATTATCCCTTACGTATAGATGAAAAAACTGAAGTCAGGAAAGAAATAAACTTTCCCAAGCTCACACTGCTAGTAAGTAGGCAAAACCATGGCTCAAATCCAATTAACTCTAGTTCTAAAACACTGTCTTTTCAGAGAGTTCCCTAGTGATGTAGTGGCTAGGCTTCAGCGCTCTTAACTCTGCGGCCTGGGTTCGATTCCCAGCCAGGGAACTACCCAAAAATAAATAAATAAATAAATAAATAAAACACTGTCTTTTCACTGTACATTTTTTTCAAAATTGTGAAGTCTTAATTATTAAACTTTCAAATTTAACCTGTTCATCTTAAATTGCTATGATATTTGGCCCAATAATGTTAAGGGCCCTATGTTGCCAGGTGTGCACTCACGACTGTGTGCACGCGTGTGTACGTGCGAGTATTTAAGATGATTTGAAGGAATCAGATGATGATTCAACAATCCAGAGATCTCATAGGGGACAGAAGTATGGAAGTGGTAATCTGGTGCTTGAGAGATCAGGTGCCTAAGAAATTCTTGTCAGTGGATAGCATTGCTGAGAAAACTTCGCTGTGTTGTAGAGCTTGTTTCCATGCTATGAAGTGTAGATTTCCTTCAAACGTATTAGGGTGAAAGGGGGCATTTCCCTGAGGCTCCCTACTGGCTTTCTAGCAGCAGTTAAGATACCTGGTTGCCAGACTGGTGGTGCTACTAATGATGTAAATAAATCTAGGAAAGAAATTCATTTCAAGGCCCATTAGAAACAGAGGAGATGGGTGTTTGTAGCAAATGAAAATGGAAAAATAGAGTAAGGATTATGTTAATTTCTTTTAGAATTCAAAGTTCGTTATTGAATCTTTTGAATTATGGGGAAGAATACGTCTAATGGTATTGGAAACTTTACTTTTCACACAGATACTGGTAAAACTTTATACGCAGGGTGGCATGATAAGAATCAGCGTGTGCGATCAACTTTCTGAGTTGGTGATGACATTACAAAAGCACTGTCTTTAGCCCTTTTTCACTAAAGGTAAACTTTTGGCAGCCTCAGTGGAGACGACTGAAATTGATCAATGGACTGGTTGGTTTCTAGATAAAACGGTGGTTTGGAAACATTCAGAGAATTAGATATGGACACTATTAAATGAGAAACTTTGCTGTGAAGGAGCTCCTAGGATCTATGCTAATTCGCCTCTTTTCACACCCGAAGCATTTTACACCTAATGCTAGGCCCCTAATAGGCATTCCACACCTAATGGGTCCTGGCCCTTTTTTTCAGCTAGCTGTGACTTAACCTCACCTTTCTTCTCACAGTAGCTCCAGGTAGCCACCTTTTTTTCCTTTCAGAGTTGCCATTTGAGAAGAAATGTATCTGCCATTTTGGATTCTCAACATTTTACTTGATAATATATGTGGGCGGAAAGTATCCAGCCATATAACATACAAAATAGAGGCATTAATGGCTGGATTTTTTCCAGACACTCCTTATGTAATATAGTACCTCCCATTTAAGAAAACTGAGTACACAGAAACTAAACAAGTATGTATTGATTATTTTTATTAGACCTAACACCTTTAAATCCCTTTGATATTTTTGTTTAATTTAGAAAAATAATTTAGTCCCATATTTTCAGGAAAATCTACATAAAGCAAAATCAAACAGTTTTAGTAAGTTAAACATTGAACCATCTTTATAATGAACAACTCTTACAGTGACAAATGAAAATTTGGTTTTACTTTTTCAGAGGCAATGATAGTATAATTTGGCTTTAAATAAATAAGAGGTAATGTTAATCCAAGAAACAATGAATGTGTCATTAATCCAAGAAATCAAGTATCAGAGCAACATGTTCTGTTAACCATCTAGGTTCTATTGTAAAAGCATTAAAATTATTTGTTACTGTATAAATAGCTGCAAATTAGTATATGGATGAATGTATATAATACTTGTATACCCTCAGAATTATTAAAAATAGTTATTAGAACTGTTTGGGCTTTTATAGATCAGCTTACAAATATCAATGCGAACTTCATTTTCATAGGGTAGTTTTGACAGTATTTAATAACATCTGGCAAAATAAAAATTCCTTAAAACATGAAAATATTTTAGAGGAGAAATCCAAAGTGGATTGTATTAACTTTTTGCTTTTTTGTCATATTACTACTATTACTAGTTACTAATATTTGTTATACTGCCAATTTAGAAAATTTAATATCAATTTTAATCCATTTCAAAGTTGGGATGCTAAATATTTGAATTGTTGAAAAGCAAAATAAGCTTAATCTTCCATTTAAAATCCTTGGTAAATCTGGGTCTTACCTTTCTTTCTAGCAGCCTCCTTACTGAACTAAGTGGTAAAATACACTTTTGAGTTTCACCTCTACCACTAGCCAGCTGTCTGACCATAGGCAAGTCACAGGGTGGTTTCTTCAACTGTTAAATAAAAGAACTACACAAAATCTGTGGTTTTAACACTTTCTTTATGTTGTGGAGAAACCCTTTTAGAATCTGATGAAAGCCATGGATGTGTATACACTGAAAACTGCTGATTCATACAAAAAGTTGCATGTAATTCCAGGAGCTGCAGTGTTCCCTGAAGCCCCTGTAGACCTCTTAGATTAGAAGAATAATTCTGTATTTCCACCTCACACCACCCTCTTGTCTAGCTGTACTGTATTATGATCCTCATTTTTCAGACTCCTTGTTTTGGGTTTTTACTCATTTGAACTTTCAGATGCCCTTTCTCATCCCCTTGTCCATCTTCACTTTTGGAAGTTCTGTCCTCTTTTTAAAGCACAACTCAGATGTTGGGGGGATGGGAGGTGGAGAGAGAAGCTTCCTCAGAAGTAATCTTTCTCTGAGAACTTTGTACTTCCATTAGTCTTTACTTACTTGGTCTCGTATTACTATTATTGAAGGGCCGAATGTCCTCTGTCTCCCCTTTCTCTTCTTTCCTGTTCCTCAACAGATTGTAAATTTTTTTACATCAGCAGCTGTGTTCCTATATTGTTAGTTTTATAATTGAATTGTGCCTTGCTAGTAGTAATCATGGAATAAATGCTCACTAATTTTAATTTGTTGCTCAGTTGTAATAATTGTCTGCTATGTCGTGTAAGTGCTGGGAAGTCTGTCCCCCTTCACCCCCCAGCTCCTACCTCCAAAAAGTGGAAAGTGGTAATGAAATAGAACCATCGAGGGAAAACCTCATATAGAAGATGAACTTCAAGAATGGCTAGAATAAGGGGAGCTCCCTGATGGTGTAGTGGCTTAAGGCTTCAGCACTGGCGCTGTCAGTGCTGCAGCCTGGGTTCAATTTCCAGCCAGGGAGCTACCCACATACCAAAAGGCAAAAAAGAATGGCTAGAATATAAGAAGCTGTAAGGGCATTATGTGAGAGAAATGGAGAGAAATGAAAGAACTATTGTGTATATTTTCTTATCAATGAAATTAATCTTTTACAGAAAACAGGTATTAAAATTTTGCTTATAATTTTTAATTTAACTTTGCATTATTCATTTTGGCATTTTTGTTTTTACAGGTACAAGAAAATTCCCCAGGACATAGAGCTGGACTGGAGCCATTCTTCGATTTTATTGTTTCTATTAATGGTTCGAGATTAGTAAGTTTAGCTTTTTGTTTTGTCTGTAGTGTTTTGTAGTCTTTTGCAAATGGAATTTTTTACATTATCTGGAATGGATGATTACTCTTTGGTTATAAACATTATATAGAGATGATACCAGTTTATAAAAATAATCATGTGTTAATAAACATGAAAATGTTAAATAGAATATTATACCCCATACCTCATCAGTTATTTTAGGGGAGTAAAATCACTGGAGACTTACTTTATGTTAAATATTTAAGTTTTTTAAGCAGAAAGAAACAATTAAGATGAAAAAGTTTGCTTTTTCAAAGATGCCAGACTTTTGTAGGTGATTGACAAATGGATTAATAAAGACTCTCAAATAACTTGTCAGTTTTCTTGGAGCTAAGTTCCATGATACCTAAGTAATGTAACTAGAACCAGACAGATATGTTCCAAAGGGCAGAATTAAAAGCACTCCTTATAAGTTGCTTTCAGTTTACCTGTAAGAAAGTCCTATAGGAAGTAAATTGTATATTTCAGCAAAGGAAATTGTTGTGACAATAGCTACTTGGTTGGCTTAATTTTTTCACAACAATCTTTAAGTTTTTGTTTATTACTTATCAACATCTTCTACATATTGGTCTTTATTCATTTATGTAATAAAATATTTTAACATACAGCTTCCATTTTTTTTCCTGCCAGTTCCTAATAAAGAAATAAAATGTATATTTAGGATTATAATCCAAAATGAAACTTGGAACACCAGCAAATATTTTAGATTTTAAAATCAAAGCCACACCGACTCTGTTAGTAATATGACTTCTTTTAGAGTATTTTGGGGTTTTTTTTATCACAGAAGCCGTAGATCACTTCAATTAATGTTGGGTTGCAAATTCCATAATCTGTAGTCAGCTTTTAGAAAAAAGTCAAAAGCTGTTGTTAACCTAAGAGTTGTTCTTAATTCCTTAACAGTCTTTTACTTGAAGGAACATTTGAATGTTAATGAAATCTTTGCCTGTTGAATGTTTTGTGTTGATTTTTATTTATTAAGAAAAATCACTTTATGTGTTCACAGAATAAAGACAATGATACTCTTAAGGATCTACTGAAAGCAAATGTTGAAAAGCCTGTAAAGATGCTTATCTACAGTAGTAAAACACTGGAGCTGCGAGAGACCTCAGTCACACCAAGTAACATGTGGGGCGGCCAGGGCTTGTTGGGAGTGAGCATTCGTTTCTGCAGCTTTGATGGGGCAAATGAAAACGTGTGGCATGTGTTGGTAGGTATTCACTGGGAGCTGTGACTTGGAGTTTAGGAAGCAGTATAGAAAGGTGTTTTAACAGTAATTGTCTCCAGTTTGGTGAAATTGTCAGGATATTATTATTAATAGACTATTTTTAGTTCCTGAATATTAGAATTCATTGTTTTTAAAATATGGATTAATTTTTAAAAAAAAACAGGACAAGAAGGAAATACAGATGCCTAAGAACTATTTTTCTAATGATTTATCCATTGGAAGGAGATATGTTAAAGCAGAAATATTTTAAATATTTATTAAATATTATGTAAGTTTTATGCTTAGGAAATTTAAAAATTTATATTCTGTAGTTTCTGACATTACCTCTAAGAAGACAGTTAGAAATATAGGGGTTTTAATCACTATAATTAAGGACTGTAAACTATAGAATTTATGTACATTGATTTTGAGGTATGTTTTTGTATCATCTTAGGAAGTGGAATCCAATTCTCCTGCGGCACTGGCAGGTCTTAGACCTCACAGTGATTACATCATTGGAGCAGACACTGTCATGAATGAGGTAATTAGTGTGTCTATTAATAATGAAAATTACGTAAGTTTTTTAATTAATGCTTAAGTTCAGAAGTTATATTTGCATACTTTGCATTTAGAGTTGAGATTTATGTTTTGCAGTTCAAAACAGCTTATGTTTCAGGATGTTAAACAGAATATCTGGGCGGTGAGGAAGAACACATACTGTGTAGCAGTTACACAGATAATGTGTATAGTATACATAAATCTCTTATGTACCGCAATCATTTTGATTATTGATTTCATTTTCTCTCCCCCTTTTTAAGGTAAAATTGGCTCAGCTGTATTAGATCCTTCTCCTTGCCTGTTAGCTAGTAGAAGTATATATTGCTAATCAAAAATGAGAGAAAAAATAAGGTGCCCAGATAACCAGATCTTAATATAACAGAAAAATACAAAAGCAGAGTATGTAGAATTGGTGAGAAAAGTTTTACTAAATTGCTGACTGTATCTTATGGACCCGGACATAAGGCCTTGTACATAGTAGATAGATAATATATTAAATTAAACCTTGTTTGTAGTATTGGTTTTAACAAATGATTTTTATGTCTGGGTCAGGGCCCAGAATCTGTGTGGTTTTGGTTTTTTTGTTTTTTAAGTTTTCCAGGTGATTCTGATATTAGCCATGTTTTGGAACCACTGTTCTAAAGTTTAATAACATGAAAATACTTTTCTGCTATGATGCTTTTGCAGTCTGAAGATCTGTTCAGTCTTATTGAAACACACGAAGCAAAACCATTGAAACTTTATGTGTATAATACAGACACTGATAACTGCCGAGAAGTGATTATTACACCAAATTCTGCATGGGGTGGAGAAGGCAGGTAAGATTGTTTTTTAGAGTAAGCTGTGTCAGATGTGTTATAAACATTATTTTTATTTTGAAACAAGTTATTGGCTTATTATGACTTCTTTTGACAGTGGGAAAGAGCTGACCTAGAATATCCCAATAATTCACTTTCTTAAAGCACATATTTAGGAAACATGGTATATATATTATTTAGTCCTTTTCTTTATCGGTCTAAGAACCAAGAGCCTTTTTTGGTTTTATTTTAGTAAAAGTGTCTCCAGTTTTATTTTCCCATTTCCCCTCCCCAGCAATGGCATAGTATAGTGTAACTTTATGTAGGTGCTAGGAAAATTTCTTAGCATTTGGTGGAAACTGTTGGCTTTCAGAAAATAGGCTGATTTCAACCAAAAGTTGGATAAAATGCAACAATAAAAAGCATTTAGAAAGAGGATCAAGCCAAGCAGATAAGCATACTTTATAAAATCAGTTTTCCGTGACTGTCATCAAGTCAGTTCCCTAATTTCAAAAAGCCAGACCACAGCAAAGCATGCCAATTTACATTGCTTCTTTAGGTCTTTTAGCTATTGTTTAATTGTACACAATTTTCACTATTCTGAAAGTCCTAACAGCCATTTTTAATTTGAGGAATTATTGAACATAAGCCATATTATAGGAAAGCCTAGGGTTTGAAAACTTTGAAGTGTTCTATAGAAGTTCCATCATTTGCTGGGAAAAGGATGGAGTTAGTTGATGTAGGTAGAGAAAACACTGCTCACAGTATCTTCACGCACACTGCCTGAGACTCTACAGCTCAACATATGGTACCACCAGAATGCTGAGTTGTTGCAATTTGAGAAAATGAGATGAAGGTATCATCTTAAGAATCTGGCCTGTCTGGGGCAATACTTAATCAAGTTATCATTGCCCACTGTCCAGGTTTATAACCACACTGAAATAGGATCTTCTCAAGTTATTTCAGGGGGACTGCCTTATATTTACTAAATAGGCACAGAAGCTACTTTATTTATTAGAATGGTAAATTTTCAGTTTACTAAAGAATAATACCCTCTCCACTTAGAACCCTGAGGGCAGATTAGTACCACGAGAGTTCTTGGTGAGCTTGGAATCAAAGTGCAAGGAAGAGATTCTGAAGTTGGTAAAGATATCACTAGTTCTTTAAATTTTTAATTACACTGACTAAATGCTGCTACATTCTTGTTCTTGGAGCCCTTCTTTTCTAGCCTCTGGCAGTTGTTTATTTTCTTTGGAAGACATTTTTCCTTTTGACATGGTTTAATACCATTGATCAGTTATTGCATTAGACAGGCCCATACAGACCATATTCCTGATTCTGCCCTCATTTGGCATGTCTGCCTCTGGTTTTCATTCCTTCCTCAATGGCTGACCACATTCCATTCACTGTAGCATATTCCTCCTAGTTTCATTCTTGGGCTAGCTTTAGTTTGTGCAGGGTCTCACTGTTGCCTCAGGTGCCTCTCAACCACCACTTAGTTATTTTGATGAATAAGCATCTCATTTTAAAATGCAACTACCTCTGAAAGGCTGTCATTGATCAGTATAAATTATTTAACCTTACTGCCTCCAAATTTATGAGATCCAATTCAATGGGAATTGCAGTTTTGATGGTAGAAGGGAGGGAAGAGTGAGAAAAGAAAGAACAAGAAATTTTATTATATGAAGCCTGATTGTGAAATTAGATTTGGATAAGGAAGAGCTGACGTTGACCGATTTTGGTGGTGGTAGTACCCATGGAAATAATAAATGCATTCGCAGGGGAGAGGCACAGGGATATCTGTGCGTGGCCTACTCAGAAAGTGCCAGGTAGTTTGTGAAATAAAAACAATCAGGATAGAAACATCGTTGGAACCTGATAGTGAAGGGCTTTAAATCCAGTGGTCAGGAATTTGGGTGTACTTTGGAACTATGATATTGTATCACTGGGGGTTCTTTGGTTCCAAACAGTAAAAACCAACTCATTATCAAGCAGACATGAATTTATTACTGTGGAATCTTTCATATAATCAAAGAAACAGTGAAAGAATCAGTCTTGGAAAGGACAGGACTCAGAACACCTCTCGGGATTTAGAGAAGAAGGACTAATTGGTAATTTCATCAGTATTCTACTGAGGAATGAGCTGTTTTTGTTTCTTTCTGTCACTCTCAAGACTCGTAGCCATGGGCAAGAGAGGGGGATTGGCCTGGCTTTGGTCATTAGCTTCTCCTTGGTTTGGGCAGGAGAGGCCCCTGATTGACAGTCTCATTAGCACCTCACGTAACAGCAGAGAAGTAATTTACGCAAAGGGAAGAAGGAAAAAGGAATGAGTATTGGGCAGCCAGCACACTATGGAAAGAAGCAAGATGATCATATCCTATTAAAAAGATGGACTCTGGTGGCAGTAGAAGGATGAATTAAAAAGAATCTAGATTAATTTGGATTGATTTGTGTCAGGTTCTGAAATAGAACTGTGCGATATGTAAATAACATCATATAGAAGTGCTTGGAGCTCTTCCATGGAGAGACTGTATGTTATACATTCAGCAGATAATTATTAAGTGGCTGCCATGTGCCAAGAACTGTCCATGCAGTAAACAAAACAAGGTCTCTGCCCTTGAGGACTGTAACATTTTATTGGGGGAGACAAAATAAATAAATATGCAGTTTGTTGCATGGTGATAAATGCTTGATTGATAACAATAACTTCAAGAAAAAATATTTTCATAGCCTAGGATGTGGAATTGGATATGGTTATTTGCATCGAATACCTACACGCCCTTTTGAAGAAGGAAAGAAAATTTCTCTTCCAGGACAGGTGACTGGTACACCAATTACTCCTCTAAAAGATGGGTTTACGGAGGTAAGATATCTTTACTACCTGATTATGTCATAAGGTTTCGACCAAAATGAGTCAGCTGTTGATGTGTGTGGTGGTAGCACTAATTGAGATAGGGCAAATAATGAGTTAAGTATTGATTATGTTGAATTTGAAGTTCCTGTAAGATATCCAGATAGATATCCTATGGGTATGGATTTCAGGAAAGAGGACAAAGCTAGAAATACACATCATCTGGAAATCAATAGAATCATCAGCAAAGAGAGGATCATTTAACCCAGTGAGCACTGATAAAAATTGTCAAGGGTTTGGGCCTGGCTGGGTCAGAGGACTGAGGTAGAAATCTTGAACATTCCTGGTATTTAAATGAATGGGCAGAGAAAGAGTATCCAGCAAAGGAAGCCCAGGAGAAGTCCAAGGCTTCAAGATAGAGGGGCTATGTTAGGTACTGCAGAGAAGGCAAGCAAGAGAAGGTATGAAAAAAACATCCTGCACTAGAGCAATTTCAGAGACTTGACAGCATGCAGACATATACGAGACAGAGGGTGATGGTGAGTAAGGTGGCGATGACTAGTGATTGCTATTTCAGGAAGCTTGACTGGAAAAGCAAGAATGTTAGGTGTGTGGGGCTACTTGTATTACAGGATCAAAGTGAAGCTTTTTAAGGAATGAGAGATATTTATGCACAGGACTATAGGCTTTTAACATGTTTCCTAGGCAGGCCTCACAGGACAATTAACTCTTGTCTGCATGACTAAAAAGCAAACATGCAAAAAGAAAATGCTACAGTTGTTAAGAAAGGGCTGCTACAGTTTGGCCCTCCTTGATTCTAGAGGAAGTGAAGAGGAGCCATGAAGAAATGTAACTTCAACTCCCTCCGCACCCCCACCATTGGCTCATAGCCAGAGCAGTTATATGTGCAGACTCCTGTGACCATATCTGCTACCCCTATCCTGGTGAGCCTCTGGGCAGTCTGAGAAGATCAGCGGGTAAAATGGCAGCTAGAGAAAAGGGCCAGAAGACAAGTTATTTTGGAATGTGCCAGAGGGCACTGGAGGTGGCAGAAGTTGGAGTATTCAGAGAGAAAACTATCCATCTGTAGACTCCACGTAGATTCACTCATTATCCCTGTCTGGAAGGGAAAGATCTGGCTGCCACATTTCACTCATTAATGAAAAAGATAAGATGGACTTTTGAGGTTAGACCTCTTGAGAAACTTCTAAAGGATTTATCATGGTATTAAGATTTCCAGCTGATTTCTTCCATGAGCCATGAAAGTAACAAAAACTGGCTGAGACTTCAGAGAAGAGGAAAGGAGTTGTGTTAGAGAGGTTGAGGAAGATGATTTTTGGATGGCTAGGAAGGAGGCAAGAGTAACATCTCCTCCTAGTGTGGAAGTAGCTAGAACACTGTAACGGAGTAGATGCCATATGTCAAGACTACTCGTAACAGGATGGGGAAATGTTTATAGTGATGCATGGTCCTTGGCATGTGTCAAAATTAGGAAGGAGTGTCTGAAGGCAGAACTTTTAAGGTGAAAACTTTTGATAGCTGGTGTATGATCAAAAAAGGTATCTGTACGACTGTTGAGAGCTCATATTTATATTTTCTTTTAAGTTAACTTGAGTAATTTCTTTTCCTTTCTTTTTTGGAAGGTTCAGCTGTCCTCGGTTAATCCCCCATCTTTGTCACCACCAGGAACTGTGGAAATTGAACAGGGTCTATCAGGACTTTCTATTAGTACAACTCCTCCAGCTGTCAGTAATGTTCTCAGTACAGGTATACAGAAAAATATACTCTGTTTTCAGTCTACTTTGTTTTACATGATATTCTCTTCTATCTTAAGCTGTAGAATTTTATTATAAAAACTAATGCCAGTATACTATGAAAGCTGCAATTTGCTCTTCATTGACAGGTCCTGTCTTAGAGTTAGTACTGAATTACCATGCCCCCACACAGAGCCAGCATTTAAACTTCTCAATGTATTTTAGACCTTAGGCTTCTCTTTATACTGTACAAGTTGTAGAGTTAGGACTCTACCTTTAAATTCTGTTTTACTTACTGTTTACTCAGTAGATGTTTGCATATCCCCCAGGTAGTAGGCACTGGGGATACAAAAGTGAGCAAGTCCCTTTCCTAAGCGTTCCATCTCACTCAAGGGACATGTGTCTTACCTCCTTTCTTTTTTTAATTCTTTGTTCTACATAATACACATAGTTCTTTTTTGTTTTAGTTATTTTTTTTTTCAACAGCTTGATCAAGATCTAATTCACATACCATGTACACCCATTTATACAATTCATTGTTGGGGTGGCGGAGGAGGGGCACTTTTAGTATATATGCAAAGTTGTGTAATCATCACCTCATTTTTAGTTCTTAGTTCAGGAGCCCAATAGACATTGACTAGAATTCCTGTGTCCCATTTCCAAATTTCTAAAGCAGCTTTCTAATCTAGCCCTGCTGAGGTCAAGTATAAAACTCTGATCCAAGGGAGTTTCCTGGTGGTGTACCGGCTGGGCTTCAGCGCTGTCAACGCTGTGGCCTGGGTTCGATTCCCAGCCAGGGATTTACCCCCCAGAAAAACAAAAACGAAAAAAACTCTGATCCAGTTAGTGTAGCTGGGGTGGCTTTGCAGAACTTCCCACCCTCGTGGCCCAGGCTCTGCTAACAGTCTTTGTTAAGGGCTGTGGTCAGAGTAGACAGATCACCTCTAGCACAGTGACAGCCAGAAACCAGACTAAATGAAGTCCCATTAATGGAAGACCTGACCATGGGGGGAAGGAAGGAGATTGAACACTGTTTTAATACAGTGTGTTCATTCTTTGTGAACTGAATTTGTTATATATATATTTTTTTTTTAAGAAAATTTTTAAAGATTGTACTTTTAGGGAGTTCCCTGGTGGTATAGTGGCTTAAGGCTTCAATGCTGGCGCTGTCAACGCTGCGGCCTGGGTTCGATTCCCAGCTAGGGAACTACCCACATACCAAAAAAAAAAAAAAATTGTGCTTTTATTTCAGGCGTACCCACAATACCATTATTGCCACCACAAGTAAACCAGTCCTTCACTTCTGTGCCGTCAATGAATCCAGCTACTACATTATCAGGTAAGGAGCAGAAGACTGGACATGTGCGTAGTAATAATAGCATTACCAATATTTTGCATCTTGAAAAATAATGAAAAAAAATCTGACATCTGTGTGGTAACTATGTCATTTAGTCATATTGTATCTCTGCTGTCACTTTGTGGTAAATGAGAGCAAGTGGCAACAGCTATTAGTCACCAGCTAGTTAGCTGCTGAGCTTTGGGCTCCTTACCCACAGCCTACTTACCCCCTGAGCTAACTAACACCTCCCCACCCCCATTCAGCATGAGGTAGGAATAAGGACTATGTACTAGTTCTGTTCTTTAGCGCTTCTTAGTTAGGGTTTTCTAATGTTAGTGGTGGTTTATGTGAATATACAGTGTGTCCTGGAGGAGAGCAGCCCTTATCTGACTTTTCAGTAGCTCTAACATTAAGTTAGATTTTGGTTTATTTCTCTTAGTGTTCTCGGTGAATACCAGGTTTCTTTATCCAGTAAAAACTATCAACTATTATTTCAGTGACTGAAAATATTTGCATTGTGAGAGTCTTTAATTGTATAGCTAAAGATGTCATTACAGGTGAACACATAATGCAACACATAGATGATGCACTGTAGAATTGTACACCTGGAATCTATGTGATTCTTGATAACCAGTGTCACCCCAATAAATCTAACAAGAAAAATATTTGTGTATATAAAAAGAAAGATGTCATTATACAAACATAATAAGCCATTAACCTATTAACCAAATGTGTATACCACTACCACCCCCCCAAACACACACACAATAAAGCAAGTGTGGTAAAATTTTAACATTTGGGGAATTTGAGTGAAAGGTATATGTGAGGATTTTTTCTATCAAGTACTTTTTGTAACTCTAGTCAAATTATTTCAGAATAAAAGAAAAAAGAAAAAAAACAGACTGTAAACTTCAACTATCAAAGAAATACTCAGTTCCCTTTCCTACCGTGCTTACTGGGATAAACCATCCCTTTCTCCAGGACACTCAGGGCTGATCGTTTCTACTCTCAGGCTGATAACTGTTTGTATTTGTTTTAACCCTTACCCACTTGGCCAGCTGGTCACCTAGCTCGGGAAGGACACTGTGCTCAGTGAGATTCTGTCGTTAACACAGAACTGCCACAGAAGGTGGACTTCTGGTTTTCTCACTTTGAAGTGGGTCGTATTTTTTTCAGTACACACGGATTGAATGTTTTCCCCGGGGAAAGCGGTCTACCTTTTGTTTTCGCCTTCTCTTCAGGTCTGATGCCTTTACCAGCAGGACTGCCCAACCTGCCCACCCTTCCCAACCTCAACCTCCCCGCGCCGCACGCCGTGCCCAGTGTCGGCCTTCCAGAACTCGTGAACGCGGGTACGCTCCCCGTCTTGCCTTCCTGGGGGTTTGTCTGATACAGAGCTTTACTCGGGAAAGCCAATCCTCTATTTCAGTTTTTCCTGGAAAAGGCAAATCAGTGGAATAAATTTTAGCTGCTTCAAATAAATATTCATCTTTTTTATTTAAAAAGCGTTAAAAAGGGAGTTCCCTGGTGTATAGTGGCTTGAGGCTTCGTCACTGGCACTGTCGGCGCTGCAGCCTGGGTTCGATTCCCGGCCAGGGAGCTACCCACATACAAAAAATAAATAAAAAATAATAAAAAGTAAAAAGCTTTAAAAAGAAGAGGAGAAAGGGGTTCCCTGGTGGTGTAGTGGCTAAGACTTCGGTGCTGTCAACGCTGCGGCCTGGGTTCAATTCCCAGCCAGGGAGCTACCCACATAAAAAGAAAAAAAAGAAGAGGAGAAAGTATATCTTTGCGATTTTCCTCTGCCTGACTGCCTCTCCTCCCCCTTCCTCCTCTTCCTACACCCTGACAGCTCACACACCATAACAGCCAGTTGTAGAAATAAAGAACAGTTGTGTGGTGTGGCACGGCTGTAACGAAATTGTATGGAGGTGGAGGGACTCCTTATGCTGCTTGTGTTTTGGGCAGCTTCCCCCAGTGGTACCTCTCTTGCACAGCCCAGGCCCCAAAACTCAGACTGTGAAACTATTACTCTTGCTCAGCTGGCTGGGCCTGCTTTATAATACATACTCTCTGTTATTAGCAAACGTTCTTATAATAAAAACTATGAGAAGTTTTATCTGCAAGTGAAGTTGGCAGATACTCAAACTGTTTACATTAAGATTTTATGTACTGGGGAGTTCCCTGGTGGTGTAGTGGCTTAAGGCTTTGTCGCTGGTGCTGTCAGCGCTGCAGCCTGGGTTCGATTCCCAGTCAGGGAGCTACCCACATACAAATTAAAAAAAAAAAGATTTTATGTACTGATAAAAATGAGGCAGCAGAGTATCCCACAGGTCTGCTCTCGTAGTTAATGATTACCCAGCTGCCTCTGACTTGGCGGTGGCCACATGTCAGGAATGACTTTTAATTGCTCTAAACTCTAACATTTACTGTCTTAGCGCTCCCTTTGTCTTTTGTGCCCTGTATTCTTGGCTTCTTCCTCTGCCTTTTTGCCAAATTGACAGACAGACTTAAGATCATTGAGAGTTTTGCCAGCCCAGTGGTTGCCCTGAATCTGTTGTACAACCTGCCTTTTCTTTGTTTCTTAAAGAAATAAAATACTTTTCCTTTATTCTGCATTTTTAAATCATCACAATAAACCCACCAAGTGCAATGTAAGTAATTACAATCAATGATAGGGCTTGGACAGAGGCTGGGTACTTTCGGTGAGACTAGTGCCAGGGCTGCATGACAAGCCCAGCCCTTCCATAGCTTTCCCAGGAGGGCTGGCCTCTGTGTCTCCTCTGCTATTGTCTGTCCCAAGGGCGTTGCTAACTCAGCCTGTGGCTTTCCTGGGTGAGCGGGAGTTCTGTCCAACATGCTGTGTAGCTGCATTGCCTGCTGGGTGGGCTGCTGTCTCTCCCCACTGGTGGAATCATTTCTTCCCTGAGTTAGGCTGAGTCACACAGAGCCTGGGCACCTAGGAGCCTAGAAGCTGGGAACCTTTCCTTTTTGGCCACCTGGTCTTACAGTGACTATTTAACTCTGTAGCCCAGGCCCACAGAGGATAAGCACAGGTTGTGATTTGTGTTTTCCCTCCTTGGCTTCAATTTCCTTTAAGAAATGCAAATAAAAATAGACATGTGACAATGACTACTGCTCTTTTAGTGCTGGGATGATGTGTGATCTATGCCATTTTTGTCCTAGGTTTGCCACCTCTTCCTTCCTTGCCTCCCCGAAACTTACCTGGCATCGCACCTCTCCCCATGCCATCTGAGTTCCTCCCATCATTCCCTTTGCTTCCAGAGGTGTCTTCTGCAGCAGGCTCAGGGGAGCTGCTGTCCTCCCTCCCACCCACCGGCAGCCCACCCTCTGACCCTGTCACGACCACTGCAAAGGCAGAGGCTGCCTCCGCACTCACTGTGGATGTGACGCTCCCAATTTCCAAGGCCCCCGCCACTGTTGAGGACAGAGTCGGCGAATCTGCCCCAGCCAGCGAGAAGCCCCTTTCTGCAGTAACGGATGCAAATGCCTCTGAGTCACCTTAACTTTGACCATCTTCGGAGTCGGCGTGGTGTGCTTATTTAACCACAGAAGCGAGTCTGGAGCTGCAAACTATCATTAATTTCATCCTAGTTTGTACTGTATCTGTAGGCATCCTGTAAATAATTCTAAGGGGAAAACTAAGCAAGAGGACCTGGGCTTGTATCCTGCCAAGTCAGGATAGGCTCGTGGGCCAGAGAGGGAAATGTCAGAAAGTGCTTGTATTTTAAAACAACCAAAAAGAATTGTAAGGGTGGCTTGCTGCCAGGTTTCCACTGCCATTCTTGCGGGTGTGCATCTTTGGGAAAGGTGGTGACAGGGTGTGCACTAGTCTCCCTGTCCCCCCTGCTGCTCCTCTGTAAGAAAATGAAATATTTTATGCCTAGTACTCACACGCCACATTTCTTGTATTTTGTAAATTGTTTGCAAGAATACAGACCACCTCACTAAACCGTAAAAGGAAGATATTTTACTTTTGGTCTCCATGAGTCACATCTCTATTAAGGTTTACACGAAAATCCCAACTAAAGATGTCTGTTAAAGTTACACAATGTGCACTATTAATTGAACATCTTTTTACTCAGCCTATACACAAGTCCCTGTTTTGAGCTCTCAGAATTACTCAGACCACATTTTGTAACTGCTGCTGTTGCTTTATATGTCTACCATCAGATGGCATTTAAAAAGAAATAAAGGAGATGTTGCAGTTTTAAACCAGAAGGTGGCACTTTGGCTACTTAAAATATGATAGCTATACTAGGAAAGCATAGATACAGCAATAAATTACAGTAATTTGACTTTTCTCCTTGTGGTACATTTAAATTACAACTCCTAATTGCCATGTGTGCACGTGTTACTCTCCAGGATGTCGCACATCTTTAATGTAATTTTCATGTCTTGATGTTTGCTTTCTTCTAAGTTTTCTAAGAGATGATAAGTGGAATCGCTTTATTGAATGAAATTAAATGTGTATTAATTATATCTCTTTTTTAAATAAGATGAAAGAGGTTTATCGGTTATTGACCTGGTACTAGCATGAACACTGCTAAGAGAGCAGCACATACCACGACCACTCAGCTGGAAACTAGCGTTATCAGCACCAACCCAGAGCCTCCAATTGGAGGCCCAGCGCCAGCCAGTTTTTAGAATGTATTCATTTCTGGAGCCAGGTTTGTACTTAAAGCAAAATGATAAAAGAAGTCTCCAGCTCTAATTATAGTTTTTTCTATTTGCATTATAAATATTTCTAGAATATTTCCCTCAGTTAACAATCTGATTTTTTTGAAAAGGAACTTAGGTAGGGAAAATACTCAAAAATATATTTAAATGTTACAATATTTTCCTTTCCAGGACAGGAAAAGTTGAGCAGGTTGTTACTACTTTCTAAAAGATGCTCATATTAAGTGTGTTATGTGTATGAGATCGGGCAATAAATTTTGCAAACTCATCCCAGCAAAAGCGCTACACACCTCATTGCTGAAGATCACTAACGGTCACCTTTGAAGGACTCCCCTTGGGAAGCTATGCACCAACACCAGCGCCTAGTCCACCCTTCAAAGCAGTTTTGGAACTCTTTTTCTGGAATGGCCATCAGAGCTGTCATCATACTCAGAATCTGACAATTAAGTTTGCGAACTTACCATCGTGGGCTTACATTGGCAGCACTGGACAAGCAGCTCGGTAAGGTGTCGTAACCTCGCCAAGGGTATGTCTCTCAGCTCTGATGGCCATCTAGAAAAAGTTCCAAAACGCTTTGAAGGGTGGACTAGGCACTGGCATTGGTGCACAGCTTCCCAAGGGGAGTCCTTCGAAGGTGACCACAGTTGATACTCAGCAATGAGGTGCGTAGCACTTTTTCTAGGATGAGTTCGCGAACTTAATCGGCCGACCTCGTATGTGTATGTATATACAGGGTCCAGCAGAAGTAACGCTTTAAAATGTCATAGTGTGCTTGAACGTGCTCTTGTTATGTTACAGAATTACATGTTATGATTTTGTAATAAAAGATTTTGTATAGATTACCAGCTCGTAAAAGGACGTTATTTGTGCCGGACCCTATATAAAGAAGATACTTTAGTGAGTAATTTTTAAGATTTACAGAATGATTTTTTTAACAGCCAGTACAGCAATTCTTAATGTTGTGAGGTCACAGTTCTCATTTGAAAATGATGACAGCCCTGGACATCGTTTTCCCAGCAAAGTCCCCATAAGCACGTATAAGAACACTAAGTTCTGAGGAGAGAGGGTCTCATAGCACTCACCTGGAAGGTGGGCACAGACTTGGCCTACATTGGATCACTGGATCTTCCTGAGATGGACACTTACTTTAGATACTCTCTGCCTCTTTCAGAAAAACCAGCCTGGTGTTTATAGACAGTAGTAGATTCTGTACCAGGGGCCAGAAATGTGATGTAAAAGAGTGTCCCTACCAAAAAGCCACTCACTGCGGTGGTGGCAGAAAGCCTGGGGGTCAGTCCCCTGGGCACTCCAGGGTAAGTGCTCTCACCAGGGAAAGGAGCTCCCCTGCCAGCCTGTGAGGGCAGGGTCACAGACGGGCAGAATTACCTTTGAACCCTCTGTTTGACTCCACGAGTGCCCAAGTTTACACAAGACTGGCACAGGGCAATGATGGGGGAGGACATTAGTTTGGAATAGGCTCAGTTATTATAAAAATTCTCAAAATAGTAGTGGCTTAACCAAGAATGTTTGTTTCTCCCCCATGTTCAGGTAGTTGGAGGTAGTCCAGCTGAGGCAGGCCTGGCCCACTGCAATGTCAGAGACCTCGGCTCCCATCTTGTGGTTCTGCTGGCTGTGGTTTTCACTTCCAAGGTCATCATGTGGACCCAGGTGGCAGCTGGAGCCCCAGCCATTTCATGCTCATGCCAGCCAGAAGGAAAAGGCATGCCTCCTTTCCTTTGGGGACAATGCAGAGAAGGTTCACACAGCACTTTGGCTTATATCCTTCTGGAGCCACATGGTCACTTCTAGCTGAAAGCCTGAGAAATGAAGTCTTTTTCCCACCGCATGCCCAGCCTTTCCTGAGGAGGAAGAGGAGTAACTAGTGTGCCCCACCATTTGCCCAGGATCTAGTGGAGCCAGACAAGGCCGTCTGGCCAGACCAGTGGGAGCGGGGCAATAGTTTCTGAGAGATGGCATTTGACAGCAAGAATTATTCAGGCATACACCTGAGACTGACAAAATAATATTGAATGTCAACTATAATTTAAAAATACAGTCACAGAAGGTGACATACAGCTTAGGGAACAGTGGTATTGTAATAGCTATGTAGAGTGTCAGATGGGTTGTAGATCTTTGGGGTTATCAGTTTATGAGCTGTGTAAATATCTAATCACTAGGTTATTTTGTACACCTGAAACTAATAATTATTCAGGCAAAGAAGGTGGCAGAAACCATTCAAAGTTAGGAAAAGTCAAGTGTTGGAGGAATGGTGAGGAGCAGAGCACATAGCTGCCACATCCTGAAGGACTTGGAGGTAACCACCTGGGGAGCTGGAGCTTTGTCTTAAAAACGAGTCACGGGAAGATTTTCATGGGGCACGAGTTCAGATCTGCATTTGGGAAAGCCTTGTCTAGCAAGGTGGAGGCTGGAGGGAGCGGCAGTCCTGCGGGTGTCCAGCCTGGAGGTGAGCGAAAAGGAGGGAGGAGCTTCCGAGCAGACGACTTGGGAGGGGTTGCTGCTGTCCCCCAAAGGCCACTGCAGTAGCTAAGACAGCCTGTGATGATGACTTTCCTTTCCCCTTTGATTTTTACTCCTGTTTTATGCTTAGTATGTTACTAAATGTGCTTACCTTAGAAGAGCCTAGTTTAGCTCATTTACTGAAAACCAAACAAGAAAATGAAAAAGACCTTTCTCGTTTGTGAACCATTAATGTTCAAGGATGGCTCTGCCTTGGCCTGAAGGTGAAGGCCTCCCCTTTAAGTATCTGACCACGCAGTACCCTTCCAACCCTGGCTGTAAATTAGAATCACCTCAATTAGAATATGAATTGCTGGGCCCTTGAAATTTTGAAAAGCTTTTCAGGGAATGAGAGCCACTAAATACTGACACTTCTCTCCTCCATTGAATCTGCTCCCGCGTGCAGCACCCCCTACAATTAGTAGCAGGCTCAGCACCTCCTCCTAGGTGATAATTGAGTCAGGATGGTCCATAACTTGGGGAGGTAATGAGGCAAATGAAAGGTCATTGTCTACTGAGACACGTGCACCACTTAGCAATGTCCACACATACAGGAGGGATCCTTTTACTGCTGATACTTCTTGCAGTCGATCTAGGAAGAACAATTGCTAACACATTCCTTTACAGGCTTCTTGCCTATGAGCCAATTTGATTAAATAGAAGAATGGGAATTAACACCCCAGCCAATGACTCGAGCCAGAACCACAGGCTACTGGAAGGGCAGGTAGGATCACTCCTCTGCTGACTTAACCCTGGGAGCTGGGGAGAGACAGAGGGGGGAGAGGGTGCGCCAGCTGCAGAAGAGCAGGACAGAGTTTACATCTGTTAAAAAACCTGAGGATTCAGAAATGCAGAAAAAGCTGCCTCTCTTGGATGCCCTCTGGCCTCTCTCTCCAGTTCAAATAAAACTGCATCTGCTGGTGGAGGTGCCACCAGGCACTTTTCAGTGTTACCAGAGTTGAGGTTGCACCATATTTCCTGGCACTCGGTAGAAACAGGCCTTTCCGTCAAGGCCACAGGGCCATGGGATAATAATGGCCAAGAATTAACAGTAAGCGGCCACTGCTCGTGGGACGAATAACAACGCGAGGAGCCCAGCCAGCTCTGTGCAAAGCCCTTTGCAGGACAGTCTGCCCCGTAAATGGGGTAGCAAACTGGCTTCCCCTCAGACGTCGTTCCCTTGAACTGCCCTGTATATTTGAAATGTGAATTAGTATAATTGCCAATATTTAAAAATCAGGAAGTTGCACATAAATCCACCATTTATGGTTTCTCTTAAAAAGTCCCAACATCTGGCAGCACTGGACCCTCAGGCCCACTAGGAAACAAGTGCCCCCATGAGCCTACACCCTCCAGTCTGCCACAGTCCCCACCTGGCCCTCTGGTTCCTGCCACCTGCCTGGGACACAGGTGTCTGAACTTGCAGTATCTCTAGTATTATCCCAGTAGGGATGGGTGGGAAACCAGGGCTTCAAAAAGTTGGAGGATCTGGAGCCCAGGGGACCCAGGACCAGAAATCAAGATCCTTCACGGACTTCCTTATTTTGGACCCATGAATCGAGGTAGGATGGGCGCTAAGGTTGATAAAGTTTGAAGCAGTCACTTAAATTATAAACCGGGGGGAGAACTAAGTCTCCGGACAATGACTGGGACCCCAAACCCATTATTTACCTTAACAATCAACTCCATTGCAATTTGTCATCAGTCCTCTTTCTTAGGGACCAAACAGCAGGTAATAAGAGGCCCTGAGTTCCTGAATGTTTCTTGCCCTCCACCCTATAGGGCCTCACCGCCTGGGAAGAGGGAACTGGCTCATAATTGCCTATTTCTGGCCAGGCTGGCCTGGCTTGACACTGAACTAGTAAGTCTGCCTTGGCTGTGCTTCCAGAAGCACTCAGGTGGTTGGGGGTGGGGCCTTGGGAACTTTCTGTTTCTTCTCTTACTTATGTATTGCCAGAACTTTTAAAAGCACATTTAAATTACTTTAAAATCAGTAAACACAATAGTTATTTCCATGTAGGGGAGAAATGGGAGGCTTATAGAGCCGGGTCTGCCTAGCCTGGAGCAGCCTGCATTGAAAAAGAGCATATGACTGGTCATATACACGGAGCTCTCTACTAAGAAATCCCTAACAATGGCCATAGATTAGAATCGTCGGTGACGTTTGCCTTAATAAACTGTAGATCAGTCACAGTGCAAGTCCACATTGTGCTTGTATGTCAGTATGGCCTGCAATGCCTGTGTGTGCCGAGCGAAGAGGCCCGCAGACATGATGGCAAGAGTCCCCGATGTCTCTAGGCATTGTTTTGGCATCGAGGTGTCAGATGCATGAAGTGTACGCAGCTCTAACATGATTTCATTTTAAGATGAGCAGCTGAACAACCTGTGAGCTTTTGGGTAGTGGGGAACTTGAATGTGAGAGCAAACTCCATCTGTGTTGATAGGGAACTGAATAAAGAGAAGAAACAGGCTCATGAGTCCAGGGGCTCGGGGCTCATTATGATTTTTAATAAGGCATTTACCCACCTTGGTCTCTGCCAAGTTTTTGTTTTTCTTTTCTTGGAATGATCAGCAATAAAAGGGGTGTGAAATCTTAGAGACAATGGAATTCATTTTTCCATATTCTGATCTCTACTAGGCAAATAGTATAACGGGGGCGGGGGACCACTGGTGCCTGTGCATCCTAGTGTCGCTGTGTGCCAGGAGGGGACAGGCGAGGCTTGATCGTGGTTGGAACATGGAAGGAGGCAGATAGAGAAAGTGGAGGGGCCCCTGGGCAGGCACCCGTTCTGGCCTTGAGGCCACGGCCTCCTGTGACCAAATGTTATACACGGAGAAAATTTGTTTCTACTTTTAATACCTAAGAATTTATTTTAACATGTACTGGGGGTGGGGTGGGGGAGTGTTGATTCAACGAGGCTAACGTTGTTTCCTTCACAAGTAAACCAGCGAGAAGAAGGAATTAATTTAAAGAGAAGTATCGTGAGTTCCCTGGTGGTGTAGTGGCTAAGGCTTCGGCGCTGTCAGCGCTGCGGCCTGGGTTCGATTCCCAGGCAAGGAATTATTATTACCCCTTCGAGGGGGGAAAAAAAAAAAGATAAGAAAAAGAGAATTATTAGTTGACAGCAGGTGCCAGGCACTCAGCTAGGCGAGTTTTTCCATTAATTCTCCCCAGCAGGTGATACTGCTATCTCCACTTAACAGGTAAGAAACCGCCTCCAGTTCACACAGCAGGCAAGCTGGGCCCAGGAGCTGACTGTGGGGTCAGTGCGGTGACCACACCGCAGCAGCCAGCATCCACCTTCACCCAGGGACTCCTGTTCTCTCCACGGCGGAGGGGAAGAGCGCCGGGGCACGGCGCGGGGAAGAGCGGGGCCCGCAGTGCGCGCCGTGGCCACCAGGGGGCACGGCGCGCCCGGGAAAGCCGCGCGCCCGTCGGAGGCTGCGGGGTCTCCGGGTCGGCCTCGCAGGGCCCCCTGGGCGGGGCGGGGGCGTCGCGGGAGCCCCGCTACGGGTGGGGGGCGGGCTTTTGGTTCTTTGGGAAAGAGCTCTGGGACTTGGCGCTCTGCTGCCCTTCCACCGCGGACATGCAGCCGGGTGGGGATGCAGGAAAGCCTGGCTGCATTCACCGAGAGGAGTCCTTGTTCAACACAATTTTAAAAGAAAACCTGTGTACCTGAGCATTGTTAAGGTAAAGGTGAAAAGCCCTGCAGGTGTCTGTGAACCCCTCAGATACTTCAAGGAACATCAGGAGTCTGAGTACCTGGTGGGGAAGGTTCGGGGGTCTTCTTCCCTCCACCCTCTCCGCCAGCTCCCCGCGGCTTCCCGCTGCGGATAGAGCCCGGCTGTGATCGTCACACCTCCTACCGCCCAAAAGCCCCTCCGCGGGCGGGCGGGACTGCGGGCCTGGCCCCGGGCAGGGCGCCTCCACCCCTCCCTGCGCCCCGGCTCCGCCAGGCAGGTGTCCCTGCTTCACAGACACGCCCACCGCACCTAAGCGGGCCACCGGGGTTTGGCCGCAGGTGTCCCTGGCTGCAAAAGCATTCCGCCACACTGCTCACACATCAGCCACTGAGCGGCCAGTGGGACGAGTGACGAGGGCAGAGCGGCGCCGGAGCGGGACAGCTCCTGAGGAGGTCGGGGAAGGCTTTCCCTGAAGGGGGGGACGGGGGGCCCCGCCGGCTACCCCGGGGGAAGGGCGGAGTGGGCGGAGGGAACTGCGGTGCTGCGAGGGCGTGCGGCTCCGTGCGTTCTGCACCTGCTGCTCGGCGTCCGGGAGGCGGGGGGCGACCCAGACCACGGGGCCCGGAGGCTGCGCCGCGGGGTCTCGGGCCCTAACGGGGGGTTGTTTCGTTTGGGGCAGGCGAGTAAAGAGCTTGCCCGTTACAAAGCTCAGTGATTTGGAAGCCCCTTCTAGCGAGCAGGCAGCCTTTGCAAAGTGAAAGATGTGAAACACACACTTAAATAGCATGTCAGGGTGGGGCCGCTGCGGCCGCCCTCTGCCCGGGTCGGGGGGCACGGCAACCCCGAGGAAGGCCGCCACGGTCACCCCAGAGCTGACGGACCTCACCTTATCCCCAGAGGAACTGAAGGCCAGGGGAGCGCGGCCATGCCCGGGCCCCGCCCCCCAGCCCCCCTCACTGCCCAGCCGGGGGCCTGCGCAGGTGTGGAGCGCCCTCCCGGCCCGTGCGGGTCTGGGAAGAGCCCAAAGCCGGCAGCCCCGCCCCAGCCTAGGCAGCCCGTCCCACCTGGGCCGGGGGAAGCACCCGCGGGCCCGTGCTTCTCAACCCCGGCTCCTGCTTTTAAACACTGACCCGCATGCACCAGGGAGGGCAGGTGGGGGGCCTTGGCCATCTCTGCCTCAAGATGAAGAAGGCTGAGGTCCGTTCAGTGACTGTCCCTCAGGCCCATGCTGGGGGCGTCGAGCTGGGCCCAGTACCGGGTGGATCAGGAGCCACTCAGGGTTCTCTCAGCGGGGCTGCCACCTGTGCGCCGTGGGGACCGGGCGGCGGCGTGGGGCCGGGGCCGCTGGGCGCCTGAGCTGCTGGGGGCGGCGGCGGCGAGGTCGGTGCCAGGGCCTGCGAGCGCGGGGAGGCAGAGCCCACAGTTCCCTCCTTTTCAGTTCCCAACCCGGCGCTTCCTCTTTCAGCACCCCCACAGTGCAGTCTTCGGGTCTCCGAGTTGTGGCAAGAACCAAACTTGACCCATAGTCCAATGGGGGCCACTCAGCAGGCTCCGGGAGGGAGTCGGAGGGGACCCGGCGCCTGGGCCGCCGTCACCTGGCAATGCTGTCTGTCCGCGCCCCGGGCCGTGGAGCCGGTGACTCAGGTGAGCAAGTGCGACGACGCGTGAGGAGGGGGGCGGCCCCTGGGGTTGCACCCGCTGTCTGCACACCTCGGTGGCGAGGACCGTGGACTCCCGTCTCTCTCGCTCACAGCAGGCACTTTGTGACTTTGTGTGTGCTGAATGAGTGGCCACCAAGATCTGTCGTCTGGTTTGGAGTCTAGCAATGGGACCCAGACGGGAGCGAGCCCATGTGGTGGGTGCCAGTTCAGAGCACTCCGAGCAGTGGCTGGAGAGGCCGCAAAGCCTGGGGGGGGGGGGGGGGGGGGAGACGGCGTCCCCAGCCCCCCACCCCCTGGGGGGGTCCTGTGGAGGGGTGCTGTGCGTGTGACCTACGGTGACCTAGGGCAAGGGCTGCTCACACCTGCTGCTCACCTGCAATAACACCCAGGTCAAAGGCTTTGTATTTTCATTCCCCATCTAAGTGGGGGTGCTGGGGGGAGCTACAAACAATGGTTTTTGTTTGGTTGGTTTTAGGTGAGATGGCCTAGTTCTCTTGCTCAAAAGTAAACATTTAATAAGTTACGGACAGGAATAGAGTCTAAATAGAGTCTTTATTTGATAGGATCTCACTTTTATTGTTAAATTTATTGGGGTGACATTGATTAGTAAAAATCACATCGGTCCCAGGTGTACAGTTCTATAATAATACATCATCTAGGATCTCACTTTCAAAAGGGCTGTTCAGAGATGTGTTCTTTTACTTGTACCAGATTGGGCCAATGAAAAATTCTCAATACTGAGAAAAAGATAAAATATTAATACTTGAAATACCTGAGCATGTTGGAAACTAGCAGCTCTTTGCCTTGTCTGAGGAAAACAGAATGGCATCTGGGGAGAACGGCATTTGACAAAATATTGGCTGAAGTGTTAAGAAAGAATAGTATGGTATCAGTAAGAGAATCATCTAGGGATTTAAGAGGTTCATACCTATAATAAAAATGGCAAAAATTCAGAACCTTGTTAGAGAATTACTAAGGAAGGATTTTTAGCTTAAGTAGTTTCCTATTTTTTTCAGGGCTAGCATTTGTCCAGAAGTTCCTCTTTTGAAGAGTCAAGGAGAATGGACAGGATTAGAGCCTATCTATGAGCTGCTTCAGGTGAGAATTCCCTAAATACCTGGAGTATTGCCAGCTATTATCACCAGTATTTCAGTATGCCTCAGGGACATGCTTGTTTTTCTGATCATTTGAGGGGTATATCGTATTATTTCATCTCTCCAAAGTGAGTTTTTATAGTGAGGTGGTCTTAATTATTTTTGCTTGAGTAGCATAGACCTTTGACATTCCTGCGGAGCTTTTTTCGTAGCACATATCACATTGTCTTACCACAATGTAATTTCACATTTATTTGTGTGATTCTCTAACTGTGGTCCGTCTCCCCTATTGGACTCTGTGCTCCAAAAGGACACCTTCCTGCTTCCGTCTGTCTATGGAGGGTAGAAGAGTGTCTGGCGTAGAATACGTGCTCTGTAAGTTCTTGGTGGATGCACAAAAGGACCATTGAGGGATTTTTACACTTGTCTTGATAACCCACTTTACAGCATCCCTGACTGCATTATCAAAATGCTCAAAGAGCATTTATAAAGGACGGAATTATTTAGCATCCTCTAGACTTTAAATGACATCCTTCCCCACTTTCAAAATCCTTGATTTACTTGAATTTATTCATAACTAAAACCACTTAGATATGCTGGCTTCTTTTCTGATTTTCTCAAACTTTTTACCTTGGACACTTGTGTCTGTGTTTGCAGATGAGGGAATTGGGTACTTTGGAGATAGAATTGACATGGAACATTACATGGAACGTATCACATGGCTGGTGGTTGGCACAGCTCATACTAAGTTCTTCCACATTGGCTGCTGCAGGAAAAATATGGCCGACTTGCCTCTGAGGAAACAGCATACATGGTCAGGATGGGACCCTTTTGGTGGTGACCAGTTACCTTTTTTGGTTGCAGTTCTCAAAGCGCTGCACTTCAGCTTGTTTTCAGGTAATCTAATCATTGCTTGAAATTTGAGTCTGGCACTGTAAAACTACTGTTTCTTAAAAGAAGTTAAATTATCACCGGAAGCAAAGCCTCCTGCACCATATATGTAGATTAAAAGCAACAGAAAAACCAGTGAGCCTTGAAGGATGAGAAGAGCAGCTTATTTTACATGGTAACAATGTGCCTGGCAGTTAAGTGCTTTATATATGTGAACTCAATTTATTCCTCAAAACCACTCTGAATGGTAGGCACTATTATACTCACTTTCAGATGAGGAACCTGGAATCCTGGTAGGCAATTGACATTTGAATCCAAAGAATCTGGTTCCAAAATTTGAGTTTCTACCCAGTATATTGCTGTACTGTCTTTCTTAAAATAGTCATATGTATACAGGTAATCTACATCCCTAGTATTTTAAATGAGTGAGGATTTCTAGATGAAAATTATGAATTTTGGTCCCAACTAAAAATAATTCTTCTGTAATATTTAGTTCTCCTCTGGGTCTGTGAAGTTTTTGAAGTTGGTTTATACACATTTACTCAAATCTTTCCCAGGGGGAAAAAAATCCTAAAAAAAAAGAAAAAGAAAAAGAAAAGAAAAGGGGGAGGAAAGGGAAAGGAGGGAAGGTAAACAGAGATGTATGGGTGCTAGGAAATAAGGTCAAATTGACAAATTATATAAAATTCTAGAACTGTTGTAGAATTCCTGAAACCCAGGAAAAAGAATTCTAATAATGATTTAAAATCTAGCTGATAAAGCACTTTTGGAAATGCTTTCAGAGCATTAAACCTTAGTATATTTTGGGGGAAATTTATCAGTTAACATGTCAAAATTTAAAATGAGATTACACAAAGACCTGCAAATGTGACTTTAAAGGTATAAAGCTATCTTTTTCCACACACAAATCAAACAGCAATGTAACTAAATTCTAAGAGAAAACTGACCCTCTAAATGGACAGTCTGCATTACCACTAAAACATATAGGTAATACATCTGATGATAATCAACATTGCATTTTTAATATGTAACACTGAACAGCAAAATACAAATATACCTAAATGTTTCACCATTTTGGCTTCATGTAATGAGGTATTTGTAAACATATTTGTTCACATTTTATGTACCATTTAAACTTAAAGACTTCTTTTTTTAGGAGTAGCAGATGGTGGCCAGTAAGGTAAAAATCACTATTTTTGAAAAACAACCAAAAATCTACCCAACTCTTGACTTAGAAATTATTAGGGTGGTTTCTACACTTCCTCTCAACTTGCACACAATAAAGCTAATTCACATTAGAGCAAGATTTTAAAATTATATGCAGAACTGTATTTTACATTGTATCAGTGCTGACTCTTATAGGCATCAGGCCTGTCAGAGAGCCAAAGGAAGACCTTGGCAATGGTCTTAGGGATGTAAGACATGCTTTAATTCTGATTGAAGTCTTCAAAAAATATTAGAGCCAAAGACTGCCAAAGTGAGTGAAATTATTTAGTGAAAGGTACCAATTTCCTATGTGAAGACAACAGCAAACTATTCAGTTGGGCTCAATTAGCCATCTTGATACCTGCTGGGTTACTGGCATATTATCCAAATTCTATAGTGTCTGGAAAAACTTTAGGAAGAGATGGTCTATAAGTTGATTCATTTCCCATACATCTTCGACTCTAAGTCTAAATGATTACCTAAACTCGGGTCAGGGAAACAGTTTTATTTTATGGCTTATTTTGCTTTTTTGAATTTGACCCTTGCAGTCACTTTCATTCATTTGAAAATAATATGGTTAAGCAGTGATCTCAGTCTACACTACACTGCTTACTCAAATCAATCTCATGTTAGATTGCTATGTCCATGTAGTATCTCACCAAAATTTTAAATAAAACTGGGTATTTTCTTTTATTGCAGGACTTCAAATAATAGTTACTATATGAACACAGTACTTTAATTCAGAAAGATGAAAACAACAAAACTGAAAAATCCGCGGGCAGCAGTTAAAGCACTCAATCAATGCGAACATTTCATATCATGTCAGTATTCTTTATAGAATTTCTATCTTAATCTACAGAGGGGCAAGTATGGCCCTTCAGCTACTCCCGATAGTGCTAAGTAAGTGTTGACTTACCCAGGATTAACCTTGATAATGGTTATTAGGTTTACTTTAACAGCTTGAAACACTATACTTATCTTAAAGTATACTTAAAAGAATTTATTTACCTGATTCTTAAGGAGCCAAGTCAGAGGCATATGTAAGTCTTGAAAGCTCCCCTCAAATATAATTTTCATAGTCTTTAAATTTTAACTGTCATTGTTTATTACTGTTTTGGCTATATCCTCTACAATTTCAGCAGCATCTTAAAGAGACAATGTGTGTATGTACAATGAAAAAACAAAATGGCTTGCAACATCAGAAATAAAGAGCCACAGTTTAACTGTACAGTATTAAGGAGAATCTGTAGTAAGTATAGCCTCCTTGTTCAGCAACATGAACAACTTACATGTAAGTATCAGCATTATGAATGTAACAATAAAATATTTCTTACAGGAGTAAAATACAGCATCCTGAAAAATAATGGTTTCTACCATACAAGGCAGTTAGAAAATGTTCACATTTTAACAAATCTGTACAAACCACAAGAAACTTATTTATGGGACCATCATCCCACCTTGCTGATAAGAACGTTCTAGAAATGTAGAATAACCATGAACAATTTATAAATCTAGTTATCTATATGCTCGCTCCACAGCCCTAGAACCCAAGAAACTGATTTAGAACTCTGTATGTCCAACATGGATCGTTTTTACATGCCTTGATTGTTAATGAATGCCTGTTTTTAATATGTCTCTATGCTGTACAGTCAATTTGCACCTTTAAGGAGGTCATTTGATTTCTTTTTTTTTTTTTAGCAAAGAAGCAACACTTAGCAGCAATTAAAGCGCCTTCAAGACTTAAAAAAAATACAATATCCAATTAGAAAAGCCGTATTTTTAAACATTTGTACAAGAATAAGCTGCTGAAACTTGGTAATTGAAATACGACATATGTACAACAATTTACAGTAGAGCTAGAAGGGAATTTATCATTATCCTGCATAGAACTGGTCTGCATTTGGTTACATACTGTCACTTGTTTTAATGAACAAGGCCTGGCAACAAAATGAAAATAATCTGTTAGCAATTCTAACATGTTGAAAACACTGGAGATATTACGATTTAGTGAATTCAACTGATTTCAAAATAAGCAGCTCATTTTGTCAAAGGTGTAAAGTATCTAGGAATAATAGCTCTCCCTTTAACGTAACCAGTGAAAAAGAGGACATGTGATTCCGAGGTACAACATGGTAAAAGCCAGAACAGGCAATTGACAAAGTCTAACTTTGTCTGAAGCTTCTAACTCTCACATTCTATTACTATAAAAACACAACTGTCACTGTCATTCAGTTCTTACTTTGGTTTCAGCAGATTAACTGCCGAATGCTGAAGAATGTGTCCAGGCACTGTAGTTCTTGTGTTAGAAATATGTCTCATTTTTTCCATGTGTTTTTAAATAATGAAAAACTACCCTTCGTGTTAGAACTCTCTAGTAACAACCAAATGTATTTAAGTATTATAAACGTTATTTACAGTGTTCCCCCAAACAAACAACAGATTATTTTCCTTCTATCTTAACATGGTCTTCCTATTTCTGTGCACCAGGCAGCCACCCTCCACTGCTCAACGTTACAGTCACAAGTGTGCATCTCCTCACTGTCCAGGATCCACTCTCATACAACTGATGCTACGGAGACATTCAATTTACAAACAGTTCTCAACCACGTCCTGTGTAAAAAGGAAAATAAAACCACTCAAATGCTTTCAAACTCAAGTGCGCATCTGGAAGCAATCACAGGTATCATGCCAATTGTGGAGGAGAGTCAGTAAGTAATTATGCTTGAAGAAGGGGGTGTGGGGGATGCTGTCAGCCCAGCCATGTGTAAGTTTCCTGAAGAATTTGACCTTCTCATGTGTGGGAGAAGGTACGGGTCGTTTGCCAGCTGGTGCACGTCAAACCGATCTTCTTTTCGGTATGCCAGACAGCGTCTTATAAAGGCCTTAAAAAAAAAAAGTCAGCAATTAAAGTCTTTTTTCTTTCTAAATACCAATTGAATCCTATAGAAGGATGGACACATTTGAGACAATAGATTTCTTTTTACTGAAGTTCAAATCTTCTAAAAAATGTTTTTTTGTAGCAATAATAAAATTCTTACCCCCAATTCAACTCCCAACTCCTAGTAGTTCACTTTATAGTCTAAATTATTATTGCTACCATTTAAACTTATTACAGGAAAGCTGCATTTAAAAAAAATTACTGAGATATAATATATAAATTAACATTTTAACCCTTTTTGAGTCTACAGTTCAGTGACATTAAGTACATTCACACTGTTCTGCAACACCACCATTCATAATTTTTTCATCCTCTCACTCTGAAACTCTGTATCCATTAAACGTGCACCTCCCATTCCTCCCTCCCCCAGCCCTTGTTAATCACTATTCTATGGTCTTTATGATTTGGCTATTCCAGATACCTATATAAGATACCTAGAATGTAGGTGGAATCAATGTAATATTTGTCCTTTTGTATCTGACTTATTTCACTCAGCAAAATGCTTAAGAGTCATCCGTGTTGCAGTATGCGTCAGTTTCATGCCTTTTTAAGGTTGAAAATACTCAACTGCATGTATGTACCATATTTTACTTACCCATCTGTGTTGACTGACTGACATTTGGGTTGTTCCCACCTCTTTGCTATTGTAAATAATGCTGTTATGAACAGTGGTATGTAAATATCCCTTCTAGTCTGTCTTTTCATTTTGGTGGTTTTTGTTGCTGTGCAGAAGCCTTCTCCTTTGATATAGTAGCACTTGTTTGTTTTTCCAAAAAATACTCGCCAAGACCAATATCAAGAGCTTACTGCCCAGGTTTTCTTCTAGGAGTTTATTGTTTCAGGTCTTTATCCAGTTTGAGTTAATGTTTGTGAATGGTATAAAAAACTGGTTTGGTTTCATTCTTTTGCATGTAGTTGTCCAGTTTCCCCAACACTATTTATTGAAGAGACTATCTTTGCTCCATTGTATTTTCTTGGCTCCTTTGTTCATAAAATAATTGACCGTGTAAGCATAGGTTTATTCCTGGGCTCTCGATTCTGTTCCCTTGATCTGTGTGTTGGTTTTTATTCCAACACAACTTTGGTTGCTATAGTGTAATACAGCTTGAAATCAGAAAGTGTGACGCCTCCAGCTCTGTTCTTCTTTCTCAAGACTGCTTTGGCTATTTGGGGTCTTTTGTGTTTCTGCACAAATTGTAGGATTGTTTGTTCCAGTTTTGTGAAAAATGTCTTTGGAATTTTTGGTTGGGATTACACTGAATCCGTAGATTGCTTTAGGTAATACAGACACTTCAATATTAATTCTTCCAATCCATGAGCATAGAATATCTTTCTATATACAGAAGGCTCCCTGTTAACCAGAACTCACAACCGGCAAAAAATCCAAGCAATACTAGTTATCCGGTATCCAGCATCTATTGATCCCTATGGGTGCCAATTAACTGAGAGTCTACTGTATTTGTTTCTTTAATTTTTTTCATTGAAGTCTTGTAAGTTTTTACCTCCTTGGCTAAATTATTTCTAGGTTATTTTATTTTTGATGTAACTATAAATGAGATTACTTTCTTAATTTCTCTTTCTGATAGAACTAATCAATGACTAAGTAACAAACCAATAGTTTTTGGTGGTATTTTTAGGGGTTTCTATATATAAGGTAGGGCAATTAATTTCATGAACTCATCTTAGAAAAACTGTTACAGACCTCATTGCTGAAGATCACTAGAGTCACCTTGAAAGCACTCCCCTTCAGAAGCTATGCACTGAAACAAGAGCCTAGTCCACTCTTCAAAGCAATTTTGGAACTGTTTCTAGAATAGCCATCAGAGCTGTCGTCATCACCAAAACCTGACAATTGAGTTGGCAAACTTGCTACTGTGTGCTTACAGTGGCAGCACTGTACAAACTACTCAGTAATGTGTCATGACCTTGGCAATGATAGCTCTGATGGCCATTCCAGAAAAAGAGTTCCAAAATTGCTTTGAAGGGTGGACTAGGTCTGCTGGTGTTGATGCGCAGCTTCCCAAGGGGAGTACTTCGAAGGTGACCGTAGTGATATTTTCTTTTTTCGTACTGATACTCAGCAATGAGGTATGTAGCATATTTTCTAGGATGAGTTCGTGAAATTGATTGTCTGACCTCATACAGTTGTCCCTTGAACAGCATGTGGTTAGGGACGCTGGCCACCAGCGCAGTTGCAATCCACATACAACTTTAAGTCAGCCTTCCACATATGTGATTCCCAATGGCTACCTGACCCTTAAATAAAAGGTTTGAAGTGCATGGGTCAATGGAAAAATCTGTGTATACGTGGATGGGACAAATTTGAACCTGTGTTGTTCAAGGGTCAACTGTATCATGTCATCTGTAAATACTATTAAAATGGTTTTCTTTCTTTCTTTCTGATTTAGATGCCTTTTATTTCTTTTTGTTGCCTAATTGCTCTGGCTAGGATTTCCAACGTTAGGTTGAATATGGAAAGCTGCATTTATACTTAGTTTGGAGACTTCTTTTCTAGAACTTTTCTTCTGCTAAAATAATCCTCTCACCCTTTATCGGTTTAGTTTGGCCAGAAGGAATGCCATTATTAGCCATAATGCTTTTTTCCTACGGAGCAAGACTGTCTTTAGATGAAGGGAACGCTGAGGAACACTTGCACTGGTGTTTTTGTTTCTTAGGGTAACACAGTGCATCAGTATACTTAAAAAGCTGAATAACGGAATATAATCACTTTTTTTTCTTCTCAAACTGGTTTTATGTATCCTATCCTTGAGAATAATAGCTTCTTATAAATTAAAAAAAATCTACTGAATTATAACATTTATAGAGTACACACATCTTGAGTGTACAGTAAAAAAGTTGACTATATCTATGTAACTGGCAACCAGATCACAAAAAAGAACTTTATAAGAACTTCCATGCCCCACATCCAGGTATAGGCTCTGCCCACAACTCACCTGGGTAACCTGTGTCTTCACTTTTAACACCTAAGTTGAGTTTTACTCATTTTCACCTTTATGTAAATGTACTCCTTTGTTTAGCTTCTTTCATTCAGTATTGTATTTAAAAAGTTCATTCGTTTCTTGCAACAGATAAAACATTCTCAAGGGATAATTGGTAATTCTTTCCCTTTCTTATTACTGACACTGGAAATAACTTTAGCTTGTCCTGAAATTCCTAATTGCCACATAAATTCATGAATTAAAGCATTTGCAGGAAAATCATAACGAAGATACATTACTGTTCAGTGTGATTCAACTTTGATTTAACCCTACCAGACCTGAGGCCCTGAACCTAACTGTACCCCATACCTGGGCTCCTGAGCATTAAAGAGAAAAAACCAACATGATATAGAAAAATGTTAGTTACATGCAAACAAGTGGTTAGAATAAGATGGAACTTGGAGACATTGTAGAAAATAGGTCTACCTTTCATTTCGAAAATTAGGTACAGCCGTATAGTGGCAGATTCGGAAATGACCGAAAAATCGGTACAGCGGGCTGGGAGGGTTAACATTAGCTATTTTGCATGCTCTTTACTTTAAAATTCATTAGAAGTCATTTTTTCTCTAAAAACAAACCTAGGTCTTCTCCCCATTATACCACAGTTACCTAACTAATATTCATCAAAAGTCTTTCTGGTCCCTTTACTTTTATCCTTTTAAGTCTTTAACAAATAAAAAAGTTTCAGAGACCACTCTAAAAATGATTAAGATACAGATATGTTGAAGGCAGAGTTTGAAAGGAAACACTACCGACAGCAGTATTAACAAGTATACAAGGAGTTAAATGTGCTTAAGATGCCCACAACTGATCAGCAGAGGTACTTGGCAAAAGTGTATTTTGTAGGGACAAGAGGTTAAAAAACAAACAGAAAACAATGTGAGCCTCCCCCTCTTTGGATTCCAAGACAGTGACCGTGGCACCTTATAAAGAGCCTGAAGAAAGAACCAGTGGTGGTACATAGGATTTCCTTTTGACACACTAAACTCATCCCTACTCATTTGTGTCAGTATTAAAAAAAATATGGATTTTGCACTGACAGTACATTTTTAATTATGAAGGCCATTATGATCTCAATCAGGGACACAGCAGTGCTTATCTATATACTCTGTAAGTTTACAGAAACTATATAGTGCTTGTTTATGAATTATTCTTATGGCCTAGACTATTCATACCAGAAAAAAAGGCTAATTTCATGTGTTTGTCTTAGAAATTTCACAGGGTTTAACAAGAACACATCAGCGGGGAGGTCAGAGAGAAGTAAACTGTGATGAGAGTATAATAGAGCAGGAGTAAAGATACAAACGTGAAAGGCCGATAGGAGGAGGAATGTGAGAAGATGCTAAGCACCACAGAAGTTTTACTATGAATTAGAAAAAGTTATTTCATGTATCACAAAGATATACATGGATTAGAACTACAGGAAGCCATTTGTTATAGATTCACAGGCTCCTACATGCAAGCAGAGCTGAAGAAGAGGTCAGGCTTTCTCAAGAAGTACTGCAGGGCTCAGCTACTTACTAGCTGGTATGATTCTGGATAAGATACTTTTGCTATGGCTTGGCTGACTTCCTATTTTATAAAACGGGAATTAAAAAAATACCTCCACCTTCACAGGTTGTTAAAAGATAATGTATATAAAGTATCAACACAATGCTGCTATTATTTGTTATACAAATAATAAGTAACCCTGAAACAATGTGGGGTATTAGGGGTGCCAACTCCCTGTGTAGTCAAAAATCCAAGTTCTGTGAAAAAAATTTTAAGACATATTTTGTATGTTATACAAGGGCTGTCTGGAAAAAATCCAGCCATAAGTGCCTTTATTTTTTTATATTGCATGGCTGGATACTTTCCGGATAGCCCTCATATAATATACCCTGTATTCTCACAGCTAGAGAAAATAAAATGTTATTAAGAAAATCGTAAGGAAGAGAAAACATGTACCTACATTTTATGCATTCATGACATACCTTTCTCTTAAATTTTTTTGATATTTTTAGGCTCCATGGTTCATCTGTAAGTTTTTTCAAATTGTTGCAAACCTCCAAAATACTTTCTAATATATTTATTGAAAAAATCCACATGTAAATGGACCTGTGCAATTCAAACCCATGTTTAAAGGTCAACTGTACATTTAAGTCTCTCAGTGTTAACTGAGGTAATGATGGGCCCAGATCTTGTGATTTTCCCAATTCTCAAAGCAAGCTCATATAAACAAAAAAATCAGGGAACATATTTGGGTCCTTAAAAAGATGAAAACTACCACAACCAAAGGCCTAAGCAACTCTTTTTTTCCAGAGCACAACACCAGTCCCTAGTGGACAGATTTTCCTGCAGTGGTAATCCTTTTGTTTTACTTACTAAGTAATTACTTTATTTTAAAAGTACAATTTATGAAATAAAATTTATTTCACAAAACTTATTTACATAAATACCTTTGCTTCACTGCTTACAACTGGTTTTACAGGGAACTGCACTTCTGTGGCTTTTAATATTGTATTTTCTTGAAGAATGTCCTGTTGAGATTGATTGTGACCAAATGGCTAAAAAATAAACAAACAAAAAAAAACCAAATAAAATGTTCAGAAATTTATCTTACAAAAAATTTAAACAGAGGTATTATCAGTGAATTCCCAAGATACAAATAATTTGTGTTCTGAAAAATCCTGTCCTCGGTTATACAGAAGTTGGGGTGCATTGTCGTAGCAAAAAGGTTATTACTGGCAGCATGAGAAAGCCTATCTCATCAATTCTCAGCATACCTGAAACATTGTGAATAAGCAGTAGAAATCAATGCTGTCACAATATATGTAATTAAGATAAAATAAAAATGTAAGAAATTTAAAAAGTTTACTCTGAATATTTAAACAATGAAGTTAGATTTTGAGAAGAGATGAATTAGTGGAAATGTCTGTGAAAAGACCAAAGAATAAATAGAATACTTTTGAATACAATACACTAACTTAAATGAAATAGCTCTGGGCTTGGTCCTAATGCACAGTGAATTCCCAGAGAAGTCCCTTAAGCGTTCTTTCTGTACTGATGAAGGGACTGGATGGGATGGGATTAGATAATATCTATGGTAATTTGTCGTTCTGACTTCAGTTTAAAGAGAGGTTTGGGAAGAATGAAGACTTAAGTTTAGTAGAATTTCCATGAGGAAGCAATTGGGGGGGGGGGGGGGGGGCGCGGCAACTATGCCCCGGTCAAACTATGTGCATGTGCTAGGGTAGAGAATGTGAGGAAGTGAAGAGAATGAGGATAATGAAAAGAGCTTTGACTCCAGTATTATTAACAGTAGAGAATGCTAGCAAAGAGGCAAAAAGCAGGCTAAGTAAATTGTCATAACATTAAAATAATTCTGATCCATGGAAATTTTAGGAAGAAATTGAGAAAAAAACTGGACTTCCTTGGAAGAATCCAAATGGACTTCTGACTTCAAGTTAATGAAACTTTAATTTAAGGGGGGAAAATTCAATTTATCTATATACAGCTGAATCTGCTGCACTTTAACGTACCTTTCTACCATAAAGACACTGAAAGAAGATGACTCCAACTGACCATACATCAACCTTGTTGGAAATCTTTGGTGGTTCTTTTCCAACTACAAAACATTCAGGAGGTAAATACCTATAGTTTTGGGGGGGGAGAAAAAGGAAAAGGATACTATTAGCAATCTATAATTTAAAACGGTCTGAGTGTAAAATCTTAGAACACCAATTTTATCCATACAAAAACTTTAGGACTTTCACCAATGAAAATTACCAAACTTTTGTAGCATTTACATACTGGTATAATTTGACTTTAGAACCAAAACATACAACTTTTGTGATAAAGTATGCAACACACACACACACACACACACACACACACACAGTATACTATATATGTATTATTATATACAGAAATAAAGAACTATCATTAGAAATTACAACCTTCTAATCTGAGTACTAAGAAGAAATGCTCTCTTCTCCCCACCCCCTCACCGGAATTCAAACTGTAGGCAGATCTCTTTCTAAAACACATATCTGATCAGGTGGTTCCTTTGTTTCAAGAACCCCAACAGCAGTCATTGCTAAGGTTAAGACTTCCTATCTCTTGTTTGCAACACAAGACCCATCCTAATGTAGCAGCAACTTAAATTTCCAACATCTGCACTCACTCTTCTCTCCTACCCGCTCAAACTAGCTAATAAGCAAAGCCAATTCACTTGGTTCCCCACAGTGCTCTTATGTCCCCAATGCTTGTGAATACGATAATCTCTACTACCTTCCCTAAGCACTTCATTTCACTTGGTGAGCACCTTTTCTTCTTTAAGACCCATGCAACCTCCACAAGCCTTCTCTGCTTTCCTCTGGGCAGAGCTTTGCTGCTTCCCCATGTAACCACCAGATGTTATGGTACCCCTATTATTGCATTAAAATAAAATCACACTAGCCTATGAGTAGCTCGCGGAGCTCTTAATTCATTGTGCAGTGTTCAAACAGTAGCAGTGTTCAAACAATAGCAGCATCTGAAATATATTCAGCATTCAAACATACTATTTTTTATTTGTAAGTGCTATTTGTAAGTTCATAATTTTAGATAAAGGAAAGGTAAAAATAAATTTGTCACCTTAGGTTGTTATAAGTAAAAAGATCTATCAGGACTGCAAGCATTTTATTTTATTTATTTATTTATTTAATTTTTTTTTTGGCTTTTTGGTATGTGGGTAGCTCCCTGACTGGGAATCGAACCCAGGCCGCAGCACTGACAGCGCCAGCGCCAAAGCCTTAAGCCACTACACCATCAGGGAACTCCCAGGACTGCAAGCATTTTATACCTCAAAAATTTACATAAACTAATAATCCTGAAAAGGAATAATATAGCTAAATAGGAATCTACTATTTTTCCCTTTTGTTTCATACTCACTATGCAAAAAATCATTTGTTTCACCTGGATACTGACAGATCTCTTAAGTTATTTGTGATGTAAATCCTTTCCTTTCCCCCAAAATTCCACTAAGTTTCTGGGAATGCAAGGTAATTTGTAAAAGCACCATATACATGTATTCTATAAATTTGTATAGGATTTCCCAGTTTACCAAATACATAGCTAAAAAACTAGTATGACTATAGAAATCTAACCATTTTTGGAACATGGTTTCCATGGGAAATATATTGCAGGTTTCTACAGGGAAATGGCATGACTGTATTGCCTTCCTGCACAGCCCCTTAAACGTAAGTTTTCCTGTCTCATGCTCACCTGACAGAGGTAAACGTCCTTGCTCTGCCCCACCCTACACTACAGGAGCCAGAATGAGAGGGAAACAAATATAGTGGGAGTCTCTGCAGAGGAAGAATGATGTATTATTTAGAACATGGTTTTCAGGTTGTCTTCCAGAGTCCAGGGTACTACCAAGAAGCCTTGCTCTTACTGGTTTTATTTATTAAACTTCTAAGACTTTGCTGTGAAAAAAAGAACCCTTGTTTAAAAAAAGTCTAAAGATTACTAATTGTGGATACTGACTTTTAGGGGGTTACTAGGAATGATAATTTCCTTTAAATATGAAACAAAAATTCATGACATTATCTGATGCATATTCCTAGAAAAGGCCTCAAGCAGAACTTGAAACTTTAAAACGACTTTAAAAGAATACATGAACATGAGCAATCCTTGCTTATGAAAAGTAAAGCCCATACAAACCTATGGCATCTTATGGACCTGACCATGATGAATCTAGGCTGAGTAAAGACTGTTCTGGACACCCTAATGTCACATTTATGTTTGTAGTCATCATCCTGTTCAATGAAGTTAAGTACAGTTACTTCTCTTCCAATTAAAATTTCACTCCTTTTGCTCAACCAATTTATTCTGAACATGGTTTTGAAATTTTAGTCTATGTTCTCCACTTTGGTGAATTTGACAAGAAGTTTGACAATTTATATGCAAGTAGTTTTTGTCAACACCTAGGTAACTTTTAGGGGAATGATCTTTGTTTAGATTTGTCTCTGTAAATCTACAGTTCTATCTAGACTTATACCTATACGTATGACATCAATAAAAGTTATTTTTGAGAGTCATGACTAAGGCCAACACTATGCCAACTACCTCTCCCCATCCAGGATCAACATCCATCTCCAACAAAAACTGTAATCACAAAACTTCTACAGAAAGGACTTTATGCTTATTGATGTAATAGTTAAAATGCTATATTTATGTAAGTATTTTTTCATGATAAACGTCACTGTAACATTACAGGAAAAAAATCCGCAAGTTCTCCATGTTAGGAGTTTCTGGGTAGGTACTGAAGTCACTTGCTAATGGAAACTCTCTCTCTCTCCCTGGTTAAGACCAGATGAGAAAAGAGGACTGATGAGAGTAGTCTCCCTCTCCACCCAGAGACTTCACGTCTGTACCCTTACCACAGTAACCTCAAAGGTACATGAAAGAAAAATCAAACTCTCAAAAAGTCTTGCTAGACAATTTTCATATATTTAATAATACATTTACCAGTAAGTGCCTGCCCCTTGGGAAGTGAGATCCATTCCATCTACACCATAGCTATCATCATCCATAATCTTGGATAGACCAAAATCAGTGATTTTGATTTCTCCACATGCTGTTCCATCTACCAGAAGGATGTTTCCTAAGAACAAAATATAAGGTTCTTTTAATAATACCTAGATGAAAAACATTATCTTTACTACTTAAGCTAACTTTGGGGAAGTAAATATATATTTAAAATACATATTTACAAATTTAAATATAATTAAAATATTTTTAAAATGTAATTTTAAAATGGAATATGACAAAAACATTTTATTTATTTATTTATTTTCTTTTTGGTATGTGGGTAGCTCCCTGACTGGGAATCGAACCCAGGCCGCAGCGCTGACAGCACCAGCGCGGAAGGCTTAAGCCACTACACCATCAGGGAACTCCAACAAAAACATTTTAAATTCTACTAGTATTCCACTGACTTCTAAAAACTAAACCAAAAAGCATGTTGCTCAGGTAACTTAATAACTATGACTTTTGAAAACTATACTCTTTAGAGCTTAAAAAATTACTTAGACACATTTTACTAATTACCTGGCTTAAGATCATAATGTATAATAGGGGGTTTGATTTCATTGAGATATCTTAGTGCATTTACAATTTGCATTACAATAGACCTAGCTTCTTTCTCTGACATTAATTTATGTTGCTTCAGATAGAAATCCAAGTCATTGCCTTCACAGTATTCTAACACTGTACAAAACCTAAAACGGAGAAGAGAAAAAGATTAGACATAAAATACTAATCACACTGGAATCACAGTGGAAAAATGAAGATATTTATACCATTTCCATGGGATAGGGAAAATAAAAGCAAATATATCTTAAAAACTAAAGCCTTATATTCACTTACGTATCTGTATCCAAGGAGAAATAATCATAGAGTTTAACTATTCTGGGGTGATCCAGTTCTTTGTGTATTCTATACTCTCTGCAGGCATGTCTATGGAAAGAAGGAGTATGTTAATTCTCCATGACCATTAAATATATTTTCAACTGATAAAAATCATGAGGTACTAATACTTACTTGTGGTAGTTTTCCTTTTTCTCATCCCTCCAGCTTTTATTAAGCTGATGGATCTTCACAGCAGCATATCTTTGTTCATAAAGGTCAAAAGCCTAGGATTCAAGTCATAGAAGAGTTAAGATTAAAGACCACTGAATAGCTGAAGAGCTTTTAAAAATTAATTTTTGGTGATAATTTTTGCAATAATATGAAATTAGAATATAGACTACAATTTTCGGTGATCATCTCTGCTAAAATGATATATAGTTTAATGACACTATCAGAAACATACATGGTGCTAAGTCAATTTTTACATTTAAATTTTATAAATGCTAATATGTTAAAATCAAGATAAAACAATAAAGCTTTTTTTTTGTTTTTAATATGAACCTTCTCCTCTTTTCTGGTAGTAGCAATAAGCAGCCAGGAAAACAGATGGCTCTAATGCGCTTTTTTGGTGGGTTGGTTAAGCAAACCTTTTTTCTCTAGCTTTTCCTAGCAACTCCCTACCTTTCCCCCACAGCTTTGTTGAAAATTAACAATTTCCTAACAATTTCCCAACTGTTTAAAAGTTTTCTAAACTTTGAACATGAAACTGTTCAAAAAGAACCAGAATCATTAACCACTTACCGTTCTTACACCTAATGACATCAATAATTCCTAACCTTATCTAATTTTGTCTTCAATTTTCCTTGTCTCAAAAAAGATTTTATAATGGTTCATTTAAATCACCAGTCTATTTCTTAAATAACAGAATGAAGAATGATCAGTATTCTTTTAAGGCTTCAGATGATTTTTTAAAATGTTTTTAAGAAACAGTGAATGCCATTAAAGAGAGATATAATAATTTAGGTTCTACTGTTATTTATATATAAAGATGCCCCTTTAAGAAAACTTGGAAGCTCACATATTAGAACAAGATCCCCAGTCCCCACTCTCCCCATCAATTTAACCTAAAAGATAAGCAATAGGGGTAAACTGCTTGTCACAAAATTGTAACAGCCTGACATCAGAAATAATACAGGATGGAGTAATTAAGAACATTCACTTTGGAGTCAGATAAACTTATTAGCTGCATATGACTGTGCTAATACCCTCTCTCAGACTCATTCTCATTTATAATGTTGCTGAGAGGATTAAGTGGGATGAAACACACACAGTGTTTGGAATAATGTGATTCCTAGTAAATATCCAATAAACATTATATTATTATTAAACACTGGGTTTAAAGAAATAGAAAAGAATTTAAAAAGTTCATGTGAGAGAAAGCAAAAGACCATAAAGGATAAATTTTAAAGGCAATCATGATAAAGGATAATAGATGAAAATGAAATTTTAAGCACGCTACTAATAAAAAGTTACTATCAGTGTGTATTGATTATAATAATTATATATGATACACCTTTCTCTCAAGGTTGGGTAAGCAAAGTATACCTTCCCATAAAGCTAATGTGGTAATCACTGAGCAACTGATACAATATGTCCATCGTGGTATAGATAAAAGTCTAAATTCTGGCTTACAATCTGTTGCTTTATTTCCTAATGGACCTGGTAACCATGAATGGGCTTTGTAGGAGTTGGAGAGAATTGTCAGTATTTAGGTCAGTACTGAAGGTTCAAGTCTTTCAGTTCCAATCTGCATTTTAGAATTTTTATATAAGCCTGTTCTTCAAAAAGAAAAAGGTCTTTTTAGCCCCTATCTGTGGAAAACAGTGGAAATACTATTAGGTGGTGGGAGAGGGTTGTTGTGATTAAAAGGCGCAGAAGCTGGGCAACTTTTAGGCTGAACTACTACGATCTTTTCTACTTTGTGACCTGGGTAAGCCTACTTCAACCATTTGTAGTGCTTGAGGATGAACTACCATTACAATCAGAGCTGTATGAACCAGAAGAGAGCTCACAGACCACTGAGGAAGGTGAGGCCCATGATGCTTATTGCTTGTCCAAGTTAAAACAAAAACAAAACATAGTTTATGGTTGACCCAAAATCAGAATTGAAGTCCTCTGAATTCAAATTCCACCATTTTCCCCAGAGTCAGAATAATCCAGTATGTCTTTAGTAAACTACGAAGGTATAGTCCTTGTCTGACTGAACATAGAGGACTTATTTAATAATCTGATGAGTTTACATTCACTAAGCACCAATGTTCTATGTGATTTACCCGTGAAAGCTCATTTAATCATTACCAACTGATACACAATGAAGCACAAAGTATCACAAGGGGCTTATAAAAGGCAGACCAGCAGGGAAGCTTTCTTTAGGAACTGAAGTTTAAGGTAACAGTATGACCTTCATCCTAACCAAGACTGTATTTTATAAAAAAGGCTACTATAGCTGCAGCATACAGAAGTGAACTGGAGAAACTTAATGCCCAAAAGAAGGTGATCAGCTACGAGGCTTGGGAAGAAATGCAAACAAGAGAGTGAGACCCTGATTAAGAGAATGAGAAGGTTCATTGCTGGATTTAGAAGAGTTTAACAGCACTAATAACAGTGGTCCCAAGAGACTGGTTATGTGTTGGGGGAAGGGAAAGGTCAAGTGAAGGATGTCTTTTATGTTTTTCACTGAGAGACTTAGAAGATCAAATAGTAATATGTATTGTATGTACTGATGTAGGGAGCAGTGTTAGAAGTGGTTTTGGAGAAAAGGAAAATAACTTCTAATTCAGATGAGAGTATGCAGTGCCTGTGAAGCATCCACTTGAGCTGAATAGATGAAGTCATGTGCAACAACAGGTATGGAGCTCAGAAGAAAAGTGTGAGACATACATACATATCTGAGGGTGAAACCAAATAGATGAAACTCAGTGAATGGGAGGGGATATATATGAAAAGGAGATAAGAGACCTCAGGAACTACAATATTTGAAGGTTGGGCAGAAAGATACAACGAAAAGTGAAAAAAATGTAAGGCATAAATCACTGAATATGGTGAGTAAAAATTTCTACAACTATACATACATATTTGAGAAACAATGCCTTAAAATAGGTAGAAATTTGAGTAAATTCAGGACATGTAAGACTTCTGACCTATTTTTAAATATAGGGGTACAATCTTCCCATAAATGTACTATATTAAATGGGTATCTGCCTATCTTGATTCCAATGACTATTATTATTTGCGTCAAATTGGCTAATGGCAACTAGGTACCAAATGCCAGCAGGACTGTGCAGATGTAAGAGTACCCTTTAGACTCTTGTGACAAGACAACATAAGCCACAACAGACTCTTCTGTACTGACAGGACACAAACTCTGTCAAAAAAATTGTAAAATCAATAAACGAAAGACAAGTACTTCCTTTTTTTCCCACTGCGTGGTTCCCTGGCTGGGAATCAAACCCAGTCCACGGTGTTGTGAATGCCGAAGCCTAGCCACTATACCACCAGGAAACCCCAAAAGACAAGTACTTCTTAACCACATACAGGTACCCCCTGCTTTTTGAAAGTTTGTGTTACACCACTTTGTTTTTACAAAAGACCTATATTTGCACCTGTTTTAACTAACTGAAAGAAATCTGAACAGGATTTTTGCTTTTACAAAAGAAGGGCTAAAAGTGAAATAGCTTTGGGGGTCTGTTCTGCAGTGAGCCATTATAAAGACAGTGTACGTCCCGAACAGCAAGAGTGGCCCTGCCAAGCTCCTTTCCTGGAACCACACTCAGCACCTCGGCATCAAGCCGCCATAGCTGTGAACTGTGACTGGGAGCATCTGGGCTTTATCTTGATTTATTTTGTGCACCTGTTAGCAAGATGGGTGATAAGGCGTCAGAAAAGCCTATGAGAGCTTGTCAGGGTGTTTGCACTTAGCTTAGAACTGGTCGTGATTAAAGGTATTTGGTATGATTTGGTAAGTCATTTTTTGGGTCTGGGAACACTTGAAAACATTTCCGTATAAATTAATAGTAAACTGCTTTTTTGTTTTCTGCTATTTTGGTTCATGAAAGGTTTCACACGAATGCTCTACTTTTGGACAGCAAGGAAACTTGTACTCTTGTATTTTTGCTATAGTTAGTGTAAAAACAGAAAAAAAAATGTACATTACCTTATACACTTCACTAAAGCCACCTCTACCAAGCAGATGAAGTAATAAGTATCTTTCATTTAACGTTGGGTGATCTTTGAACCTTAAGGGTGGAGGAAAAAAACACTCAGGCACATAAACACACACACAAAAGGTTCCTTCCACAATAAAATTCTATTCTTATTCTACTTCTAGCTATTTTTTTCTCAGTTACTCTACTGCTAATTTTGAATTCTGTTCCATATCTCTTTTCTTTCTCTGTCTGCATGGCTATCACCCATCTTAATGGCTGGTGGTCACAAAGCTTAACATTTATCGCTGAATATTCAGGTCAATGACCAATTATAGCACTGTGATAAAGACCTACCAACCATTGTGTTGCTAAGAGCTTTATGAAAACCCCTATCTACTCAGCAGGAATTCCCTTGAAAAATGGCACTTTTATATTGGGAGTTATGGTTAATCCAGATTTTATAATATTGACATATGATTAAAAATAATTACATTTATAAATTGGCCTTTAACCATGATTTATTTTTACTGTTTTTGGACTTCTATAAAGAAAATTTTAATTCCTAACTAAAAAAGAAAAGCTTTAAAAGAAAACAAAAAACATCACTCACAAGCAATTCTGAATATAATTTTCAGAACAGCCAATTTTTAATAGTTCTATTCTGTTTTACTAGAATTTTCATCTGGTACAATTTAGGTTATTTCATAACCATATTATTTCATTCACTTTTTACAATGGAATGATCTGTGTACTTATGAAGTATGCATATACAGATTATCATGAATAGGCCTTCTTTTAAGAAAGATACTAATATTTCACAGCAGAAATTGGCTACTTTCAATTCTGATACTCTCATTAGATCATGAAGCTATAAATGACATGACCAATCTTAAAAGATACAGTGTAAGAAGACACCATTCCTCTCCTCCACATTGATTTAACTCAAGGAGTGCCCTGCTCAATTTCCATCTTCTTGCTTAATTTGCATCTTCTTCATAAAGTTCACCCAGCCCATAGGTATTTTCTCTTCTTTGAATTCCTTTATCATTTAATAGCTATGACACTCATTTTTATAACCAGGGATTAAGTACAGAGAGTGTAACTTAAACTTTTCTATTTTTTTCTCAAGTTTTGCATAATGTTGGATATATGGCTTACTGAATTCCTTTTAGTTGAAATAATTTCTCCTTCACTACTATAATATTAACTTTGGTATTCAGTCAACAAATATTTATTGCATGCCTAGCAGGTGCCAGGCACTGGTGTAGGCTCTGGGGATACAGCAAGAATAAAACTAAGTCCCTTCTCTCATGCAGCTTTATATTCCAGTGAGAGGACACAGATAATAAATAACTAAAATATAATTTATAATTCCAGATAGTGATAAATGCTATGAAAAATAAAGCAAGGTAAGGACACTGAGAGAGGGAATGTTGTGAGGTTAAGGATTACTATTTTAGATAGAGTCACTTAATGATGGTCTCTCTAACGACCATTTGGAACAAAATAAGGAGTGAGCCACTCAGATATTTAGAGCAACATTTCAGGCAGAGAAAATGCAAGCACAAAATCCTTGAGATGGGAATGTGCTAGTAAAGTTCAAGAGGGCCAGCATGGCTATGACATGCAAGGTTGGAAAATTAATTTCATGAACTCATCCTAGAGAAAGTGCTACATACCTCATTGCTGAAAATCACTACGGTCACCTTCAAAGTATTCCCCTTGGAAAGCTATACACCAATGCCAGCTCCTAGTCCACCCTTCAAAGCAATTTTGGAACTCATTTTCTGAAATGGCCACCAAAGCTGTCATCATACTCTAAATATGACAATTAAGTTCACGAACTTGCCACCATGCACTTATGTTAGCAGCACTGTACAAACAATTCGGTATAGCTCTGATGGCCATTCCAGAAAAAGAGTTCCAAAACTGCTTTGAAGGGTGGCCTAGGCAGTGGTGTCGGTGCATAGCTTCCCAAGGGGAGTCCTTCGAAGGTGACCGTAGTGATATTAAGCAATGAGGTATGTAGCACATTTTCTAGGATGAGTTCGTGAAATTAATTGTCTGACTTTGTAAAAGTGAGGGGAGGATGAGAGAGATGGGGTGGTGAGGAGGTCAGAGACGAAATCATGCAAGATCTTCTGAGCCATGGGAAGAACTCTGGATCTTTTACTAAGTGTGATGAGAAGCCCCCAACAATGAAATACTGTGTTTATGCTCCCTACAGAGGAGAAGAACTTTATCATGTGAAACTGAAATACAAATAATAACTTACTGTGAATTATCTTCATTATTTATTCTTTTGAGCTCTCGAATGTGAAGATTTCTGACTCTTTCCAAACGTTCAAGTTCTGCCTGGATTTCTGCCTCTTCCTGAAAAGAAAGAGAGGGGACTATAACAAGCTCAATTTATTTGTGATATAAAAAAGATATTTTTATCCATGTATCAATTTTTTACAGCGACAGGAAGAATAGTGTATTATAAAGTACCACTGAGTTAAAAGACCAAAGTGCTCTTTTCAATGCCTGAAAGATGGAAAAAGATCAGGAACAAGCTATTTCAAGAAACCATCCTCCACATAAAAATCTATACCTTAATGAGATGCTGAGTTTTATTCTGTACTACAAGAAATCTATTTTTATGATGTCTAAACTGAAAATGACTGCAAGGTAGTTTGAAACTGGCATGACAAAATGAGATGCAAGTTTTATTTCTGGTACAAATTTTAATTCTAAGGGAATAATTTACTAGTATAAAACAAATGAAATGAAGATATTTTACAACAGTTAAAAAAGGAAGACAACAAAACCACCAATTATTCCTAGACTTACAACATCTGGAATGCACACACACACACACACACACACACACACACACACTGACCACACACTGGATAAATCTCACTATAATCTCAAAGAGACTCTACAACAAAATTTTTATGGAGGGCTGTAACAGATCCTTAGTTATGAGAGTAGATGTAGGCAAATCTAAAGAAATTTACTTTAACATTCATTTAACATATAATATAAAAATTTTGATAAATATTTTTAGGTCTCAACATACAATTCTTTTTTTTTTCCTTTTTTAATGTGGGTAGTTCCCTGGCTAGGAATCGAACCCAGGCCGCAGCGTTGACAGCGTCGAAGCCTTAGCCACTACACCACCAGGGAACTCCTCAACATATAATTCTTATACATGCAAGAAGCTACTAAACACTTGATAGACTGGTGGAATTTTAAATAACCTGATAAAATTGTGAAATGCCTATTATAGTAACAGGTGAAATACTTGTTTTAACTTTATTTGAAATTGTGGTATGGGGATACTATTTCAAAAGTGAATTTATAGAAATTAAATTTTATTGAGTCGTAAATGTATAATTATGGGATTCAACGAGAATGCTGATACAACATAATTACGTGTTTTATAAGTGTTGGTAATCTTCAGATGTCTATACAATGGCAGTCACCAATATCACAAAATAAATACTTATTAAAAAAAGTAAAATGTATGTCTAAGTCAGTTAAGCAGGCTTTTTTCCCTCTATAAAACATGAGAAATATGCCCTATAAAAATCTTACAAGATAAAAACACACAGTCGAGCTTCATTTCAGTTTGAACTCTAAAGTTTACAGGAAGATAACAAAATGTCAGAAGCACTGGGGGAAAAAGCTGGATCCTAGGTTAAGAAGAAATGTCAAGGGAAGGAACTACAACCAAATCTTAGATACAGATAGACCAAAATCCTCCACAGTTAGTAAAATATATTTACAAATTCCATACTGTAATTTAATATTTAGTCCACGATATCTTGGACTTTAAAGTGATACATTTCTGGGAGAAAAGATAATTTTGCCACGCTTAAGTAATTTCTCTCAAATCCCACTGAAAGTATACAAGGGCTGTCTGGAAATTATCCAGCCATGTAATATGAAAAACAGAGGCATTTATAGCTGGATTTTTTCCAGACAACCCTCTTAAATACTGTTATGGACTAAAGGTGTTTCCCTTCCAAATCCATGTTTAAGCCCTAAACCCCAATGTGGTGGGATATGGAGAAGGGGTCTTTGGAAGGTAATTAGTTAGATGAGGTTATGAGGATGGGGCCCTCTAAATGGGGCTACTGGCAGGAAGAGAGAGACCTCTTTCCTTTGGTAGGCATGTCCAACCTGAGGCCCAGAATGGCTTTGAATGTGGCTCAACACAAATTCTTAAAACTTTATTACATTTTTTTGCAACCTTTTTTTTTTTTTTTTTTTTTTTTTTAGCTCATCAGCTATCCTTAGTGTTAATGTATATTAAGTATGGCCCAAGACAATTTTTTCAATGTGGCTCGGGGAAGCCAAAATGCTGGATACCGCTGTCCTATACCCAACCCCTCTTTGTGGAAGCACAGGGGAGGCCATGTGAGAATTTGAGAAAGCAAACTTCTACAAAGAGTCTCACCAGAAAATGAACCCTCCCAGAGCCTGATCTTGAACTTCCAGACTCTGGAAAAATAAATTTCTGTTGTTTAAGCCACCCGGTATATGGCATTTTGTTATGGCAGCCCAAGCAGAACAGACAAATATGTATACTTTTAGGCACAAATGCTAGGGCAATACTAATACTGCCTAGAACCCTCTCCTTAAAGAAAGGAGCAAGGCCAAGTTTTGGTCTGGCCTCAGAGTACTATAGCCTAAAATACGGTAGTCTCAGTAACTAATTTATCTTTCATGCAGATCATTTCCTAAGATCTATTCTGTAGGCTACACTGCCTTGCCTGAGATTGACATTAACCTATGGGCCATCCTCAGAATTGTTTTCAGAGGGTTAAAGAAAAGCAAGGATGACCTGGGTTCACAACTGACCTAAATTCATTAAACAATAAAATCCTCAAATGCAAAGCCAAACTAGACCAGACCACTAAAAATGAAAGAGAGATAATCCAATCAGCTAGATAACGCTTAGCAAGGGTACCAAGTTTCAGTCCTCCAGTCATCCACTAGCTGAGCAGTTAAGCAGAGAAGGTCTAGAAGAAACAAAGAAACAAATAGCATCTCTGGAAAGGAACTGGTCTCTGTAGGCAATTATGGTGTAGAAAGGATATGAGCAGGAATAGATGTATTAAAGAGAGTAGGTTTGGTGATCACAAACAATAAAAGAGTATGGCTCCTTTCTGTTTAAACTAAACATATAGAATGAATAACTAAACAACACACACTATAGTTATTTTAACAGTGTTTTAAAATAAGCTCTAACATTCTGAATTATATTAAAAAAAAAACCAAGTCATATCAGTATGCAACAACAGATCTCGGTACTGCCTCATCATTTAGTAACCTGCAATACACATCACCTTCCGAAATTTTTTACTTAAAATTTATATGGAAGGTAAATTTACAGCAACTTAACCAGAACAGTTTGTCTGTCACCAGATATTTAGCATGGAAATGCTTTGTATGTGTAATCAAAATCTCTTCTGGAAACTTACTCTCTGGCTCAACATTCTAAGGCAAATGTTAGTTATAGCAATGTAGAATCTCTGTAAAATTCTAGATTAAAGTAGGTTTGGGGTATTTTTGAGCTTTTCCCATAACAGCAATTTTTGAAAGAGCAATGGGGTGTGTAAGCAATAAGCTATACAGCTTTTAGAGTTATAAAATGCATTTTCACATGTAAAACTGATACATTTCCTGAAAAAATTAAACAGTAGTTTAAACTTCATTTGCAAATCTTGAATGTTATATTACATGTTATCCCCACCAAAAACTCAACTTCTAAGAGCTGCCTTTCTATAAAGCCAAGACAGAAAGAATTTTGATATAACTTTCCCAGCTTGCCTATAATCGATGAGGGTTGGTAAAAGAAAAGAAATTCTATGTGGTATATTATGAAGATGATGAAAGTAGAGAAACACCTATTATTTCAAATAGTCTATTCGATACCGTTAACATTATTTGGTCTAGGAAAACTAGTTCAGAATGAGGTTTCAAAAAGTATAACATCAAATTCATTTAGTAGTGAACTATAGTAATCTCTCAAAAGTTAGTATCTCTAGGTCCTCAAATTAAGTTTTAATTTCATAAACTATTTATAATGTCATTCTAAAAGTGTATCACCAGGAAAGTGAAGGGTGAACTTAACAAAAGGCACTATTAAAAACTAATGGAATGGGCAGTGCAGAAAAGAATTAAGGAGAAAATTATTACCAATTTACTTCAAATTTACCTTTATTATTATGTAAGTCCCCAGATTATTTCTATGATATGCTTTCACACATCTTAAATATGGAAATGACAGAATATATACCATTGGAAGTAGGAACCAATCAACTATCCAACCAACCAACAACAAAAACACCTAGACAGGAGGTCTAAATTTGTAGAAACCAGGTTTGAAACTATTTGCCCATAATCAACTATTTTTGCTTGCGTATGACTGTACAGTTTGAAGAGTGGAGGAGGAGGAGGAGAAGGGACAAAAATTATGAAGTTCCTGGGTGGTTTCTTTCCTAACTATATAAAAGCTCCCTCCATTCCCATCCCCAATCACTGAGCTGATATTATTGGTGGGAACTACTTTAGCTTCCTCAGGTGTTTAACTTGTTTATTTTAGAACCTGAATGTTCTCCTCTCTCTGAACTTCATTTCCTTTTTTGGGAGGAGGGGAATTGTAGTGGTTGGGGTGGTATTTTATTCTCTCTTCAAATGTGTAAATACATCCATTGAAACACCTAATTGAGGGCGAGGGTTCCCTGGTGGTCTAGTGGCTAGATTTCGGCCCTCTCACCGCAGCGGCCTGTGTTCACTTCCTGGTCAGGGAACCAACCGAACTGAACCAAACCAAACCAAAATACACCTAATTGAGAATAACTGTTAAAATGGGCAGGTTTCGATGCTCTGATCCCTATTCTATTAAAACAAAAACCTTACCTTACCAGCAGCAAATAAATATAACAATTTAACTGACTGGCGAAATTTAAATATTTAGCACAAACAGCAATTACAGCTGCTGTACTGGGGGGGTGGGGAATTGAAATTCCTTGATGTTAAGCACTAACCAAGGTACTGACACCAAGCCTGAGCACATACAGGTACAAGGGTTTACTGTAGTATTTGGTAGCCCTTCTCCCAGCTCTCTGCTTCTCTTTAACCTGTTTCAGGATTTTGGTAAATTCCACAAAATTTTTTTAAGTATGAAAAGATTTAACTTTCTACACAATAATGGAAAAAGCCTAGTCTTCTAGACTCTCTTTAAGCATATGCACATAAATGAAATGGAGTTATAGTTCTGACTGGGAAGGACCTGTGGACAAGTAAGTGTTTTTTCTGGAGCAACAGTGAATTCTAGACTAAACTTACAAACCTAAACAAAACCCTATTCTAACTAATGGCTAATAAGACTTCTAGGATTCTTTCCAAATTTCTATTGCCTATGACAAGTGGATTAATACTGAACACCACAGAAGTAAAACACACTTTACTTAAAGGTTACTGAACATAATCTACTACCAAGTTAGGATGTATAATTACAAATAAGGAAACACAGCCAGGAATACGTTTGTAGGTCCATAATGAGAGTAGGAGGTAATTATAAATACAGGGAGTTTTCCTATCTTTAGCTAGTTCCATATTCTCTTAGCACAGTCTTCTTTTATAGAATACTATTCATTTTTAATAAGAAGTTGTAGTAAGGACAAAATGTCAAGTTTAGAATTGTAACACTCTTCTTAGCACTGTTCTCGCTCACACATGCCAAGAAGTTAGGAACCTCATAATGTTCTTCATGGGCTTAATTGTGACTTCTCCTAACACAGTGCATTATCACCACACTTCTACTGAAAACTACTGCCTACACAAGTAGCATCTTGTGTAATGTTCTGGAGAAACACAATGTACAATATGGTTGGCTTTAACTGACAGAAGAATTCCTCAAAGATTTCTTCTAGTGATGGCTATGAATATAAAAGTATACACACAGATTTAGAGATTAAGCCCTCTAGCATTATATTGTTCATTATTTTCATATTTTTACTCAAACCTAAAGTGACAAGAAATGTCACATATGCAAACTTATTCTTTGTGGTCATACTAAGGATGTGATAAATCAGATGACAATGGTATTCTAGAAAGACCAAAGGAGGTATTAAACTTCAAGAATATTTGGGGGTCAATTCACCTAAAACCAATGCCCTGTATTCTCCACTGTTCAAAAGGCTTGTAGACAATCCATTGTCTTCCATTTCAACTAGTTGCATGGTCCACTGTGAAGGAGTGAGAAAAGAGCTGTGTGCTTGTTCTTGACCTGTAAAGATTTCATCATGGAAGATTAATACTGATGCTGCTGCTGCCTGTTACTGGTTGTTTCTCTTTGCAGGTGCCAATATCGGTCAGAGAACAGGATTTCTGTGGCAGAGTTGTTGCTATACTGTTATCTCTTCAGAACGGAGGCACAAGGAGAGATGAATGCCACATCGCAAGGAGCAAAGGAGAGAGAGAGAAAGAAATGGTGTCAGGTGGCATGTTGGATGCGATTTTTGTTTTAGTAGAGATTGAGATGACTGCAAATTGTTTAGCTGATTCCTTCGGTCTGCAAAGACACATTTGTGTGGGTGCTGATGATTCTTGACTAATCCTGTTTCAATTACAAATTGGTTATGTTTTTCCAAAAAAAACCAAAAAACAAAAAAAAAAACAAAAAAACAAAAAAAACCTTCTTGTACTTATATTCAGGGCTTATAAATCTCTCTCTCTCTCTCTCTCTCTCTCTCTCTCACACACACACACACACATACCCAACACCCCAAAACACATATATTAAATCCAATCCCCACTATACTATTTAATATTCTGAACTGAGGTGTCAAATCTTGTAAATCCATTTTCTCCAACTAATCAAATATTTAAAATCTAGAAGATGACAAAACTAGAGAATAAAGAGCAACAGACAGCCATGTGCTGTTCACATAAAAAACTTGAATAAAGGTATTAGTCCTAATAACTTACAAAAATCTTATGTCCTCTTTATTTTGGGATTTCATTAGTAACTTGTATCTTCAAAATATTACGACTACAGAGAGTATCTAATATAAGGAAGACGGTTTTCTGGGGATTAAAAAAGAGCTTATTTGTGTTAATTTAGTAATAATCCTTGGAAGGCACATCCATGTAGTGTCTTGAATTCGACAGTAATGATCTGAAATATACAAATAACAACCTAGCAGAACTCCTCAAATCACAAAGATAAATTACTTTCCTATAACTGGAATTTATTAAAGACTGGAATTAAAACAGGATCAACCATAAAGGCTAACTGGCATATGGTCTGTTACTTTCCTTAAATCCACCGATTCCACATACCCACAGGTAAATAAATAGGATAGTGAGTACCTTTGCCTCAAAGGAACAACTTTTTAAAGACAGGAAATTACTCGCACTGCAACTACAAGCTTTTAATAAGTGATAATTGGGGAAGTGTGTATATAATTACTAGTAGAAAAGTTATTTTAAAAAAAGTTTTAAGAATAATTTTGTATAGTTTCCATATATTTTATTATAACTTTTTTATTTATTCTGTTACATTAAGCTATATATAAAAAGTAAAATTATGTTAGAATATTCACGTTTTACAAAACAAGTGTTTTCTGTTAACCTCTAAAAATAAATTTAGAGTGAAAAGCAATCAGCTAATAATGAAATATTCTAGCTGCTATGACAGTTACTAACAGAATACCCAAGGAAAGTAATATGTGAGAGAAAAAGATTATGTGTGTGAAAAACTTAACTGCTCTTCTTTATCTGCAATGAAAATGAAATAGCATGTTTGTAGAAAAAAAAAGGGCAAACATCCTCATTACTCTAAAAGAGACACAAAGAAAACTACAATTGAATTAATTCTTCTGAACACAAAGAAACAAATTGTTGTCCATCTACAACAAAAGAACGAGGAATAAAGAGTATAGGCACTGCCATTGAAATAGGAGTGGGGAAAAGCCAAGGGAAAAGTGTGGCTTTGCTGGTTACTAGCTGTATTAATTTAGACAAAGCATACACAGATCTTGGCATTCAAAAAGTTAACATTTATGGTCACTCCAGAATGGTTAAAACTTCTAAGTCCATAAAATGTAATATTATTAATTCTCTTGAAATGGGGACTTGAATCATGCCTGCATCAGGCAGAGTGTGGAAATGAACCACTTGGTGAATAAGGAAGCAATGATTTCATGAACTGATAGCTAACAATAAATATTAAAGAATTTCTTATATATATATATTTTTTTTAATTCATTTTTATTGTTAGACTTATTGGGGTGACATCTGTTAGCAAGGATTACATAGGTTTCAGGCATATAATTCTACAGTGCATTGTCAACTTGTTGTATAATAAGTTCACCACCTAATGTGACTTCTCCTTCCATCACCTTATATTTTAAAAGGTGATGCTACACAGTGATTTTCATAATCTCAGAAGACAAAACTAGTAAGCCTTATTAAGTAAGTTCAAATTTTTTATTTGGTGGTAACCAGAAAGATCTATTTATTTTAGCCTCAAACTTACTTTTGGAATTTTCGCATTAACTTTCATTGGTTACTCTATCACGTTAACAGTTTTGAATTTATTTTATTTCTAAACCTACAAAATAGCATAGAATGTGAACTAAACTTTATGATTTATTCAATGGTAAATACACATTTTCATATTTCAGTTTACCTATTATGATTATCTTTATTAAATACAACACATGTCATAAATTATTCATTTCAACACAAAGTAAATAGTCCTCCTAGTCCCATATGTCCAAATGGCATGGGCTTCCTCAATGAAGAAAGTTTTCTCCTTCTGGGTCAACAAATATTAATCTAACAATTTTACTTAACTTTGTAGGAGTTTTTATTAAAGGGAGAGTGAAAGCAAGAGTTACCTTGGGTAATACAAGTGGATGCAAGACTCCAAAACTAAACCTTAAGCTGACATAACGTAGGTTAACTCTTGTGCAAGCTACATGGACATCAAATATTCACAGATCAGATTCACCCTTTGGTAGAAGCTATACAGTTACAAGTTGGGATACAGTTCTTTTCAGCCTAATAAACCCAGGAGCACAGGGAGCTGATAATATCTTTTCTCTTAACTCAAACTTGTTGAAAGTGTCCAATCTATCTCTTTTTTAGAAAACAGAATGACCTATTTTAATGACCTATTTTTCAAATGTGCTTTAGCATGCCAAATAACTCATTTTTAGAACATGTAATTTAATGCTTATTTTTTAATTGTATGATTCAAAAACTAATACCTAGTAGTAGGCAAGCAACTGCTTTTGTGTTCTAAGGTGAACCATTATTCAATTTTGTTCTCTGTATGTACTACTAACAACTTTTTAATAATGCATTCAATTCTTCTCACCCAAAATAGTCTCTCAGAAGAAAATGTGAGAACTCAAGACATGAGAGTATGTTTCAGCATTATTAGTTCATCCAATCTCCAAAAATATTCCATGATGGATAGAGGTCAAAGAAAAGTAATGTAAATTGGTTAAGAAGAAGATAAAGTTAGTAATCTAAAACTGCTTATTAAATTTGATGAAAGCTGAAAAAAAAATAAAACAGGACAAGGATTATGGAGTGGACAATTATAGAAAGAATGAGTGTATGCAAAAAATAGAAAAGTCAAACACTGGGAAAGAGGATAATATAGTGGTTAGAAGAGAAGGTGTAGTAACCTAGAACTATAGTTTACAACTATTTATATAATATCTAGACATTTACATATACCTTACTTTAGAAAAGTGAAGTGTTTCAGAGAAATGGAATATTTTCAAAGTACCAGGAAAGCTTTAAAATCAACCAAAAACAAACTCTCCTCTGAAGTCTTTTAAAAAGTGAAGCAGGAGTTCCCTGGTGGTGTAGTGGCTAGGCGTCGGCGCTGTCAATGCTGCAGCCTGGGTTCAATTCCCAGCCAGGGAACTACCCACATTAATAAATAAATAAATAAATAAATAAATAAAGTGAAGCAGTTTTTCGTATACAAATAGCTGATTCCTAATTTAACTGTTTTATAATTTCAGATTTTATATAATAGGTTTTTATCAAGACATGTAAAATTTCATTAGAAAGAATAATTTAAAATTTACTATTTTATGTGAAAAGAATAATCCTCCAGTTAAGTATATACTTAGTATACTTAGTGTTCCATTATCACGAAAGGCTGGTTAGAAAATAATGGATAAATTTTAATTCAGACATCAAGTATAGGTCTCTATGAATTCACTATCAAAATAACTTTAGACGAGCACTCAAATATTTCTACTCATCCTGCACTACAAAATCCCCTCTTCCTTCTATAGTCCCATTTACAACTCCACCTGCTACAGAAACTAGACTGAAATTGTCTACTGTATCTCAAAGAGCAGGAGATATAGTCAATAATTATAATAGAACAGAACAAAACAAAACAAAAAAACAAAACAAAACAACGTGGAATAAATTTACTGTTCAAGTAGTAGAGGTTGAAACTTTTCTGAATAGGGGCATAGACAGACATAGCATGGTAAAGAACACTAAAACAAATTATATATACAAGAGGTTGGACAATTAAGTTCACAAACTCATCCTAGGAAAAGTGCCACAAACCTCACTGCTGAATATCACTACGGTCACCTTTGAACTCCCCTTGGGAAGTTATGCAACAACACCAGCGCCTAGTCTACCCTTCAAAGCAAATCTGGAACTCTTTTTCTGGAATGGCCATCAGAACTATTGTTGTATCAAAATCTGACAATTAAGTTCATGAACTTACCACCGTGTCCTTACGTTGGCAGCACTGTACAAACAACTTGGTAAGGTGTCATACATAACCTTGGGAAAGCCATCTGGTATGATAAAGTGCTACATACCTCATTGCATGGTACCAAGTTTGTGAACTTAATTGTCAGATTTTGGGTACGACGACAGCTCTGATGGCTATTCCAGAAAAAGTGATCCAAAATTGCTTTGAAGGGGAGACTAGGCGCTGGCATCAGTGCACAGTGTCCCAAGGGGAGTACTTCAAAGGTGACCGTAGTGATCTTCAGCAGTGAGGTATGTAGCACTTTTTCTAGGATGAGTTCAAAAAATTAATTATCTGACCTCATATATATACACAAACACATACACTACTTCTAAGTTTTTTCTGTTCCCTGTAATCAAATGGCAGAGGTCTGAGGCATGTTGATAGCACTGCAAAAACAAAATAGTATATAATGTGATGGTAGTTGCTACAGAATGGGTTTCTGTGTCCTACCTCATCCTACTCCAGGGAGACAGCTTCAGAAATTTATCTTCAATTAGTTCGCAAACTCAATTTTAGCTATTTACTCAGCCTATATAAAAATTTAAGTAATCTGACAAGGAGAAAGCATAACAGTGGGTAGAAGAATTTTACATCTGTCAGTAAAACTGAGGGAACAAAGCTACTTTATTATTATGTCTTTGAAATGGTTTAACTAAAAATACATACTGTAAAAACAATGAACTGATTAGAATATCAGAGTTCTCAAACAAGTACAAAAGGTATACATTGTAAAATTTTAACTATCATAACATATAGAAACATTTTTCTAAATTATATCATATACTATTACCAACGACTAGGCTCTTCTAAATTTGCCAATGTACATATTTTGATTGAAACATTTAATCAAGCGTTTAACAGCTTAAAAGTTAAGCCAAAAAACAATGTTATTAATTTATAATTATTTCAATTTATTATGAAAGACAGAAACAATATGGAATTTTACATTTCATCTTAAAAGTGAAGCATTTTTTTACAAAAAGATAGTAAGTATTTAAATAGAGTAATGTGAAGACCCCAGAGGTGTGGCCAGGAATCACTTCTCCACTATAGGAATATGGTATCATCAGCATCAATTTTGAAGTTGCCACAAGGAATATTATTTTAATATATGCAACATAAAAATGTAAATTTAATGCCCCTCATTTTTATCTAAAGTTTTTAATCTGGGTGCTTTCTCACTTAAGTTTTGATTTCTTGAATAAGAAATTTATAACACAGCTCTCCACAAGTTCTGGTAACAGAATCCAACATATGCTTTACATACCTTTTTAAGATGTCCTAATCTAAGTTTGAAAATTTCTTCTTGTTCATGATATTCTGCCAAGGTCAACCTGTCAAAAATAAAATTAACTCTAGATATTATGATTAATATTATTTCTTATTAACAACCAGCTATGTAAAATAAAACTAATCAAATGGAAATACTAAAATGTTGACAACTTTCAGCCCCAAAATGGTTTAAGATATTCTTCAGACTACATCTAATACTTATAAATGGATCTTTCTCTCTCTCTCCACACACACACACACGTAAAACTTCTGTTTGGTTTTCAAGCATTAATCAAAAAATTTTCAGAAAGTAGTATATACCAGGCTACTGACTCTCTAGGCCAATAATTCTTACCCTTTTACGATCATGGAAATCTAAAAATAATTTAAAGGAATTTATAAACATTCTATCCAGAAAATTTCACATATACATAATTTTGGCATTCACAGATTTCAGTTTAAGAAATTCTATTCCAGGGTCCTATTCTCTCATCAAAAAAATGCAAACCCCAAAACAGCAAAAGAGACATTTCTTACATTTCTCTGCATTTCCCTATCAGGAAATACTTGACATGTATTAGCTTTTTAAATACTCTGTTGTCTATTTCAATTAATAAAAAATGTGTTTAGATAAGATGTAAAATATTTAGATAATATGAATTGGGGACAACCTTCTTTAAAGAAACATGATTTTATTGCACAGACTGAAAAGAGCTAAGCTAAGATAGTGTTAATTTTAAGGATTTTTAATTGCCACAATAATTAGTTTTAGGATGTCCACATCCTAGTCCCTGGGACACGTGAATATGTTAAGTTATACAGCAAAGGAGAATTAAGGTAGCAGATGGTGTTAAGACTGCCAATCAGCTGATCGTAAAATAGGGAGTTACTATGAATTATCTCTGTGGGCCCAATGTATTCACAAGAATCTTTAAATGAGGAAGAGCAGACAAGTCAGGATCAGAGTGATGTGACATGACAAAGATTCAATTGGCACTGCTGACTTGCAGATGGAAAAGCATCACAAACCAAGGAATGTGGGCAACTTCTAGAAAAGGCAAGGAAATGAGTTCTCCAAAACCAAGGAGCAAAACAGCCTTGATGACACCCTGATTTTAGCCCAATGAGACCTACTTCAGATTTGTAATCTCCAAGACTATAGACAATTTCTATTATGTTAAGCCACTAAATTTGTGGTGATTTGTTACAGGAGCAATAGAAAACCATTACAGAACTTGGTACCTGGAAGTGAGACATTCCTATCATAAACAACCAAAAAATGTGGAAGTGGTTTTAGAACTGGGTGGTAGGCAAGAGACAAGGAAAATTTTGAGCAGCATCATTTAAAAAAAACAACTTCGATGCCCTGAACAGACTGTTAGCAGAAATGTGGATGTTAACAACTGTTATTGAGGACTCAAGAAATTCCAAAGCACAGCAGAAAAAACATTATCACTGAGGAGAAGACTGAAATTGTCATGAAAGACTGTTGGTAGAAATATGGACAGTAGTGGTGCTCCTGGTGAAGACTCAGAAGGAAATAATGTTATTGAAAACTGAAGGAATGGGGATCCTTGTTATTATGGAAGATAGCTTAGCAAAACTGTATCTTGCAATTATGCAGAAAGGCAAACTCATGAGAAATGAACTTGAATATGTAGCTTAGGAGATTTCCAAACAAAGTATTAAAGGCATAGGCTGGTTTCTTCTTGTTGTTTATATTTAAATGTGAAAAGATAAATTAAGGGAAGAAATGTTCAACAAAAAGGAAACAGGACTTAATGGTTTAAGAAATTCTCATTCTATTCAGAGTATTAAATACACTAAAATTGAGATTCACTGTCAGAAAAGCTGCTTTTTTTAAAAAAAAGAGGTAGTAGCTGGACAACTTTTTGCTAATACCCCAGAAAGGTCAAACTATTATTCAGTCACATACATGGTCTTTAAAAAGATGAAGTGTGTGACTTATAGATCCCCTCAGCTTTCTCAGAAGTCAAAAATAGCAATGGAGTTATCTAGGAAAGAATTGTGGAGGATCCTCTTGGCTAATAAAGTGAATACTTGTTTTATACATGGGGGAATCCACACGATTCCTGAGAACATTATACTAGCGGAAATACTGCCAGCTTGGATTTAAAAGGACAGAGAGAGTATTAATGAAAGGCTGTCAGACCCCCAAAATAATACAAACAAGAAACGGGCTGATAAAACTACTCAGCTACAAATATATACTAAACTTCATGAAACAGACTCAGAGTTGTCAACAAAATCCAGAAATGTATTTTGCATTTGGGAAGCATGTGAATCTGGGGTCAGAGGTCAGACTATGATAGGCAGAATAATGACTTCCCAAAGATGCCACATCCCAATCCTTGGAATATGAGAACATGTTACCTTACTTTGCAATGTATTAAATGGGACTAAAGGTTGCTAGTTGGCTGACCTTAAGGTAAGTTGATTATCCTAGATAATACAGCTATGAGTACACAGAGCAAAGAAAAAAAAATTATCTGGAAAATAGCACAAAAGTGGTAACATTTGAGCTCGGTTTAAGAGGAGAAGCAGAAGGAAGCCAGAAAGAAGAAACAGCACATAGGGGGCACAGTAACTCAAGAGCACAGCATGGAGAGATGCAAGCAAAAAGAAAAATGAACGCATATTGTAGATTAACGAAGTTATCTATTACTAATAAGACATGTAATCACTGATCAATACTGATCAATTTGATCGAATGTTTCTTATTTTGACATCTGTTAAGATGATCATATAATCTTTCTCTTTATGTGGAACATTACATCGGTATTTCTAATGTTAAACAAACCTGGCACACCTAAAATAAATCCAACTTGGTCTTCATAGGTATCATTTTTATATATTTTGGGTTGCAATTACTTTTATAACTGAGATTCATTGTAACTTTTCTTCCTTGTATGGTCTTTCTTAATTTTGACACCAAGATTATGTTGGCCTCATAAAATAAGTTGGAAATATTTCTATTTTAGCTGTTCTTCAAAAGTTTTCAGAAGACTGGCACTATTTCTTCCTTAACTAGTTGGTAGAATTCATAGATGAAGTCATCTGTACTTGGAGTTTTCTTTGATTGAAGATTATTTAATTATAGATTCAATTTCCTCCATAGCTATAGAATTATTTGGATTTTATTTCCTCTCAAGTTAACTTTAAGTTGTATTTTTCTAGAAGTTTATTCATTTCAGTAAAATTTCAAATTTAAGCCATTTATAATTGTTTTTCTTTAAATATCTGTGGACTTACAGTAATATTCCTTTTTTCATTCCTGATAATGGCTGCCTTCTCTCTTTTTTCAGTTTACTAGTTTATTTGTTTTTTAAAACACATAAGCCCTTTTTTGGATTGGGTGATTCTCTGTATTGTATGTTTGCTCGCTGTATCATTAATTACTGTTCTTATCTTTCCCCTCTTCCCTTCTTTGGTTAATGCTACTGCTCATATCCTAACTTAATGAAATTGATGCTTAGTTTGAAAGTTTTTAGTTTTTCTTCTTTTTCTATATGTATATACAGGCTATAAATTTCTCTCTAGATACTATTTTAGGTTTGTTTCACAAATTTTGCTGTGCAGCACTTTCATTATCATTCATTTAAAATACTTTGTCACTTCCGTTTAGATTTTTCCACTATCTTTTTTTGTTATTGTTTTCTAGACTAATTCCATTGTGGTTACAGAAAATTTTATATATGATTCCAATCCTTTAAGTTTCACCCATGAGTTTTAACAAACATTAGACAGTATCATTCTTATACAAACTCTTTCAATCCTTTGAAATTTGTTTAGATTTGCTTTTTGACCTAGCATGGTCAATTTTTATAAAAATCTATGCTTAAAAAGAACATATATTCAGCAGATGTTAGGGGGTGGGTGTTCTATATATGTCCATTAGGTCAAGCCTGTCAAGCTCACTGAAATTTTCTATACCCATACTATGTGTTCTGTTTTGCACTGTTTTATTTTTATCTACATGTTCTATTATGAAGAAATGTGTAAGTCAAAATCTATTATGATTTGTGGGTCTGTCTATATTGTCTTCAAGAACTGTCACTTTTTAATTTATTAGTATTTTGAGGACATGTTACTTGCATACAAATTTAGAATTATGTTCTTGATGATTTGAACCTTTTATAGTTACGAAAAAAACCACTTGATTTCTTATAAATATACAGGTAAAATCAAAATGATTTAAAATATATTTAACATGAAGTAAAAATATTGATGTAAAATGTATTAATAATGTAAGGATCACTTAGACATTATCTGTAGATAATATCAGCTATGCAAACTATTCTGAATAATAAAAGTCTTTGTGACCAGAATTAGAAAATCCCACCTAAAATTTTTGACTAAATCTTCTAGTAGTTAAATACTAGTTAAGAGCCAGGAACCATGCAAGTTCTTTATATGCATTACCTCACATCACATCATCCTATCAACACTATGATGTAGGTACTTTCCTAAGTGAAGAAACTAAGACTCAAAAGGGTAAAACAAAACAGCTTACCAAAAATAACAACCTGAAAGAGTCAAGGTTGGACTCCACATCTGTCTGACTACAGGGCTTAAATTTCTAACTACTTTATAGTAGTAACTTCATTTTCTATATTTATTTGATAGAAAAATAATGAAAGATTAATGATCTCTATTCTAATTATACTAGATATTTGCACAAGGCAAAGCTTAGTTTCCACTAAACAGTGATTCAAAAGCAGTTTTTAGAAGATAATTACTGAGTATGGCTGCTAAAAATCAAACTATAATAGTATATATGTATCAAAGTGCTTTTGTGGCTTTTCTCCCTATTTAAATCTGCATCTACATAAGAAAACAATCAAATTGCTATGCAGTGTCACTTCATTTGCCACTCCAAGAACACACAGAAGTATTACAACTTCAGAGTTAGTTCTAAGTCAACATATACGATAAAATCAGATAGAAATTAGACAAGTCTATGATTGTTAAACTATAGTTATGGCTGTTAGCAAAACACCTGTATCAAACTAGAAAAAGGGTCTATTGAGAAGGAGAAAGTGAAATCAATCAAATGCTACGTATTGTGATTTAGCATTTACTGATCACTTTCCATTTGCTGGAAGATGTGCTAGATACTGAGAATATGTATGAAGATAATACAGTGAGATAAATGATATAATATAGACAAAAATGTGCAAAAGGCTATGGGCACCTAACCTGGGGGAAGACGGAAGAAGTCAGGAAGAAAAAAGGTTAAAGAGGGATTCTGATTTGAGCCAGGTGTTAAAAGCTGAATAGGAAATGAGATGAAGAAAGTCAAGGAACAAGATGCATGAAGGCACAGAAACAAGAAAGCACAGTCCATTTAGAGAACCGGAAGAGGTTAACATAGGATACACAGAGCAGATGCTGGGGAATGAGGCGAAAGAGAGAAATAAGAAGGCCTAAAAAGAGTCATAAGGGTGAAATTGTATTTTGAAGGCCAGTGAAGGAATAAGACATGTAAGAAAACAGTAATCTAGATCATACTATGAAAAGAGATGAGATGCTATACTTAGACATTGGCAATAAAGATGGACAGAAACAAATTATGTTATGGAAACATACACAAAGAAAGGGAACCATCTAAGATGCTTCATTAACTGTGTCATTAACTGAGTAAAGGATGATGCTGTGTGACTGAAGGGACAGAGGGAACCATGGCAATCCCACAAAGTGCTGATTAAGTCCTATCCTTCAGGGGTCAAGTAAAAGCTTTCAAGAGGAGGAACTATCTAGTATGGGATTTTAAAAATGAACAGAAATTAAGACAGTGGTTTAGCAGAAGAGGTCATCATATGAAAGCGACAGAATATGGAGACTAGAGGGATTTATAATTGAGGGAGAGTTTGTTTTGATTTCTAAAAGTAGGAACCAGTTGAGAGTAAAAGGTTGAAGATATAAGATAAAAAAGCTATCAATAGAAGAGGTCCCTGAAACATCATCTTTCAAGAAAGGCAAAAAAGAACACAACCATATAAAATATCAAACGGCGCGGGGTGTATTTTCTACTCACATAAACTTATATAAGTTCTTTTACAAGAGAAAGTAAACCCGGATAACCTTCCAGTAGCCTCCCGCCCTTATCCATGGGGGATATATTTGAAGACACACAGTGGATGCCTGAAACCACAGATAGGACTAAACTCTCCATCTTTTATGTTTTTTCCTGTACATACATACCCACGATAGTTTAATTTATGAATTAGGCACAGTAAAAAATTAACAATAGCTATTAATAATAATAAAACAGTATACTGTGATAAAAGTTGTATGAATATAGTCTCTCTCTCTCTCTCTCTCAAAATACATTATAACGTACTTACCTTTTCACTTAAAGGAAGCGTATGGCTTCTCTTTGGCATATCTGAATTGCCAACATCACTACTCTTAGGTTTGGAGCAATTATTAAGTAAAATGAGGGTTAGCTGAACACAAGCACTGTGATACCACAACAGTTAATCTGATAACCAAGGTGGCTACTAAGTGACTGACAGGCAATAGAGAGCAACACATCAGACAAAGGAATGAAGCATGTCCTGGGCAGGACAGAGTGGGACAACGTGAGATTTCATCACACTACTCAGAATGGAATGTAATTCAAAATTTATTAATTGCTTATTTCTGGCATTTTCCACTTAATATTTTTTGGACCATGGCTGACCATGGATTAACTAAAACTTTGAAAAGCAAAACACAGATAAAGGGGGACTACCATACTTTGAAATTTTAACAATGGTGTTGTTCTCTGTGGTATCAGATGATGAACTATATTGTTTTATGTTCTTCCATATTTTCCAGATTTTCTATGATAAGCGTGTAACTAATTTTTTAAAATGACTGTCCCTTGAATAGTAAGCAGTAATTTATCTTAAAAGCAGAAAATTAAAAACCAAGAAAAGCTGAAAGGGGAAAAAAAAAAACGATACCTATAATCTACCAATGTATTGCTTTCATAGGTTGGGAAAATACATGGCAGCTCTATTACTTAACATTCTCTTAGAAAAAGGAACATTAATAACTGATTCTATCATTTAGACAGAGAAGAAAGAGTGGATTCCAGTCTCCTTTTAGCTATCTAAGTCTCCATTTTAAAAGATTATTAAACCTCCACTCACAAAGGTAAAATTCAGGTGTTCTGGGCTTATTATTAATTTAGAGGTAAATTTTCAATACTGCCTTCCTTCCTCGCCATAACTATTTTTTACTACTTAAGTATTAGTTTAATTATAAATAACACCCATACTAACATTCAATCTTCACTGGTAACAACTTTTAAAAAAGGAAAATTAAAAATGGAGGCTTACAGTTGTGGTAAATTTGGTCTAACAAAGGGATCATTTTCTGCTCCATTGACTGCTTTGTTTTTCCTCTGTTTTGGTTCAGAATTCGTAGAGGGTGCCTGAGAATTATTAGCTGTGGGAGGTTTGCGTTTGGCTAGAAGTTTCCTTTGCCTCTCAATATCTTCCCTCTGTTGATTCACCCATTCTTGTTGCCTATATAAAAATAAATAGAAAAAAAAAACATGTTAACTTTCTATTACTTTTCACAGTTAAAACATGAAAATACATTAATAAAAATGAAAAGTCATATAAAATAAATTTGTAACCTTTTGGTCCCACCCTTGTGAACCAACTCCACTCACTGTCCACGTCTCATTCGAAACATTCACTTCTAAATGAGGTATTCCTTAAACCCCTCACAGAAGGGAAAGATGTACTGCTATATATATTCTCATGGTAACTTACAGCTCCCCATTTCCTTTTTTCTTACAAATATCATTCCTGTAGATACTTGATCAGAATGTATCTGGTTGGATGATATCACTCCATGAGAAGAGAGACTATATCTATTTTTATATCCTACTGTATTCCTAGTGCCCAGCATAGTGACTGGCACATACTAGGCATTTAATAACAATTGGTTGAATGAAATAAATATGCTACTAAAAACAAAATAAGAGCTAGCAAAGTATGGGGTAGATTTATATGTGCATCTCATCACTTAGTGTTTGGAGAAAAACTTAACAAAAGACAAGTATGAATTTAATAAAATATTATTTTCTAAATTTATCTCTGTTGAAAAGATATTTGGGGGACGGGCAAGTGATATTTTAAAATGAAATAAAATTTGATCAAAATATAAGAAATTTAGGAACAAAGAAAGGAAATAAGAAAAATTAGCATGGCTTTGAAAAATGGGCAATTAATTAAAAAAAAGTAAAAATATTACAGCTACCCATTCAAGAATCTAAACCTTATTAATTCTAGAAATTAATAGATATCAGGTCTATTATAAAATATAGGTTAAGAGATTTTAGCAATTTGACCAGAACATTAAATAGGTAACAGTGAAGCTTTTTAAAACCATCCCATCATACAGTACCTTAAGCTTATTCTAATAGTAACCATATTCACCTTGCATACTAAGAAAAAATTTTAAAACTCTACATGGTTATGATACTTATATTTAGAACAAATCAAATGTTTCAATTCTTTGCTCTCCCACCACTATTCAAATAGGAACTGCAGATCTTCTACTCTGTTGACCAGAACTGGTATTACAATCATTTTCCCATGGTTCTAGCCAGGTAGGAGTAAAAGAATCAAGAACCACCTAGGTAGAAGAGTAAAAGGGTCGAGAAAAATCTCAAGAATAGTAAAACAAGAAAAAGACTTTAATCCAGTTTTCATTTGGAAGTGGAAATAATTTCCACTTATTAAAAAAGTTAATTGTTAAAGCTAGTTTAGAGCACAATCAAGGTGTTATAAACAAACAGCAATAACCCTAATGATTAAAATTCTAATGGAAAGTAAATGAATACTAGCATGGATATATAGGTAATATCTGATTATTCAGGAATGACCATACAATTTAGAGCCTATTGATTTAATATTACTAATTTTTATTTATTTCTCATCTTGTCCTCCAACTGCTTTGGGCTTTACCACTGATACGCAGCTTGATATACGTTGGAAAACAGCTTGACATAAAATATGTACTGGTATATGTAACAGTACAGAGTAGATCCTCAATAAATTCTTATTAGTGATTAAGAAATGCAAGAATTATTTTTTTAAACTAGATTACCAGTTTATTATAAAAGGATGTAACTAAGAAGACCCAGATGGGAGAGACGCCTAGGGCAGGGTATGAGGAAAAGTCTCAGAGCCTCCACGTTCTCCAAGTGCTCCACTCTCCCTGCCTCTCTGCATGTTCAAACAACCTGGAAACTACAATTTTGCTCTTTTTTGAAAGCTCCATGGAGAAATTTTAACTACCGGTGAATTTATATTTTAGGTTTATAGTTTTTGTTTATATTAAAGGTTATATTATGTAACCTTCTCTTTTATTCATCATCTGGACAACTGTAGGTCTGGGTTTAATAGCAGAAGTTCTTCCTCATAAAACGCTCAAACATTATGGTTTCTATCTGAAATGTATCCTCCTACTCTCCACTTTTACTGTCAATACTTTAGCTCAAACCTAATCACCTTTTGTTTGGATACCTCTCCATCTGAACTGTCAACAATTTTTCCTCTTTTCAGTATTACTGCAACATTACCATTAGAATTATCTTTCTAAAAATTGTGACCACACACAAAACATACAAACCTTAATATCTCTCCATTATCCAGAGAATTAACACCCAAACTCCCTAGCATCACAAGACACTATACTTCATTATGGTATACCTAACATGCAGCACAACTGGTTGAACAAAAGCTGAATAAATCAACTGAGATACAGAGAAGGCCATTCTTTGGTACGTGCTGGGTACCAGTGTTTGAAATAGCAATGTTAATGTGCCACTATGTGAAATAATGCTTTGCCTTCATTTTCCATTCAACTGGATCGACTCTGGAAAAGCCCATGTAGATTCTGACACTACTCCTGCTTTTGGGGTTTAAAAAAAAGTTTTTTCCAGCAGAAAAAGGAGCAGCATAGATCCTGGCTCCTTAACACAGTCAACCTACCCTTATCTACCACCATCAGAACTCAAGGACATGTAGTAACAACAATTTCTTTGTTTTAAAAGTGTACCTCAGAAACACTAAACCCACATGTTTAGTTTAACTGATTGATGAGTTATTGTATCTGAGGCAGGAGAGGAAAAATTTCCTGTATTTTCCATAGGAATAGAGAATAGGGAAGTGCTGAATATTAACACTTAAGTAAGGACTGGGGGATAGGAAAAAACTAAGTAGAAAAGATCCAAGATATATACAGATATAAATATAAATATTCTAATGTAAATTAAATTTGCAACAATTTTCCTCTTAAGTCATCCATAACGCTAGGTCAGTTTATATTTTGGAAAGGCATATTTAGAATAATACATCATACTGTATAGATGAATGCCAACTAGTCAAGAAGTCCGCTAAAGTGAAAATTAAAATATGTTTCGGTTCCTTTCAAATGTCCTAAATTCTGTGATCTCAAAGAGAAATAAGGATTAGCTATAGAGCATAATTCCAAATTCATAATCATTGAAAGTAATGAAAACCCAAAGGAATACTACATTTTTTTAAATGTTAAGAATGACTAACTTCACAAGATTCTGAAATGCAAAACCATCTGTCCATTGTTCAGTAAATGAAGCACCATGTCTAACTGTTGTGAAGTGCCCGAGGCGTAATCTATCTTGCATACTCTTCTCCCGGCTTGACAGTTTTTCTTGCGTACTCTGAAAAAAGAAAAAAGTGATCACTCAATTATATTTATTTACATTTTAAAAGCATATAAGGTAAAAGAGAAGGGAAAATTTATCAAATTTTTAACTTACCTTTTCAATAAGCAGTTTCTTGCTCATTGATATGCACTTATTTAATCGTTCTTTGTATTTTTCAAGTAATTTTTGTTGTTCATCTATTTGCCGTCTGAGATCACAGTTAGCCTACAACATTAAGTAGAAAATGGAAAAGGTCTGGAATTTGTGGATATAAGACACAGGAATATTTTTAACATTTTGAATAAATTACATAAAATGGATTAATAAGATTAAGTATATGAATATGATACTAAAAATATATATTTTTTAGAACATTTACTTACCATGGGATAATACTGTTAAATGCTGCTTAATTGTGTAGTGGGAAGTACATGAATTTGTATCCATACTCCATGGGTTCAAATCTACTCTTTAAGTTATCTGAATTTTAGTTCTGTTTTCTTATTTATAAAATAGGGCCAATGCCATCTCCCTCACTTCGTTAAAAAAAGAACTGAAATATAGTATATAAAGTGTTTAATGCTTAAAAATAAATGTGATTCTTTCGTCGTAACTAATAAATTTCTTTTTCTCTATTTGATTTGTGGATGACACTGTAGATACCTATCCAATAGCTAACCACTCCCCCACAATCTTTTTTGGCACAATATACGACTTCTGTTGACTTTGTAGATTGCCATATGCTCAGGGAAGAGGCCTCTCTCTCTAAACTCATCTGAGATGATTCTGATTAATCTAATATAACTCAAGAGAAGAACCTGGAGGGCTGTTGGAACACAGATTGCTTGGACCCACTCCCCAGAGTTTAAGTTAGTAGATCTGAGGTAGGGTTTGAAATTTAATTTGTTGTAAGTTCCTCAGTAATGCTGATGCTGTGGATCATACTGTGAGAACCATAGGTCTAGGCCAAGTCAAAAGACAATGGCATAATAAAAAGTGCTGGGAGAAAATTGTTACCAACCTAAAATTATACACCTAATAAAACTGTTTCAAGAAAAAGGGTAAAATAAAGGCACTGTCAAAGGAACAAAAATGGAATTTAGCACTAATAGATTCTCAATATTAGGTGCAATTCAAACAAAACCCAAACAAATTGTGTGTGTGTGTGTGTGTGTAACATGAAAAACTGATTCTAATATTTCTCTAAGACTGCAAAGCGCCAAATATAGCAAAAAAGAAAAGGGTATTTGTTCAACCACATTATCAAGATATAATATAAAGCTATGGTAATTATGATGACTCAAATCCATTTTCTCCTTCTTCCTTAATAATGGAAAACCTGTATTTTAATCCAGATTGGTAAGTGCCTAGCTTAAAAACACATTTCCTAGCTTCCCTTGCAGCTGAAGATGGTCAATGAGATACAAGCAGAAGTTGTTCAATGGGATACTCAAGAAGGCTGCACACAGAATTGTTGAGGTTTTTTTTTTGTTATTCCCTTCCTTTTCCTGGTTTCTACTTAGATAATATAACTGTGACTCTAATAAATACTTTGCATGCTGATATGGCCTTCAAGATGAAAACCATACACTAAGGATGACAGAGTAAAAAAACGAAAGGAGCCAAGAACCCATATCATATTGTGGAGCCATACTTCTGTTCCTCTCTCAAAAAATAATACTGCATCTCATATAAAGTATTGTTGTTTACATTCTATTACTAACAGCAAAAGACAATTCCTAAATGATAAAAAGATGCTGTGAAACCAGCACAGGAATATACAAATAGAACACAGAACATAGCAGAGAACACAGAAATGGATCTACACTTGTATATGGCAACTGGATTATATGATGGAACTGGTACTAAAGAGTGGACTTTTAATTAAATGGGGCTGGACAACTGGTTATTTATATAGAAAGAAACCCTACTTCACACCATACCCAAAAATGAGATTAATAACTTATACTGAAAAACAAGACTATAAAACTTTTAAAAGAAAATATAGAATATCTTTATGATGTTAAGGATAAAAATTTAAATGCATCGGAGTTCCCTGGTGGTGTAGTGGCTTAAGGCTTCGGCACTGGCGCTGTCAACGCTGCGGCCCGGGTTCGATTCCCAGCCAGGGAACTACCCACATACAAAAATTAAATGCATCTAACCATCAAAAGATAGCATGAAGAAATGAATTCACACACTGAAAGAAAATCAATATACAGATTGTCAAAACAAAAAACTGACATCAATTAAAAAACGACAGCAATCCAGTAAGAAAATGAGCAAAAAACACAATTATTTCACAGAGAAAACACAAATGGTAACAAATTATTTTAAAAGATGCTCAAAAAATAATTAAGAAATGTACAATTAAAGACACTTTGTTACAGCCACCAAATCAGTCAAGAAAAAAAAATTTTTTTAATCTGATTATACCAAGACTTGACAAAGATAATAACCAATGAGATTATTTCTTGCCCACTGCTGGTGGGCGTATAAACCAATCCAAACACTCTGGGAAAAATGTGACATTATAAAGTTGAGGATGTATATTCCCTGTACTCCTAAGCATATAACACAGAGAAGTCCTTCCATATTTGCCCTAGAAGACATGTACAAGAACATTTTTAGCAGATTGTTCATATTAGGAAAAAGTAGAAACTAAATGTCCACCAAGAGCAGAAAAGATGAATTATGGTATATTCATATAATGCCTAGCAGTGAAACGAACAAACATGACCATCCCACATGTACATAACATTTAGTGAAAATGAGCAGGGCAAAAGAGCATAATTCAGCATAAATTTGTTTATATTAACATAATGTTCAAAATCAAATTGAAATATGTTGTTAAGAATGCAGAGATATAGACAATAAAATCATAAACACAAAGGAGTAATAAACACAAAACTTAGAATAGCGGTTAATGGTAAAGGGATGTGAGAGAATGAATGTGATGGGACCAGAAAAGGCACTCTGGATGTTTCAGAGGTATCAGTCACTATGGTAGGATCATGGATGATGGTTTTAATTGAGTTTCTATATCAACAGTCCTCAATGATGGCTTAAATTAGAATAATCTAGAACAGATTTTAAAACTACCAAGGCCTAAGCCCTACATCACATCAATTTAATCAGAACCCCTCAGGGTGGAGTTGTGGCATCAGTACTTTTCCATCATTCAATGATTCTAACGAGCAGCCCTTTCCATTATTCAATGATTCTAACGAGCAGCAAAGGAGTGAGAACCACTGCTTTATACTTGGTACATTATAAGTACACTTTATGATGTTTTATAAAGTTTTCATTTAAAAAATCTCACAGTATTGTAGCAGTTACTTCATCTTGTACAGTATCAAATGTCAATTAGATTTATAACAAAATCGATTAATTTTAAAACTTAAATGTGAAATGGATCTGTCTTACGATAGTTGATCAAACAAAAATAAATTTTATTAACTTTCTTCTACTTCTCCAACTGTTTCTCAATTCACTTTTTAAACAGTTAATAAAACAATTTTCACTTTAAAGTTGTTTTTTTTAATCATATACATATACAACCAGAAAAGGCTTATTATTTTTGCAGGTATAGAGTTTTTAACAATGCAAAGAATTTTCTCAACAGTTTTACTACTGCCAAATAAATGGTCAATTTTTTCTCCATCTATGGCTAAGTACTTACCCTGAGCAAGTCATCTATACGACCTTCCTTCTTTTCCAGGTCCTGGTTTTTATTACTTTCTAATGCTGCTAATTTCAGCACTGTGAGATCAGTCTAAATGAAAGAAAGCTATTTTATTATCTCCATTATATTTATCACTGCATGTAAACTTAAAATTTAATTTTACTCTGATTCTAAAAAGCAAAGAAAATATGTGAGTTTGTGTGTATGTATAATGGATATCCCAAAAAGTTTCAGTGCTATAAACTTATAAAGGAACATCTACAGATTAATTACTTAAAATTTTAGATACTGATGAATTCATTAAAATTCAATATAACCACTATTTTTGCTATCAACTCTAGCTGATTTCTGAACATGGCAAAAACCATGAGTTATTCACTGAATGAAAGCAACGTACTTATCCTAGCCTAAAGATCATCCAAAAAATGAGGTTTTGATGCATGTAGAATAGTTTAGACATGACCTAACAGAAAAAGTCTCATGGCAACAAATCAGGCAACTGAGGTGGCCAAGCAAAAACATCCACTCTGTTACTCCCATCTGAGTCATCCCAAAACTGTCACATGTAAAAGTTAAAAACTGAGTAGTCAAAATTCATAAAATTCAGTGCATGTAAATGGTATCTGACTAATCCAATTTTCATATGATTTTTCTAAGTGTGTACCATGTAGGAATATATAAAAATAGACAATCAAAATAAACTGCCATGATGTCCATTTATACAAACTACAACAGCTTCATGAAGATACTGATTGTACATACTTAGATATTAAGTTCAGTAAACAGAACTGACATGTTATAGTTGTTCTGTTTATTTCATTTGTTTGAAATATCTGTATACTTAATCAGTGTGTAGTAAGGAACAAGTTGACAGTAAATTTAGTGTTTCAATCTCTCACCCCATACCAATTTTTTTTTGTTTAGTAATTAGCTTTTTTGATGTATAATTTTACTTTATGACTATATCTAAAACAAAGAGAAGAAGATATCTTAGTTGTTTGTACAAAGTTGGGCACTGGTTTCTTAGAAGTCATACAAAGAAATTTTAATTACTGTTTACCTGAGTAATTTTAAAGGATAACTGCTTTGGTTGTACAACAGGGTGGTCCCCAAAAGCTAATGCAGTAGGAGAAGGGCTATTAGGTCGAACCTTTAAAAAAAAATTACAATTTTTACATTAGCAAGGAAAAAATAGGCTTTGTTTAGCAACAATTACTTAACATTTCTTAAATTTTTATTAGGATCATAAACTAAAATATAACTGACTTTAAAATTTTTAATAACCATTTATTCAATAAGCATTCATTGAGTACCTCCCTAAATAAAGCCCAGTGAGAAATAACCACATATTCATGCTCTCAGGGAGCTTATATTCTAGTGCCATAAAGGAAATTTTAATGCTTTCAATCTGTTAAATAAAATTAAGGCCAATACATTATTTTACAACAAAAATATTAAAAATAGATTGATATGGTTCAAAAAGTAAAATGAAAAGGATCTTATTATAGAACTCTTAGTACTAAGGACTATAATGCATGCCCATATGTAGTATAACATCAATTTACTGATAAGTTTCATGGTTTATCTAGTCACTAATTTTAAAATACATTCGTTGAAAGCAGCAGACTACAGTACTATATCAATGCTATCACTGCAACTCTTACCTTTTGTTGAGAATTATGCTTTACTTTTTATATGGCAATACATGCAAAATGACTAAGAAACAGCTAATTATATGTCTATAGACAAGGACCCAATAGGTACACTGGAACTAAAAACAATGTACTTGTATAAGTAAGACATACTCTGATTTAAAAAAATCTTTAATTCATCTTTGCATTACTGAAAACCAATATTGTTTTAGTAGTTAGTCACTTAATTTTCACATAATGGAAGTAAAGAACAAATGAAATCCAATATGCAAAACAATGCATATAAAAGAACAAGGTCTTAAAACATTAGAAACAAACCAAAAAGTTACAAGATAATTTTCAGATCCAACATCCTTCTATCCTGAACGAAATAAGCCAAGGCTGATGCTGCCTATCTTTTCCTTAAGGATTCCCAAATCAGAATTATGCTATCATTTTAGTGGTTAATTCATAATGAAGTCAGAAATAAGAAATCAGTAACTGAATACAGACTGATACAAGAGTATTTATATTAGTCCCATAGGCTCAACAGCATTCTTTCATAGTAACATTACTTCTTGGATATAATTAATTGAGGAAAACTTTAAGAATCTCACTTTCAGGAATAAAGTTCTAATAGCAGTAGATCATTAAAAAGGATTCAACTCGCCTCACAAAATGTGTTTTTAAAAAGATAAACACTAATACAGAGGGTGCCAAAAAAGGGTATTCACATTTTAAGAAAAAAAAAAAAAAACTGTATTAAAATTGTAATATTCAATATATACTGATAACAACAGATGAATACAAGTCACATTTGACTTCTACAATTACAAGAGGTGCTCCAAGTGGTTACCATCAGTGTCCAGACACTTCTGATTACTGCAAAGTACTGCTCGAGCAACACTGACGAAAGTGTCCACTTGTAACACTGCGCATACCATTTCAATTTCTTCCCCAAGTACCACCCCACCAGTGTAGCCAGTTTTCAACTCTACACCACATCCTTTAAGGTACTCCATAAATAGAAGTCAAGGGGTGTTAAGTCAGGAGAATGTGGGGGAAACTCAAACAACATTCTCGAATTTCAAATATCTCTTCAAAGTGGTCTTGCACTCCTCAAACAACAACCGTGCTTATCCCATTTTCTTTGACTGTCCTGCCTGTCGCATGGTGTTCCTAGCGTTCATTTTATTAACACTGTCTTTTCAGAGAACATCATATTACACAGTGCTACCACAATTTAATTCAACTTTGAAAAGTAATACATAGATAACAGCTTTTAAAATGTGCATACATTTTGGGGGGACCCCCAGTATATACAAGGGCTATCCAGAAAGTATCCACTTATATAATATGAAAAATAGAGGAATTTATGGCAGGGTTTTTCCTAGACAGCCCTTGAATAAATTCTCAATAAAGACAACAAATTACAAGTTATTCAGTACACATAACTTTCTAAACATAAAACTATACATATAAAAACTTACAGATGAGGAAGGAGTGGAATGTGAATGTGAGTTCTGAGGAGAACGAATTGCAGGAGGTATACCCCTTACTGGACTTGAGCCATTCCCACCTTGGTACTGAGGAAAAAAAGGAAAATCACTATTAAAAACAGGTTTAAATAAATGTTGTTTTAGACACGGCATTACAAATTAACTTCAATGTACCTTATTTTATATTAAATCCAATAGTCATTTAAATGGGTTAAGAAAAAGCAAAACTAAGGTCAGTCACAGCTAAGTTCCAAGGGACTAAAGACAAACACTGATCACAAGAACAGGATAAGACCATGTCTTGTACAGATATTGATTTCTCAGACATTCTGACTATATATAACATTTGTGGCAGGCCCAAAGACAAATAAATTCCCCCAAAGCAATAAACATATCTTGTTTTTCCTTCATATTTTAGTACAAAATTAGTCTAAGACTCAACAATGACTTTAAGAGTTGCAGTGGTGGCACTGATACCACGGATTTATAATACTATGTTTACCGAACCAGTATCATCCCAAAGAACTTTAACATGTTTACATGTGGGCATTAGGGAACACAGTCAACCACCTGAAAGCAGAATCATCATCCTTACAACGTTAAACGTCTAAATGTCTGCAGCACTATACAAAAGAATGCTACAGATCAAGTCCATTCCCTTCATGGCACAAAGTCTAATAAAAACCGAGCCTCTAGGGAAAAAAAAACCCCAGCCATAAACGCCTCTATTTTTCTTATTACATAGCTGGATACTTTGTGGACAGCCCCTGTATATTCATGACAGGCATTACAGTGCATGACTTAGCTTCATATGACGGGAAGCCACTTAACTCTGTTCCATAGCTGCCTTTCTCATTTTTCATGTTTCTGCATCAAGAATGGGAGGAGAAAACAATTTGCTGCAACTGGCTTCCTCTCAGTGTATTAAGGCATGGACAGCAGAGATAAGGACTTCCTAGTGTGTTCATTAAACAACTTCTGTAACTTTAGGGACTTTGTTTTGTTTTGTTTTGAATCTATAATGCCCAGCACATAGCAGGTAGGCATTCCAGAGCCTTGAGATTTACTTAGGTGAATTGATCCTACCTTTGGCAGCAAAGGATTCTTAATGATGTAAACTTCAAGGGACTGACTTCCACTAAAGAGCATTAGGTATCTCATGATCAGTAATAGTTTTACCTTAGATTCTATAAACCCAAAAAACAATGCAGGATAGAAAAAAATTTTTTAATGCAGTCCTTCCCCTAATCAACAAATTCTATTCTCACTCTCAAGTAAATATAAATACTTTCAACTGAGTAGGTCATGTTTGTTGTTTTAATAATCATGTTAATATTTTATAATATAGAACTGGTAGCCAAAAGTGTTTCTGTATAGAAGCAAGGAAGCATTTCAGGATTTGGGCAAGAATCTAAATTTTCCACTGTTTATTCTTTTGAAGGACTCCTAGATTGACATGGCTATCATTATTTAATCTCCATTCACAGGGTTCAAATGATTCTGTGGTGCAGTAAAGCCTGTATTGACAATAGAAAGAATTCTGAACCAGAAGTTGTTAAGACTTCAAGTTCTACTCTGTACTCTTTTGTTTAGAATTTGTCTTTAGATAGGCTGCTCTACATTTCTGGTCCTTAATTTCCTCTTCTGTAAATACCTAATTTGTCTACCTCCCAGGTTGTACTTAGAAAATTATGGTGTGCCATACAATAGTAAAAGAAAATGTTTTTAGGAAAACAGGACATCGCATAGTACTGAATCTTTGCTAATCAAGTAGATAATCAAAAATTGACCTTGTGCTCCAAAGAAATTATTTCAGCCCAGAGCAGAATTACATTAAGAACTGGAGATATTCCTTAATGAACTTACTTCAAAATAGTCGCTAATTTTGTGGCCACGTCCCCCAATACTTTTTCCTGAAATATAAAAGTAAAAAATTTTATAAAGTCAGTCATGATTTTTAACTGTCAATTCTTTTAAAAGTTTCAATTATTACATTACCCAATAAATTACATTAAAGTATCTCCTTTTTAAAATCTACATTATTCATATTGCTTAATGTCTCCCAAATTCATTAAAGCAAATCAATGAATAAAAAAGAGAAAGAGACAGCTGCCTAACTGACAAACCGATTCATACCATGAATAACAATAAAAAAGCTTTGGTTAACACAAACCATAACAAACTAGTAAAAACATGCTTTAATATGAATGCTATTTTAAAAGATGTTTTTCATTTTCTAAAAAGTATTTCCACATTAATAGGCTGGTTTTTAAAAATAAACTAGATTTTAAATACTGCTCTTACATGATGATATTGATAAAATGATCCAAATCATTATAGATCACAGTTCTTTAAAAGTTCTGCTCTAAAATGGACTCTTCATCAATTTTATAAATACTGTATTAAGAAGTTGCCAAGAAATACGGTATTTAGAGATTTTTTTTTTTTGAATGGGAGTTAACTATCCTTCACTGGAACTATATAGAAAACATGATTTCTTCAAGTTACAAAAGAAAAACTAACAATATCAAAGAGTCAAAAGTTTTGGATAACAAAAAGAAATACATTTATCAATTCAATACTAACATAGTTATTAATTCGTTTATTTTATTCAACAAATATTTCCTGAGTGGTTACTATGTGCCAGGCATTACTGAGATGAACAAACAATATATTTAAAAGTTCAATGATCTTAAATTTCTTCTTAGAAGAAGGTGGGAGATTTTTTTTAAAACTAAGTAAGTATTTAGAACTATAAATGCTACCCAGAAATTGAATCAATTTTGTACAGATTTATTCAGAGGTTAGAGAAGCCTGTAGAAGTTTTATTCAAAAGGAATTTCCCTTCTGCCTATAATAACCTTTCTTCCAGATTCTGAAGAGGTGATACTTTTAAATGAACACAGAGACATTTCTACAAAGAAGCTACTTTACCAAGTGAACCCAAATTCTGTTAACATTCCTGCCCCTACACGGCACATATAACTTTGGGGGAAGCTGCCTCCTATCGGGCTTCCATTCCTAGTTGCCCTTCTGGTAAGAAATCCAATTTTGTTCAGGTATCATCCCTTTTCCACAAAGCCTGTATTTCCAAGGGGAACTTCAACTAATTTTCAATTTCAGAGATGGGACTGATTTTTGTAAGGGCAATTAATATCTTTGTTGGACATAAGTGGTTTTGAAATGGACATATGACCCAGTTCTGGCCAACAGGACAACAGGAGAGATTTGCTCTGGACTTAAAGGGGCTTACTTCTAAGAAAGCACGGGGCGGTGAGGTGGTGGGGTGGGAGAAAGCCAGCTGCTCTCTTAAAGCAAAAGTGAAGAAGATGAAATGAGAAAATACATTAAAACTGACAACCAGCATAAAACCATAAGAAAAATCAGATAATTCTGCAGGTTACACACCACAAAGAAAAAAAAAAATGTGTTCTTAAAGAAACAGGTTGGTTCAACCAACCCAGAAGTCCTACCCTATTCTTAAATGAATTTTTAAATGTAAAGTTGAAACTATCATAACTAATGTATCTCTGAATAAATAAAGCTCCAAGCCCACTAACCAAAATTTGGGGGAACTGTAATACACTAAGATGAAAACGGAGCTCAGGGCAGACTGAGATACCAAACAACACACCTAGAGGAAGGTGATATTATAGAATCACTCCACTCCTTTCCACAAAGACAAATGCTGCAAATACATTCCGATGCCGGTGCCACTTGTAAATGTGGCCTTAGATCTTAAAAACTGGCCCCAGGAAGTAGCTCAATGCCAGACCCGGTGAATAAGGTGGATGAGGACATGCTGTAACGTTTTTATTTGACAGAAATTTATGTTAATGTGTTATTCGTGATCCATGATTTATAGCATATTTTAAAATACACCTTCTCTCAACTGTAGATCACAAATGACTGACTGCACAGAATAAGCTGCAACTTATCACACAGTTACTAAGGTTTGATGCACCACTTCCCATATCAAAGATTCCTGCCTTTCCATTGGATGGCACTCAGCAGCAGCATTCACTGTCACTGTATTTTTTTATTATACACTTATGATTTAAGAGAGCCCAATTTATTATATTTAATCTTGAGTGACCAAATTAAATGACAATAATATTTTGTTGTCCATTATAAGAAGTTTTGTAGTCTAATGAAAGAAATTTTCTTAGATCATATGATAAAAGGTAGGTATGTAAAAAAGAATGAAGAACAGGTAAAAAAAAAGAAAAAGATTGTGCTTTAATAAAAGTCTCTCAATTATTTTTACATAGTCTTTTTCTTTTTTTTTAAGAGATGAGTAAATTTGGGTACTTGTTTTATAGTGAGATCTAAAGTTCTTATTCAGGAGTTCCCTGGTGGTGTAGTGGCTTAAGGCTTTCAGCACTGGTACTGTCAACGCTGTGGCCTGGGTTTGATTTCCAGCCAGGGAGCTACCCACATATAAAAAAAAAAAAAATTCTTATTCAACACCATAATTCATATAAAAGAGAGAAAAATGAAAGGTATAAGGTAATGCTTGCCAAGTTTGAACATGATGCTTGTCTTTCTAATTCTCAAATTTAAAAAAAAAAAGGGAAATGTCAAAAAACCTACCAACAGTAACAATACATTATCTGTGATACAAAGAAAAAATGTAATTTTGTATTATTATTTCTTACACAAAGTACATTCCTGAACTATTATTAAATGCAGAAATTACATAATAGCCATAGAAATCACAAAACCATGAAATTACTTATTTTACAATCAAACTATTAACTGATTAAAGATTAGAATAATTAATTGTAAATGCCTATTTGGTTCTGAAGGAAGATTTTGCTTCACTTACCCTGACTACTTTCATTCTGGTTTTCTGCTTTTCTCTTTCTTCCTCTGGATGATTCCGACTGTTTCTTCTCTGGTGTCTACAGAAAGCAAAGTTAACACAATTTCAAATTACAGTTTTTCACATACAAAATTATTATACTCAGTATAAAAATCATTTTTATTTTCAAAAATGTCATTTTATTCATAGTGCTCTGCTCATGCAACATAAATGTGTACTTACATACAACTTACTTAAAAAATAAAATTTCCTACTCTGTAAATTTTAAAAGTTCAAAGTATAAAACACCTCACCACATTACTTGAAATTCACATTTACAGAATTTGTTCTACCACAACAAAGTAACTGCTTGAGTTAAAGCCGACCCATATTTACAGAATTTGACTTGAGGTAAAGGAAAAATCTGAGATTAACCTTTACAAGGTGCCCTTTAAAGTCTGAACTGGATAGGGCAAACAACAACAAAAAATCATGTTCTTCCTATTAATTTTCTACTATTTTCAAATTAGTCTATAAAAGTAAACTTGGATAAGAAAAAAAAATAAAATGCAAACCCCAATAGATACAATTCCTACTAAAAGGACCCGTCACCTAAATGCCTAACAATTATTATCCAGTAACAATTATAGTAAATTCATAGATCACACCCTAATTCAAGGGTCCCTAAATTATACAGCCCATTGGCCAAATCTGGGAGGACACCTGTTTTTGTAGAGCCCATAACCTAAGTATGACCTTTATATTCATTCTTAAATGACTGAAAAATTTAAAAATCAAAACAAGAATATATTTTATATATTTGAAAGTTTTAAGAAATTAAAATTTCAGTGTCCATAAAGTTTTACTGGAACACAGCCACACTTTCATTTATGTGTTATCTATGGTTGTTTACATGTTATAACAGCAAAGTTGAGTTGCTCCAACGCAGACCACATGGCCCAGAAAGCCTAAAATATCTACCCCTTTACCAAAAAAGTTAGTAGACCCCTGGCCCTACAACTTACAGGTTTGTTCTTTTAACTGATAGCAAGTATTTTCATCAGGCTAAAATAACAATTACTTTTGGTAGAGTCTGACAGACTGTTGTGTTTTTAGATAAAATTAAAACCAACACAAGGCAATGGCATAGGACCCTCAAATCTAGAAACGTGGCAAGTATGTCTGGTGCCAGAACAAAGAACATGTGAATGAATGAAACATCAAAACGATTTAAATAAACTTCCTAAGGTAATGACATTCCCAAACAAGGAAGGGACTTAATCCCTATTTTGATGTCTCTGAGTAGTGTTATGATTAAATACTATGACCTGCAACAAATAACCTAACACATTGACCCTCACGTCTATCTTAAAAGAGGATTCCCAAATAATTTATTCATATCCTTCCCAACTTAATCTATGTAAAAATAATAATTTAATGTCAAGAAGATACATTTTTCAGAATAGTAATTACACTAATTTTCAACCATGGCTGGATCTAAGATGAACTTCATTTTAAATCCTGACTAGTTACTTTTGAATAAACACACAAACAAAAACATGAAATAATACAATTCTGAAAGTTATATTGGAAACATTTTCTATCTAGAAAACTAAGGAAAATAAGATGTTTATAGTTACACATTATTTTCTAAAGCACATTACAAAGGACTGGATCAGTTACAGGTTGAGAGGCTACATTTTAAATGGAGAGGACAGTGGGTTGCTTCAACTGGGGTGAACAAAGCTAAATTTATTTACTGCAGAGCTTCTAAGAGCCATTAAAATGCTAAAATTCACTTGCTATGTCCAAAAGGGGGTTGAGGATGGAAAGGTACAATACGCTATGTAGAAATTCTTAAACTTAGTTGGGATAACACTCATTAAATACTGGACTGAATATATCCTTCAAGATATTTAAGGTTTGTTTTTTTTTTTTAAGACATATATAGAGTGCTTACTTTGGAAGCACATATACTAAAACTGGAACAACACAGAGAATACCATGGTCCCCACACAAAGATAACATGCAAACTCGAAATATTCCATATTTTTTAAGACATAGGGATGCAATGTACACATAGGGAATATAATCAATAATATCATAATAACTATGCATAGTGACGCATGATTACTAACTTATTGTAGGGATCACTTTACAAGGTATATAAATGTCTAATCACTGTGTTGTACACCTGAAATTAATGTAATATTGTGTATGTCAACTGTAATTTAAAAGTAAATAATAAAGACCAATTATTTGGTAAAAACTCTTTTCTTCCTGAGGTAAAATTTCTCTACACTTAAAATTTTCTAGAAGAGGGAAGTGGGACAGTCCTTTGGGGGAAATGCCATTTTGCTTAAAAACAAAAAATGGAAACAAAACCCAAATGTACAATGATTACAGTAAAGGAAAAAAGGCAACAGGTGTATCTTCTTTAAAGAAGGAAAAAGTATGACATGACTAAAGCTAATTTTAAGACTGTAGTGTATTGTCTAACATAGGGTAAGAAGTTGGAAATGAGTAATAAACTGAAAAGTTGAAAAAAGTAAAGATGAGAAAGGGAAACCTAGATATACCTAGATTAGCCTATAAAGTAAATGTCTCCATTATAAACACACCATTTTGTCCCTTCCCATGAACCTTAATCTTTTTCACCTATGTGCTAGTATGACTACCTGGCATTAACCTTTAATTTTACTCTTAACTCATAAATTATAGAATTGTTCTGTTAGTCCAAGTGGACTGTAAGTTCCTAAAAAATCAAGTACCATGAATCTCTGAAGAAAGACAGACTATGAATCAAACTCTGGGTCTCTTATTTACCATAACTCTAAGTATGTGACTTAATCCAAGACTCAATTTTCTCATCAATTTTAAATGTGGTAATATAGGCATAGGAGGGTTGTAAGTATTAAATGAGAAGCATACTATAATATACCAGTACAGCATCTGGAACAGGGTTATGTACTCTATAAATGTTAGTGAGCGCCCAATAAATTCTCTTACCTAAATGGCTATCCTTCTATTACTCTAAGTATCCATATACTTTTATGGTTCAGAACTTCAACAATGGCTCACCTTTTAAATGATTAGGAGCTCCTACCCTAATAATTTACAAATAACTTGTAGGGCTTGTAAAATAAGCACATTTCCTCTTTAAAGCCTCATTCCACTCTATTCTTGACTACAAGCCATAGAACCTGTACATCACTAACCCTCAGGCAAATGTGCAATAAGTTTTTGGTTTTGAATTTAAATATCAGAACAATATCTATATTAACAACTCTCAATGAAGGTTACTGCCACCAATTCTTCTGACTCGCTCATTTGTAAATGGACTTATTTGAAGATTTAGAACCTTGTAGATTTAGGATCTGTAGTTGTGCCTCAAAAGTTATTAAAGGAGAGGGAGAAGGGAAAGAAAGAGCAGGTAGCTGAGCTATGGCTCTAGCCTACCAGAAACACTTCCTGTCCCACTTCCAACACTGTCCCTGCAAACACAGGATCTCTTATTATTTTCATATTGAGATTCTACATTAGACTTAACTTGAAGAGTTTGATGGCTAAAAGGTTTGAAAAACTCCTGATTTTGACCAATGATTTCCTGCAAAACCCAAGTGACATCACCCAGGCCACTTCTGTATTTGCTTAAGGACAAAAACTTGCACATACTGCACATTTTACACTTCCAAGATCTTCTCCTCTAATTTTTCACAAGTATTATACTATAACTTACCACAATAAGGAAGGATTAATATGAAAGACAAAATGCAATTTGGCTTTAAAGATGGAAAGAACAGCAGTAATTGCTAAAAATCAAAGAATTCCAACATATAAATGGAACAGTAGTTAGGAGAAAATGATGATACTGGTACTCTTTAAAATTAACTTAGCTTTGTAAATGCTAATTTATAATCATACCAAACCTGATTGATTACTCTGGCATTTAAATGTTTTAAGATATTAGTGTGAAGTTACACAGTAATTTCTAGCAGTTGAAAGTATTTAAAGGACTCAAGAGGTAACAGTGACGTAATTAAACTGTCGAATTTCATTTGGAATTTAAGTCAGTGATTATTAAACAAAGTTTTCATATTTAATTATGTGGCTTCTTCGTTTATCTTCAAATAACAACAAATGTCTGAGATGTGGATGCATATCAAATTAAAAGCAATTCATTGTGTTCTAAAACAACAAACGTGTTTTTCTTCAATGCAAATAAGTCCAAACATAAGAAAACAAAACAAAACATCGTAGCACTGTTACAGAATGAAAGAAATAAGTCAATGTGGATTGTTTCATGAAAACAGATCATTTCCTCTACAAGCCTCCAACTAAGATATATTTAGAACTATTGGCATAAATGCATTATTGAAAATTGTATTGTAATGATATGTAAAAAGATATTACAACATCAAGAGAAGAAGAAGAATGGATATTAAAATTTATTCTTCACTTCTACCTTAGGTAGAGGTTCATCAGCTCTAATTGAATAGATAACAAATAGAAAAGTCAGATATTATCATTTCTAATGAAATTACTATAGTTAATAGACACAGAGTTGATTTCTTTCTATTAAATGAGAAAACACTTTAAAATTGAAAAAGTTACTTTAATATTAAATAATATCCCTAACAAAATAATCAATCCTTAAACTGGTCAGACTGATTTTTTTCTGATCAATTCATTTAGCTAAAGATTGGTTTCAAAATTACAACTTGTTGGCTATTCCAATGATTCGTATCAAATTCAAGGTCACAATACTTGGAATAAATGGCATGACAAATCTTTTTCCTTGCAGTTGGAAATAACAATATTAAATTTTTATTCACATTTCTAGGCAAAATTTATTGAATAGGATGTGAGACAGGAAAAGGCTGGAGAGATCTTTGTTACTTCAATGACACATATCAAAACAGCACATAAGAAGAAAGGAAAATCTGGAGCCTTTATAAGAATAGTCAATGTAAAATAGATCTTCTATTCGAGAATAGCAAATATGCAAGACACTGCTTCTTCTAACCTTTTGCTAGAAAAATTAGGTTAGAATTACGCACTATAAGAACACTGAAATTCTGTTGTGATCATTTCCTTGCTATTGTGTATCCAATTGACATTTAGATATAAACTATCGTGAGTCAAACTTTAATACTAAACTATTATCTGGAAATGTTTGCTTGAATCTTTGACACCTAAAAAAAGATCACTGTTACACTGCTGATTTCAATATTTAGTGTAAAAAGTTCATGTATGCAACATTTTGGGATCCTTTCCCTGAATGAGAACACTCTCTTGCTTCTCAAAGTAAATCCAATGAATGTATCAGTAATTCTCAGTGTAGCCTAATTTCTGCTCTCTTGTTTTTATTATTTAATAACATGTTGTATCAAAGATGGCAGAGAGCCAAGACAAAATTGGGTAACCACCCAACTAAAATGTGTGCTGTCTTACAGGTAACTTAAATGTACCAGCTCATATTTTAAAGGCCCGAAAGATTTTTACTTCCTTCACAAATAGGTAGCATCCACAATCACATCAGTAAGTATGCCTACAGGATATACAATACTGAAACAATTTTACTCTCTGCTTTTAAAAACAATGTTACTTGACATCCTCACAGTCTGACTTCTTGTGCTCCTATTAACTGGGCCAATTTTAATTTGCACTTACATAAATTTAAAAGGAACATAGTAGTAAGTCTTCAATATTGATGAAATGAATACTGTTTGCCATTTTCTTATCATTTATGTAGCATCACTATTTCTCAGCATTTTTCTTCTCTGGCTTTCTCTTTAAGGCTTTATTTGTTAAAACAGAATAAACCATAAAATTTAAAAAGTTGAACTTTCTCTTTTATTCATATAAATTTGTAAGTTGTTTTCAAAACATACAATCAGAATAAAATAGCCATACAGAGCAACTGCTGTGGGAGAAAAAACAATTTTTTGAAGATAACTTACTCTGGAAATGTTGGCATTTTGAGAGTACTAATAATAGTAAAATTTAGACTCATGATTTCATAACTTTTCTCCATTTGTGACACTCATGATAGAGTAACATTCTCCTATATAATATCCCTATAGACATTTCCTTGAACATGAATCCCTAGAGGTCCTCATACAATTATTTCTCTGGTAGAGACACTTAAGTATAAATGCTGTGTCACAATATGCACACTTAAATTTTTAAAGGTATTGTCAAATTGTACTTTCAAAGGCAGTTCAATCTATACTTACATTGACACTGCATAAAAATACCCACCAATCTAAGCTTGGTTTACCTGATATGCTAAAAAAGTTATTTCATTGTTGTTTTCTCTATAGCAATACTACACTTACAATCAGAAAAAAAGATTTATTTTTAAAATAAATTATTCCATCATTAATCTAATAACACTGATTCTCAATGTTGACTATACATTAAAATCACTTACAAAACTTTTATTTAAAGTTCATGCTACTGGAAAAAAGTAAATAAATAAATAAAGTTCATGCTGAAGTCCCCATTCCAAATTCAATCATCTTTGGAAAAGACACCAACAGAGTCCTTTCTTTAAAAAGCTCCAAAAGTGATGCTGAAGTATCATCAGGATTAGCGATACTCAATCTACATATATTATAATAATAATAATAATAATAATAATAATAATAATAGTAACATGTATTTCCTGCATATTCCATCTTAGAGAATGTCTAAAATTAAGAAGTCATTCTTCATATACTCTTCCATTAAGAATTAAAGACCCAAACTGTGACATATAGCAGAAAACTCATTAGGATATAAGAAGTCCAATTGGTTGTCATGGTGACTCAGTTATTTTTACAAAATGAGAATTAATCTTAAAGAAAATTAATAATCACATGTTCTGACACAAAAATATACCTAACATTTTAAAAACTCTACTATAGCATAAGATATTGAAACCAAATTTCAATTGGTTAGGATACTTTTACTTTGATAAAGCTTTGCAGGTGATTCTGACATAGTCCTCCCTCTTTACAAAAAGAGCACAGAGTCAATTTTAGACCCATATTTGGTTTCCAGTTCACTTTTCCTTCTAGGAGACTAAGGACATATATATTAAACCAGAACAAACCCACCTCCTTTGCTGTGAACCCTCTCATATAACGTATTTTATGAAGGGTAACACATTAACTTATAGGACCATGTCCTTCTAATGTATTGCATAGTGGTAGAATTAAATACAGTTCTCTCTTTTAAATAAAAGAATAATTTACAAAGTTTTTCAGAGGAACTTTTAAGTCTTGTAATTTATAAATGTGATTAATAGTTTTAATAAGGGAAAGAAAAAAACCCTAAACATTCCCCTACTGAGATAATGTTTTTATTATTGTTAAAAAACAAAATTCAAAATTTTTGCATGCAGAGTACTCTCCTTCAAAACAACACCATTATTGTACATACTGTACATTGCATATAGCAATACTGTTACATACAATGTCTCAGTAAAACAAATGACATAATAATACTTAGCAAGATTTATGGTTTGGCACACCTAACAGAAGTGAGAAAATACTATCAGCAGAAAGATAAGTAAAGGAAAAGACATAGGAACCCATCAACTAGATAGAACACCACAAGGATCATTTATCAGGCTAAAAACATTTTAGAAAATAATGTAGGCAGCAGGATACAAATATTTCTTAAAAACGATGAGAGCAGCAGGATACAAATAATATTTCTTAAAAATGACTAGGTGTCTAACAACCTTGAGAAGCTTAACAGATTTAAACAGAATAAAGTAAAAAACCAGGTAATTCATTCAGAAGGCAACAGGCACAATGTGACTTGTAAACTATACATCATTAAATTCAGTTTTCAACTTTTCCTCTTTCTTACTTGGTGCTCAAACTAAGACATTAAAGAAAACATTTGTCAAGGTTTTAACAAATATATACAAACAAGTAAAACTTTAATGATTTTTTAAAAAAAAATCAATATAAAATCTAAAATTTAAGGCCAGTATTACCTCTATTTTCAAATAAAATAATGACTTCCAATCAGTCCTGTGTACCTAAGTGTTCAACAAGAAAACATGCATGCTGAAACACTATTAAGAGGGGGAAAAGGAAAAGGTACAAAGTGTAGGTGGGTATGTATAAAAAAATAAGGTAATGTAACACATAGATGATGCACTATAGAACCACACACCTGGAACCTATGTAAGTTTTACTAACCAATGTCACCCCAATAAATTTAACAATGAAAAAAGAAAGAAAACGAGGTTAAAACAGGAAATGATCTTATCATTCTAATCTAGCCAATTTACTAACACAAGAAAACCCATTTAATTAATTTATATGTTTACAAGTAATTTTAAAATACCTTATTTAAAAAATAAGATTTTACATTTAAAAACCTATTAAATAACTCTATAATAAAGTTTATAAACAATACCACTAATTCTAGAAAAGGAAATAATGTCCTCCTGAACCCAGGTCCAAGTTAGTTTTGGGTCTAATTCCTTACTGCTCTTAATTCTACTTCCTCCAAAGTATAAAAATAAGAAAGCACACATAATATGGTCTTTCAAAAAAAGAACAGAACAAAAGCATTAATGCTTCAAAGTGTCTTCAAAACCATAACTTCAACTCAAATGAGGAGGAAATAAAAACTACTTCTAGTTCCAAGACTACTTCTAGAAACTTAATTCAAATGAGAAAGCTAATCAGATCTTCTTTCATAAAAAGACCTTCATTAATCATTGCTGAGGTAAATAAAGACAAGTCATCACATTTATATTGTATTCATCTATCATTACAATCATTACAATTCTGAAAGTGGATGTAAGTTTAAATGTCTATCTAAATGCAACAATTGTCCAGCTTCCCTATATCCTAAATCTTTAAATCCTTAATCCACTGGTTCCCAACCTTTTGCCACCTGTGTACCCTTTTTGAACCCATTTCTAAAAATCATACCCCTTATCAGTGCCTAGCTTAAACATAAAATAGTAAGTCAGGATAGAGAAATGACACTAAAAGTACAAACCACAGATTTAATTTACAATATCTGTAACACAGTTAAATACTGATAATGACGATCAAGTATTCAACACACTTGTAGTTTATTATTAATACTACAATTTATTTGTGTTATCTGAAAAGTCTATAAAAATTGTTACGCAGATTACTAGCCAATAGAAACACTGTCAGTGAGGTCATTGAGCTTGCTTTCATGCACTTAAGTTTCTTGAAATCAGGGTCAAAAGATGCAAGCTACAGTCTTAAATCCAGACTTGCCTTAAGCTTGTTGCAGGACTTATTTTCTATGGAAGTATAAGAAAAGCTCTCTCCACTAGAGTTCAGTATTAGCAAATGCCAAAAGGTAATTGAGTGCCTTCTCACTGAGCTGTTTGTATTTCTCACTGACATCTATCCAGAGGTAATAAGATGCTTTCTTTTAAAATCAGAATTTAAAGAAGAATTGGTTGAAAGTTCAATTAACTGCTATTTTTCACTGACTGATAGTTTAGCTTCTTTGAAGAATTCTTCATTGAAGGGATCTGCAATCTATTTGTTGTCATTTCCACATTGAGAGTACTTATAAAAGGACACTTTAAGACCTTCAAGTGACTTACAATCTCTTTCATGTTTTGGGATAGGTGCAAGTAATTCTCAGATAAGAAGTTGTGCAGTTTCAAAAACTTCAGGCTGATGTCTTTCCATGCATGCTGGTTACTTTGAATACAGTGACTGAGCTGTTTTGAAGTCCCAAGTTAAGTTTGTTTTATTTCTAGAAAAATATCTAATAAATATGCAAGACTTCGAAGCCAATCACTAATCACTGTTCTGAAACTGTGGAGCAAGAGGGAAAATGATGGTCTTCAAAAAATACTTGGACTTCATGTCTGAGTTCAAACATCGTGTAAGTACTTTGCCACGAGATAGTCACCTTACCTCCATGTGCAAAAGGAATGTGCTGTGAATGCTGTTCATTTCTGCACATAGCGCTTTAAATAATCTAAAGTTTTGGGGTTGTGACATAATAAAATTTACAACTTGTACAGCCCCATCAAGAACATCTTTCAGTTCACTAGAAAGAGGCTTGGATGAAAGACTTTGTCTATAAATGCAGCAATAACTCCCTGGTACATGGGGAGTTTCTTCTTTAATTCGGCAGTGTCAGCCTGTAAAACAACCTGACCTAGGCTTGCCTTCATGAGTGCATGTACCACAACAATTCAACCAACTAATGTCCTTTCCAATGAAATAACCATTGACTGTATTAAAAATATCTTCGCCTGGGGTACGCTCTGTCAATGGGTAATAAAGCAACAGGTTTTCCTGAATTTCATTTCCTACCAAGTACCTTGTGATGACAAGCAAACTAGATACATCAGCAACATCTATATTTTCATTGACATGGATGGAAAAGAATTCACTGTTTCTAATTCTATCTACTATGACAGCTTCAACATCGTCAGAGATTTCCTGAATTCATCGAGACATTGCACTGTTTGAAAAAGGGATAGCATTGATTTTTGTGGGCATGTTCTTCCCAAACATACAATAAATGGTATCCTAATACAAAGACAAAGACAAATTAAATCTTCAGCTATGGTGTGGTTTTTACATTTAGCTATGTGATAAGCAATGCTGTATGAAGCTTCAACTGCATTCTCATTTGCTTTCCTGGCATCATGAATGAAGTAACATTTGGATGCTTTTCTAAGCACCAAAAATAATGTGTTTCTTTGTTTTTATACATAGGATGTTTAGTTTCTAAATGTCGCATGAGTAGAGATGGTTTTGTGCAATCACTGGATAATATTTCCCCACATACAATACAGAAAGGCTTGGGACAGTCGTCATCGCCTACAAATGAAAACCCCTATTTAATACACTCTTCAGAGTATTTCCTTTTCTTCTGTGTAGTATCTGAGGCACCTTTTTACTATCTCTGGGTGTGGGTGTACTCACAGCTGCTGACATGTGTTGAGAAGTGCTTGGCGATGAGTTATAATCCAAATCGAGTTTTGGTTTTCTAACTGTTCTTGTTTTCAACCACTGACACACTTACAAATCACTGACGATAATAACTAAAGCTCTGCTAAACATCAAATTTAAAAAACCCCTTGAAAAGAATAAGGACAATGCACTTGCTTTTACTCAGTCCATAACTCAACTGATCAAATAGTCTGGCTACTGATGTATTTATATGCTTGAGGAAGTTCTAGAAACGTCGCAAATGGATTGTTCTGAAACTGCGTGATAATTGGTAGAAGAGCAGTTTGGGGGAAGGGTTCATAGCCATGTCCTCACCAATCATCATTCGCTAATGTGATCATTATTTTGAAGTGTCTCCATTAACGGTGATTCAAACTTAACATTTATTGTTCCATAACTAATATTTTGCATTTTTTTACTTTACTTGTATTTTTGCCATTACTGATTATTTTTCGTGTACCCTTGACCAGCTCAACACATACCCCAGGGATATACATGCACTGCTGCTTGGGAACCAGTGCCTTAATCATGTAACTCAAAAATCCCCAAATACACTTGGATAAAAAAATAAAGTAATTTAATGCCAGTGTGCAAAGAAAAGGGTCATAGAGGGCTAAAGAATTGATAATTACCAGGAGGAAGAGAAAAAAGAACTTTGGGTCTAGAATAGTGGTTCTCAACCTTCCTAATGCCCCGACCCTTTAATACAGTTCCTCATGTTGTGGTGACCCCCATAACATTATTTTCATTGCTACTTCATAACTGTAATGTTGCTACTGTTATGAATCGTAATGTAAATATCTGATATGTGTTTTCCAATGGTCTTAGGCGACCCCTGTGAGAGGGTCGTTCGGCCCCCAAAGTGGTTGCGACCCACAGGTTGAGAACCACTGGTCTAGAAGGAGATAAAATATATTTTAAAATGTTCAACTCTAATTTATGTTATATAGGAGTATTACAGAAGATGAATATTGAAGATGAAATGGAGACAAAAACAATAATTTGACATGTGTGCCTGTTTTACATTCTTATGTAATAAACTGTTTGTAAGCACACATGTATGGACTTAAATGTGCTTTCCAATAATATTATTAAAGATGCCATAATTCAACAATATGTATATCCAGTCTTATAATCAAACACAAATATTCCACACCTCAATAAGAAATAAAATAAAGCAGAGAAATATATTCTAAGATCTCCAAAAGGAGGAGGAGGAAGGAGGAATGGTTGAATGGTTATGGTATTAATATTCATTATAAATTTCAAATGAGCTTAAAGGTAATTTATTTTAGCATGTTAGGATAAGGTAGGGTAGGAATAGCAATTTTACAGAATTTAGAGAAAATCTTTGTGTTCAGACATGGGAAGGGTCCTGTAAGAACTGCAAGTAAGTGGGTCAAGGCAGGTTCTAAAACACACACTCACACAAAAAACACTGATAACCAAGAGACATGGGCTCCTTCTCCTTCCCTCATAAAATAATCTGGACGTTTGGCCAGCAGATAAGCCATACAAATCATGTTTCTAACTCCTTCAGTTATTCTAAAACATTTAAATAAAGGAAGGATAAGTGACTGTCCCCCCAATTCCCTTTCCTGTCCTTCCCATAAAATTTGTATCATTCTCCTGACACCTACAACCCATTCATGATTCTTCTCTTCAGCTGGTAACCTCTATTTTCACTGTGAAGTAAAACAAAGGTTATTAGGTATGAAAGTTCATCAGAAGAAGACGTTCCTAGTCACTTCGGCACACAGCAAACCCTGCCCACCTGTCCAGCAGGGATTGGATCTCACTATTCATACTGCCTCCATGAAAAGGTGCTAAATTTAGGTTCTATTTTCTCCTCTTCAGAACTTCCTTTGTCCCATCATAACTCTGCTATGACCTCTTCCTTAAGTACATAATATGTCAAGCCTGTTAGACTCTAGAAACTGTCTCCTTTCCTTCATAGTCAAGATTCTGCAGAGAGTAGTCAGTGTTGTCTACGGCCATACCACCCTGAACACGCCCGATCTCGTCTGATCTCGGAAGCTAAGCAGGGTCGGGCCTGGTTAGTACTTGGATGGGAGAGTAGTCAGTGTTTGCTGTCACTATTTCCTCACCTTCCAATGGCTCCTTAACTTAGCATAATCTGGTATCTTGCTCCCATTAATCTACTAAAACTAAAGCCTAAGTGAAATTCGTAGTCACTTTTTATAGTCATTATATCAAATGACTTCTGTAACATTTAATTCTACTCATTATTCTTCTCCTTCATGTTTTCCTTTTTCTTTCCTACCATCTATCAGCTTCCATTCTCCAGCACACCCATCTCACCTACTAACATTTCTTAGTGTTACACCAACTATCAGGATGAGATCATCTACAAAAGCAGTTTTTAAACTTTTGGGTCTCAGGGCCCTTCTATAAACTCTTAAAAACTACTCAGGACCCCAAAGAGCAGTTGTTTATGTGGGATATAACTATCGATAATTATCATTTTTAGAATTTATAACTAAAAAACTTTTAAACACCAGAAAACACAAGTATACAATCCATAAATCATTGGCAATGATATCATCATGTGTCATAAAGCCTTTGAACATTTTCACTGTAAACTCATGAGAAAATAAAAAAAATTTAAAGTCAAATATGTCTCAGCATTATAGTAAAAAAGGCAAATAGTATCTTAGCACCGTTATAAAAACTGCATTCTTCTGAACCCCCTGAAAGAGTCTCCCCAGGAATCCTCAGATCATCCACTCCTTTTACATCTATGCCAAAAACTACTAAGTCTTCCTCTCTCGTCAGACTTCTTTCTTTCCTATCACCTAAAGTTAGAAATCTTTAAATAATCATAGGCACCTCTCTTTCCTCCCCTCCCCGACCCTGTATTCAGTCATCAAAGCCTGCTGATTCTACTTTAAAAATTTAGTGGAATTTGAGAGCTTGTTGGAGAAATGCAAATCCCCACCACAGAGCTACACACATAAGAACCTTGGTAATTCATGTGCACATTTAAGTCTGAGAATCATGGGACTAGGTGGTGATAGAATCGATAACCAAAGTTGGAGAATCTGAAGAAGGCAGAGCCCAAAAGGCAAACTTGAGAACAATATAATTAGAAACGCTCCTACTTGAAGTCTTTCCTCCTAATATTAAACTTTGGAGGTTTGGAGTTTGTAAAGGTATAGATAGTATTCCTTAAGTAAATGATATACCCAACTTAGATTTCACTTCCCTCCAATCCTATCCTCTCTACATTGCCATCTGGCAGGCCGTCTTCATCTCTACTTTGTCTTTTGTTTCCCCTGCTTCAGTGGCTCTCCATCATCTAGATGAGGAGTGTCCAACTTTTTGGCTTCCTTGGGCCACATTAGAAGAACTGTCTTAGACCACACATAAAATATACTAACACTAATGATAGCTAATGAGCTTTAATAAAAAGGTCACAAAAACATCTCATAATGTTTTTAAAATGTTTACAAATTTCTGTTGGGCTGCAGGTTGGACAAGCTTGATTTAGAAATACAAGTGCTTTCAAACCCTGAGCCCTGTCTATTATTTACCATTGTTGCCCATCTCCCTATAGTGGAAGTCTGCAAACCAGCTGAATCACCCAGGCAGCATGGCATTTCTCCCAAGCTCCTCAGGTGATCTAAAGTCCAGTTGGGTTGAGAATCACTGCCCTATGTCTTGAACAAAATTACTGGCTATGCTTCCATGTAAAAGCAAATGCATATCTTAAGTCTCTCTGCCTGCCTTCTTCTCATACTTAGTCTTTGTCCTCTGGGATGAATTCACAGCTTTTCCCAATAACCATCATCTCTTCTTTGAGGAAAGACCTCTTTCCTTTTCCCACCTCTCCTCTCCCCTGCAGGCAGATGAAATCAGGGGTTCTTTGAGCTTTGATCCCATAGTATTTTGTGCTTACATCTATTATATTATAGCATAGCCCACACTGTTTATGATGTAGTCTGTTCTATTAGACAAAGCTTGTCCAACCTGCGGCCTGTGGCCCAACAGAAATTCATAAACTTTCTTAAAACATTATGAAAATTACGCAGACCTTTTTAAAGCTCATCAGCTATTGTTAGTGTTAGTGTATGTTACATGTGGCCCAAGACAATTCTTCTTCCAATGTGTCCCAGGGAAGCCAAATGATTGGACACCTGTTACTAGACACTGATCATATGTGAAGGCAGATAGTATCCTATTCATCTTCCTATTTTCTATGCTTAGGCACAGAGGTTAGAAGATAATAAATAAGTAATAAATGCTTCATGAAAACAGAGTGAATTTTTGGAGCCTGGAGAATAGATCTAGAATGATGTAAAAATAAAGCAAAAACAATACCAATACCTTTCTACCTACGAGGTGATTTCACTGACAAAAGAAAACATCTTTCTGTTCTCTAATTCCACATTTAGAAATAAAAGGCAATATGAAATAATATATGAACTGAAATGAAAAATTTCAGTTGAAATAGATTCAATGAACCCCACAGTAAATATCAGATACTTTTTAGTTTTAATAGTAAAAAGACAGAAAACAGGACAGTTCTGGGTATCTGAAAAGATTATTGGGTAGGAGGAAAGAAAGTAGGGGAAGAGGGTATTAGCAAATCTTCACAGATACTAAGAGAGACTCAACAGATAATGTCCAATTGATGAAACAGAATAGCAAGATATGCACATTACTTATATTAAAATGTGAAAATAAATATCAGGAAGAAAAGTTAAAAGAATAGAAAGTGGGGTAATATAAGGATAGGTGGTAGAGAACTGTTTTATTATTTTTAAAAATAAACCTTTTAGTGCTATTTGTCCATATAAACAAGTATTTTTTTTTAAAAGTAATGATCAGGGAATGGATTACCAAAAGAATAAAATGACATCAGATGACAATGAAATACTATATAAACTCTACTCCTAGGTGTACTGGAAAAAAAAGAAATACTTCTATCCTGCAATTTACTGTTGACTGTCAACAACATGCCTTAATAGCCTATGAATACCACTACCCTGATGTGTATGAAATTTCACCCCAAGGGATTAATTAAAATATCCAGTATAGATATAAAACCTGGGAATCATTTTCCAGATATGTAGCTTCTTAAAATGTAAAAACAAACAAACAAAAAAAACCTTGCTTCTTTAAATCTTAAGGAAATGTATAATACGCAGTCATTTCCAAAATACTGTATCACTGGACTTAATCATTATTAGAATTTGTAAAACTTCCAGATAAAGAACATAGCATAGCAAAAGTCAAAAGATTTTTAAGATTTTCTATTGCTGCCTCAATGTCAACATTTCTATACAAATAAAGCTTAGTATATCCAATGGTGAACCAAATTGTATTTTACTGCAAATACCACTAGGGTCTTAAAAGGGGAAAAAAAACAAAAAACAAAAAAACCCCAACATTTGAAACTAAAAAGCCCAAAGTGATCCTTAGAATTCTTTAAAGGGAAATGGTATTTTCTTAAGAGACTGATTCTTTTGAAAAGAATTCAAATACTGTATCTATAAAGAACATGGAAATATATGTTGTAAGTGATCTAACTTTTACTAGGTTTTGCTATTTTAAAAAATCTATCAAAAATACTAGATTTGGTGAACAGAAAAGGAAAATGTCTAAAATTATTTTATTGCTCTTCGTAAAATAAAAGCCTATGGAAGAGGAGGCATGAGAAATTACTAAATAGACTCAAATCTGGAAATATCAAGAAATATTTCAAAGTCCAGGAAATATAAAGTGAAAACATTCTTGATATAATTTTTGAAAATCTGTACTTTGACTAGATCTAAACCTATCATTTTTAAAGACTCAGTATAAGTGTGTTAATTTAATAAAAAACTGAACTGTGATCATCTGGAACTACAGGGGCTACTAACGCTTACCTCAAGGGAACCTACTGCAGATAAAGTCCCGTCACTTGCACAGTCCTTTCAGCTGCCTGCCAGTTGTCTCTGTGGAAGGGAAAGCCTGATGAGTGACAGCCCTATGCCACATTCCTTTGGAGTGTCAGGGTGCCTGCACAGAACTGCACAGAACTATCTACCCTAGAGATTCCTAGATACTTTCAGTAATACAGGGCTTAAAATGATGCCACCTTTGATATTTCCTTTCAACTGAACACCAAAACTAAATGGCTAAGTGTTACTGAGTGCTAACAACCTACTGGTATTTATCAAGGTGATATATCTACACTAACCCAAATAGAAAAAAAGACTAAAATGGATCAAGTAGAAATAAATTAACATTGACAGGGAACACACACACACACACACACACACACACACACACACACACACAGTGACAGAACTCTATAATTTGAAGAGAGACAATATTAAAGGCTACATCAACAGAAAGTAAAGTTACAGCATCAATGAGTGCTAACCCAAAGAAATCCCAGTCTACATATTTTTAAAAGATGCCATCAAGTATACCATGCTCAGTGTGAACTATACCATGGATCCGAATACCTAGGTACAAAATCCTATTTTCTTAGTAGGATAAGTGGGTGGGAGGGGAGATTTTTCAGATATTTGTAAATACGAAAAGTGAAAACCAACAGCATGAAATTCCGCAAGAAACTTCGAAAAGAGAAAAAAACTGTATCTCAGAAAGTAAATAAACCCTTACTCAGGACCAAACTGGAAAGTATAACAAGGAATAGAAAACTGTGAAACAACCTATTTCAAAGACCACTTTCATCTTTATAAATGACAGTAACTGTCTCCCATTAAGAACATTTATGCCAGTAATGTACCATTACATAACCAATGAAATTATAATTTCTTTCTAATGCCAAATACAGACTTCAATCTGAATGCTGTGCTTCATAAGACTGAATAAATACTCCTATAAGAAACTTAAAAAGCAATAAACTTTAGCAGAAGATTGATGAAGGAAAAAAAGCTATTTAATTAAAAAAACCAGTTAATTCCATCCTTTACTTTAATGGCACCGTATTTAAAATGAAGTTACTTACCTCTGATTCTTTGTCACTTAAAGATCCCAAGCTTCCAAAACTGTGATTAGAGCTTTCATTATTTGTTGAGGCCTGTTAAAGATTTTTTAAAAAGTATAAATTAGGAGTAATTTTAAATAAAACATATTACAAAGTAAATAATCTATCTTCAAAAATGAAAATAGAGTACGATTTCTTCTAAGCAAAGAAGTCAAATGAAATAAAAAGAAGACAACTTATTAACAGTGTAAATACCTTGGAAGGTTTTATCAACTAATAAAGTTTTGTTGTATTTCAGGAATTGACATGTGTTAGCTGATTTTTTTAGAAGACCAAATTCAGAAGCAAAGGAATTGGGCTATTGTTAGGATAACAAGATCCCCAAAACTATGACCTAATGTGTAATAAAAATTAATGCTTCCTTTAACTGAAAGTATTATTTGTATTCCTTAATTCCACACTTCACAATCTTATCACATTTCATATCCCATCCAAACACCCATGAGCTTCTCTTCATATTAATAAACCAGACAATCTTAGTTTTGTTTGTTTTGGTTTAGTCTTTTAAGAAAATTTTTACCATCTTGACCAAAAATTAATTGCTTCGTTCAAGAATTTCTGCATATCCTTGACCATCCTGCTGTGACAGATAGAAATAAGCTACTATTCTGCAGGATGACATTTGCTATGCTTCCAATATGTTTCTACGATGCTTAATATTTTGTGGACTTTTTGGGATCATCAGTACATTATATAAATGTCTTCCAGAAATGTTTAGACCAGAGGATGACAGGCTATGGTATGCATGCCAAAGATAACATGTGAATGAACTTCATGTGCATGCAGGCCAGCTAATATTCCTGTTTTCCATCAATGTGTAAGCATGACTTCTGATCCTACTATTAAAAGGCTGCAAGTTGAGCTATAATTACCCTTACACCAATTTTCAAACTGAATGTTCTGAGCTATTGTATACATATCCAGCACTCCACTGGACACTGTAAAGACTGTTTTCAACAAAAATAGCACTTGAGCTGACTAAGATTCAAGCACTATTTAGAGGATATTATAATCTAATTAGGGCAAGATGATAAAATTTGAAGCAAAGAACACCATACACAGCAATTAAGAAGTGGTAAACTAGAAGGATTAAGGGACAACTAAGACAATGGCAAGGCTTTTGAGCATCGCTAAATCACACATAAAACTGTAAACCCCAAAGCCACAGACAACATTTACAAGAAACTAGTGATAAGGAATCCCCCCTAAAACAGCAGGCAGAAACAGATCAACAACTACAGGACCTGCAGGATGTCAGAGGCTGCAAAAAGAAACAGGGTGTGGAAATAGGGTTTGGGGATAGATCTGAGAACAGAGACTCCCAAAACAGCAAATGCAAATTCACTACAAGGTCAATTTGAGTACAGAAGCTGTATGTGGAAGGGTTTATGCCTTTTCCAATAGTGACTAAGTGCAAGGGGTCCATGAGAAGTTTGAAGAAGTTGGAGCAATCTAGCTCCTATGAACTCTTGAAACTGATGCTTCACTAAGACTATCACAATAAGGATAAACTGGGTATGAAATAAAAATTGAGCACAGTAAGTACAATGAAGATAACGAAAAGAGAATATCAAAATAAAAGTGAGGCGGCAGCAAAGCCTGGAAATCTCAGAAAACAAATGCCACACTTTTGAAGAGTGTACCAAAGCAACAGCAAAGGAAGCTTTATAATAAAAGCCACATTAAAACAAACTAACAAATAACCAAAAAAGCAAGCAACAGAAAAATGATGTAGGTCAATCCTATGAAATTATTATTTAAAAAAAGAGTAAGACACAAAATGATATCCTGATAATAAAAGCATACACACTATAATGATAATAAAAGCATACCAGAAACACACATTTCACAAAATAGGTGAAAACTGTAACCCATTATTTTGAAATGAGCTAAAAGACATTTTAAAAATGACTCAAGACATGAAAGAACAACATAAACCAGATTTCAAAACACTCAGAAATAAGGTAAAAGAATTCAGGAAAGCATCAGAAATTGAAAGAAAAAAAAAAAAAGTTGAAAAATGAACATTAAGCCTGAATGACAAGAGGAAAATACACACAACAGATAAACCTTTAAGAGAAATAGAAGGTAAAAAGGAGAAATACTTCTGAAATCAAAAGAAATGAAGAAATAAAAAGGGTTTGAGAGAAAACAACAACTACTATAGCAACAAAAATCCAACATTTGGATAAGAGAAGTCCTTAAAGAGCACTGCCAAAAGAAAACAAATAATAGAAACTATAATTCAAGTAATCTTCCTAGAAAATTTTTTGAAAATTGAAACTAGTGCCTGAAAGAACCCAACACAACTAAGAACATCAACCCAGACAGAGGGCCAACATCAAATTTTTCAAAGGCAACACTTTATGCCACAAGAAAATGCAGTAACATATTTAAGATTTTCCAGAAAATATGAACAGTGTTTTCTATTCAATAAAACTGATTTTTAACATATAGAAGGAACAGATAAACTGTTATCAAAATGCTAGAAATCAGGAAATACTGCTCACCGGAACCCTTCCAAAAGAATCCAGAGAACAAGTGTTAGACAACCCAAATGAATAGAGTTTCAACCTAAGAACGGATGGAAAGCAACAATATTACGCACTGATAATGGTAAATGAAAAATACAAGAAAGAAAGTGTGGTGTTTAATGTTTAAATTTATGCAAAGTTGTTAATAATACAATATTTTAAAACTGTGGAGGGTTTTATGGAAAGCATAAGCAAAAATTTTTTAACTGTTTTCAGTAATCACTTTTGTCATTGTGATAGCACAACTATTTTTTGAGACTGCTGTGTATGTTTGATATAGAAAAATGTAAATAACTGTGATATTCTAATTCAATCTGCTTTATGTCCCTGAGAATCACAATTCTTCACATAGAATAAGATACATATATAAATAAAAACCTTGTTCTGATTTGCATTGGTAGTATCAATATAAATTGATGAAATATTCTTTACCTTTCAAAACAAAAAAATACAAATTCTGCCATGAGTAATAACAGAAAAACCTCTTAGCAGACCAATGTTCCCACAAACAACAAAATTCTAGAAAAAAAACTTTTTTTAAACTACCTGAAGGCATCTGAGCAACCAAATGTAGGCAGATTACGATTAAGAGATAACACTTGGAAGAAAGGAATGGAAATGGGTGTGTTTCCTGTTTTTGTAGCTTTTGCCTGAGAGAAGTACCATAGTCTGAGGTGCACAGAGCAGCTGAAACTTGGATCAAAACATGCAGTGTTACTGGTTTGAAAAACCAGAGTTTGGAGCTACCACAACAGCTGGAAAGTAAGAAGACATATGCTGAAAAATAATCATCACAAAGAGAGTTGGAAATTCTGCCTATTACCTCTACCCATGTCTCTGGCTGGTCACTGATCTATGCAAGAGTGAAACAAACTCTAAGCTGTCTAGATAAGGCTAAAATAATTGAAAAGAGACCTTAGTTGCTATCCCCTGTAGGCAAACACAGTTTAGATTTCAGTCCAGCCAAGTTAATTCTTTGCTAGTACACATAATGACCAAAAAAACAACACTCACCAGAAAAATGCTATACTAAATAAATCCCAGGGTCACTATAATATATCATTCAGTGTGCAGGATATAAACAAAATTTCTAAACTTAAGGAGAAATAAGAAAATGTGACCCACATTCGAGAAAAAACAATCAAGAGATCAACCACAAGGTAACCCAGATATTAGGATTAGCAGACAAAGCTCTCAAAGCAGCTAGTGGAAGTATGCTCAAGATGACAATGGAAAATATACTTGTAATAAATAAACAAATTGGAAATTTTAGCAGAAAACTAAAAACATAAAAAAGAACCAAGTGAAAATTCCAAAACTGAAAATTTCAGTCTCTAAAATAAAAAAATTCACTGGATAGACTTGACATCAGAATGGAGAAAGAACTGTAGATCAAAAAAAAAAAAAAATTATTCAGGGCATGGGTGCTGAAAGGTCAGCATGGGAAGCAGTCAATGGTAACATGAGTCTCCCTGCTTGTTACTGAGGAGCAAGGCCATACAGAGGACCAAGCCTGAGCTGGTGGTGAGAAGAGGATGGGTAGTTTGCTGTGACACCATGCAGGGCAGGGGAAGCAGCAACAAAACCACAGAAGAGTTGGCTAGCTTTTTCGGAGCTGGTTACTTGCAGGTGGATTTGGCCAGTATCTTGCTGACTGGTATAAACCCTTGTCCCCTTATTTAAAAGTGGATCCTGATATCTTGTGTAGGATATAGATGCATTTAATTTACCAACTGGAGCTAATAAAACCTGGGGCAGAATTGAACTGGCCTTCTTTACCATTAGAGGATGTTGTATAACAGCGATGGCATTTGGGGCAATGAACAATCTAAGGCTGGGATTGAAGTAAAACCCAGAACATGGCCTGGTCCAAACCAAGAAACATAAAGATTCTGAACGTGGTGACCAGGCAAGGGGCACTTTGGATTTATAATACACTTAGGTTCTCTGGTTTTGCTCTATAGTGCATTTGGTGTCATCGAGAAAACATGAGGTACCGAAGATTACTTCAATACAGTAGCAGCTAGAACCATGACCACCATGCTGTGTAAATATATAGGTGGTCTTAGAGGGATGTAGCAGGATTAACAATTACTAGTTCTCTGCACTATATAATAACATGAAAGGCTCCTTGCTCCAAGAGTCACTCTGAAGATTTTGCCAACTTGTGAATATAGTACACTTTAATAGTTATCCAGGTCAATTTATAATTCAGCCTGGAGTTATTCTCTCTTCTACCTACAATTAGTATGAAAACTTGCAGAGATTCTGATTTGCTGTGATGAAGATCATGAATGGTTGACCAGAATTGGCTCTCCTACCAACCTTTAACGAGTTAAAGCCAATACCCTTTGATAACTTATTTATGTGTTTCTCTTCTCCTTTGAAGATCATGTACCTGTTCTCTTTCTTAACATGAACTAGAAAACCATTTACTCCCATAATTCAGGTCATGCTTGTTGTCAAGTTTGTATCACCATGTTTTTTCATGTAATGATGCAAAACTCTAATATTATTGCCCTGTATTCCCAATAAAGGGTAAAAATAGGAGAAAAAATTGCTTAAACCAAGTAAAGAGAAAATTTATTGAAAAATAGTTGTTGGCCACGATAAAGCAGTCTGGTATACATGTACTTGGAGTCATGAGAGAAAAAAAAGGAATAGAAAAAATATCTGAAGAATTAATAGCCAGAATATCCCAAAATTTGGTGGAAGATGTAAATGTACAGATTAAAGCAGCTCATTAATTCCTGCAAACAGAGTAAGTATAAAGAAAACCATACTTAAGTAAACATCAACCATTGAAAACCAAAGATAAAAAGAAAAAAAAAAAAAATCTTACCTTAAAGAGGTTATCACCTCATACCTGTCAGAATGGCTATTATCAAAAAGACATAAATAACAAGTGTTGACAACGATGTAGAAAAATGGAAACTCTTGTGCACTACCGGTGGAACTGTAAATGGGTACAGCCATTATGAAAAACAGTGAAGGCTCCTCAATAAATTAAAACTAGAACTACCGTATGATTCCACTTCTGGGTATTTATCAGAAGAAAATGAAAACACTAACTCAAAAAGACATATGTACTTGTGTGTTCATAGCAGCATTATTTACAGTAACCAAGACGTGAGAATAACTGGAAAAGATACAAAGTTCCAGTTATAAAATAAGTAAGTCTTTGGGATGTAATGTACAGTGTGATAACTATAGTTAATACTGTATATATGGTGACAGATGTTAATTAGACTTATTATGGTGATCATTTTGTGACATATAATATGGAATCGTTATGTTGTAAACCTGAAACTAATATAATGTTATATGTCAATTATACCTCAATAAAAATTTTTAAAAAGAAAAAATTTTGAAAGCAACCAGAGGAAAACAACATATTACATGCAAGAGAACAAACCAACAAAAAGAATAGGACTGACCGATGGCTTGTCATCATAAATACTGGAGGCCAGATTTAATCTCTGGAAATGGTAAGCCAGGAGAACTCTGGACTGAGGCATATAAAATACAATTGAGGAAATAAAAGGTATTAAGTGCAAGTCTACACACTTAATGAAGAGACCCTTATCCCCCTTCCTGTGCTCAGTTCTAGAAAGTGAGCAGCCAAACTTACATTCTCTCTAAGGAAATAAAATTGTAGAATTTCTCTCTAAGGAAAACTCAAGAGACAAAACTTATAGATACCAAGAATTTAAAAAATCTCTCATAAAAATGACCCAGCCAAGATATCTTACTGCAAAACATTATCAGTCAATAATAAGCCCTGCCAATAAGTGTTTCAGTGCCTAATACATAGATATAAACAAAGCCCAATATCACCACCTATCTGAAGAAATACAACCAAAAAATAAAAAAGAAACTCATACAAAATAGAAACAACCCAGAGATGAGAAAAAAAAAACTTCACACAAAAATAAAACTACTACTAATATCCCAGTAATGACAAAATAAAAAATGAAACGTTTAGAGAGTAACATCAAAAAAGGATCCAGGAAATTAAATACAATAGCTGAAATGGGGGGGTGGGGGTGGGGAGAAGAATTCAAAGATAAAGAAATCTTCCCAGAGAGAGATCAAAAAAATAAAAGAAAAAAGAAAACTAGAGAATCAGTTCAAGAGGTCCTGGTCAAAATAATCAGACTTCCAAGAAAAAGAACAAGAACCTCTAAGAGCTGAAATTATAAAAAAAAAATTCAAAAAACTTTTCCAGCTTGAGTGTATAGATTGCAAGGACATATTTTTGAACTAAACACATGGGTTCAAGGAAGACCCACACCAAGGCACATTATAATTTAAAAAATTTTAAAGAGAAGATCCCAAAAGCTTCCAGAGAAGAATAACCAAGTTACTTACAAAGGATCAGGAATCAGAATGGCATTAGAGTGGTCAGCAGTAACACTGAAAGTTAGAGGCAATGGCATAATGCATTCAAAATTCTGATACAATTATTTCCAATCTGCAATTCTATACCCAGACAAAATAACAACCAACCAAGTGGGAGGAGGTTATGCAAGGTCTCAAAAATTTGACTATGCACCTTTTCTCTGGAAGTGACTACAGAATCTGCTCCACATAAGTAAGGAATAAATCAAGCAAAGAGGAAGATACGGCAGACAGGAAACAAGAGCTCAAAGAGGGCGGATGCAATGGAATTCTCACGATGATCAAGAAAAGAGATTCCAGGATGGCAGGCATCCTGGGAGAAAGAGAGAGCAACTAGCCTGAATAAGAATAGAACAATGAAAATTTCAGGGAGCATGCTAAAGGAAAATAAGGGGAAAAAAAGAGAATAATTTGTATTAAAAATGAGAGATTCACACACCTCTGCTATAGAGTTTATGGATACTTATACTGAATACTAGAAATTTAATGAAATAAATTAACTCTAGGGAAAACAAAAGTTGTATAAAAGAAGAATTGTGATCATGGAGTCTCACAGCTGTGAATTTACATGGTCATAATATAAACAATAAAATAATGATCTAACCAAAAATTAAAATATACCTAAATTAGTATGGGGTCAAGAAAGTGTATTTCTACAGGAGTAGAGGATTGGATCATTTAAAAGAGTGAACCTGTCATCTCCTATAATGGGAAGTCAATAAAATCTAAAACAAAGAAAGAAAAAGACCTATTATAATCTTATTCCGATACAAACCTTAATAAAACATATATAATTAAAAAAACTATGAGATGAGAAGGACTGCCTCTGTGAAGAATAAATGCAGGGTTGGAAGACTGTGACATGGTTCTATTATTTTTCATTACAGCCCTGACAAAACAATTTGACTTCTGAAATTCTGACCATGGATTGTGTGTCTCTTCCTTCTTGATCTGTAGGAATTCTTTATATACTCTGAGTATGAATCCTCTATGACTTACCTTTTCACTCATATATTGGTGTCATTTGAACATAGTTACATTTATCAAATGTTTTCCCTCATGGTTAGTGCCTTTTGTGAACTATTTATGAAATCACTGTCATACTTAATTATTAAAGGTTCATTGTTTTATTTTCCATATTTAGATCTACCAGTCACTTGGAAGTGATTTTTGTATGATAGTAGGAGTTGAGAGTGATGAGTCAATTTTTTCCCATAAACATATCCACTAGATGCAGATAATCTATTATAAAAGAGCACCCTTTCTCCAGTGCACTTCAGTGTCACCTTCAGCATATATCAAGTTACTATATGGATGGGGTCTGTTGCTGAACTCTATTCTGTTCTACTGGTCTGTTTTTCTTGGCTGTATCAGTATCAGTGACTTAATTCCACTCCCTAAGAGAACTAAAAACACGTCTACAGAGACTTCATAGCAGCATTCCTCAGGTTAAAACATGGATAAACGATCCAAATGTTCACCTATTGATGAATGGATAAACAAAATGTGGTAACGCCGACACAATGGAATATTTGGTCATAAAAAGGAGTAAAGTACTTATATATACTACAACATTGATTCATGAACTGTGAAAATATTATGCTAGGTGAAAAATGCCAGACCAAAATGCCACATATTGTATGATTCCATTTATAGGAACTGTTCGGAATAAGCAAGTCCACAGAGACAAAAAGGAACACAAAATGCCATTCATATAATTCCATTTATATGCAATGTTCAGAAGAGACTAATCCAGAGAGACAGAAAGTAGACTAGCGGCTGTCAGGGATGAGAGTGGAGGGTAGGACAGCAGGAGAATGGGGAGCTGCCACTAATATTTATGGGGTTTCTTTTTGGGGTGATAAAAATATCCTGGATTTAGTGTGATGGCCGCAAAATTTTGTGATATACAAAAACCAGTGAAATGTACACTATACATGGGTTGATTTTAGAGTATGTAAATTATCTCAGCACAAAGAAATTATAAATGTTTCAAATTATTAAGGGGAAAGGATTGCAGAGGCGGGGAATTTTGACAAAGTCTAATAAAGAATCATTTATACATTCAGATATACAGTAGGTGTACCTGTAAGCACATACTGACAAGCATCTGAAGCCTTCAAAACAGGGAACTGATTTTTTCTTTTTTGTACTCATGGGACAATTTTTAAACTTAGAAAAGCAACACAGGCACATGGCGAAAATTTCATTACAGATAAATATAAATTTCTTCCTTTCACGCTAGTCCCATTATTCACAGGTAATCACCATTTTAAAAAATTGTTTTTAATTAAATTTTTGAACAGGCAATGCAAACAGGCTACGCCCATCTGTTTCTTATTATCTTTCTAAAGGCTATATATCTACACTAACAAATTACATATACTTGGTTCCTCTCTTCTTACTCAAAGAGGTAACATTAGGTAGAATGTCCTACATTGCTTTTTTTTCTCTTAATATACTTGGAGAAATTAGACATAGGTAGCTTCTTTATTCATTTTTTCCTTTGCTACTTCTTTTCTCTCAAATAGTGCAGAGTATTCCACTGTATGTACCATATTTCAGTAAATCCTTTATTGGCCCTGCCATGAAAGATGAACAATTTAGTTCATGGCATCACAGTTTCTCCTTCTTCCTGATATATTTATATTTTTCGTTTTAATTCTTCAAATTCTTACTTAACTTTAAATAATACTTATATATTTTTAATTCTTTAACTTAAAACTGTGTGTGACTCTGCATGTAAAATAAGAAAATACATCTTTACATTTAGCTCCTACTCCCAAAATGACAGCTACACCACAACTTTACATCAGTACAACTTACAACTTGTACCTTTAAGTTCTATCTGTAATGTAACCCTACAACAGAGCCACAAACTCAGGCCTCAAGGACCTGGGGCAAGTAAAATAAAGAAGAGGAGCGGGCTTGGGGTAAGATAAAAGACATGACATGATAAAATAACACTTCTTTTTTTTTCTAGTCAATTTTTGTGAACACGGTATTAGCAAATGCTGACTCATTGTAGCTAGGGCGAAATACATACACAGTTAGGTTCCTTTAAGCTTCTCGTCACACTTTCCTCAACCAATCAATATATAACCCAGCTTTATTTAAAAGTGTGCTACTGTTTAAAGACAACTTATTTAATATATGTTGCCAATTCATTCACATTAAATTCATAGTACTTCGTTCATGCCTGAACGAAGCTTATCCACTACACCTACTTTCTCCCTAAGCTATATCACAGCCTTGTGCTTAGAACACTAGACAGCACCTTCAGTACTATACTCTTGGAGGCCATTTTGAAGAGTTAAACTTCTAATAAAAAGAGCAAAACTCTGAAAAACATGGGACTAAGTAAACTGAGAAAAGAACACTTGTTTACAATATGAGAGCTGAAACATGTAGGCAGAATCTTGCTTTGTTCAGCCTCAAGCAACTCAAAATTTTCAACAATCTGTACATGCACAGGCCCCTGAATGACTAGAAAAAGCAATCTGAGAATCATTTTGAGGTTACAAATAAATTTTACCAAGTAGGCAAATTTGCAATTACAGAGTCCTTAAATAAAGAGGATTGACTGTGTATATGTGTATGTATCAAATCAAGTTTATAGATGATAATCCTGTCTGTATAACCTTGTTTTTTTAAAATATATTTCAAAAGTCAAAATCTATAAAATTATATTACAATCCCTTACCATAACTGTATTTTAATAAATACACAATTCTTTTTAGGACTGTCTGATACATAAAGTTTTTAACTATCTTATCTTCTTTATGAATTCTTCGTCCTTATAAAATATCTACCTTTTATCATGCAGGTTTTTGGTTTTGAGATACGTTGTTTTTTATTTATTTTGTTTTTTGGTTGGTTGGTTCCCTAAGCAGGGATTGAACCCAGGCCACAGTGGTGAGAGTGCCAAAGCCTAGCCACTACACCACCAGGGAACTCCCCAAGATATGTTCTGATATTCATTCATGCATGCATTCAAAAAATATTTATTGAGGGCTTTAGTACTGCTGTACATGCTAGAGATAAAGCATTGAGAAAAAGGCTTACCAGGTGCTCATGGAATTTACATTACAAAAAAGGAAACATAATAAATATTTATCATTATGGAATCAATAATACTTTTTAAAAAATTATGTAGAACAAAGGAGAGTATGATATAGGTATCATCTTACATAGAGCCATAAGAGAAGTCTCTCTGAAGAGGTGACATTTGAGTAAAAATTTTAATGAAGTGCGGGAGGAGTGTTTGAGGTGACTGCTTGTAACTAGTGGTTCAGCAGTGGCACAGCTGTTAGTTAAACAGGGAAGTTAATCCAGAGCTAGATCAGAAGGTCTTGTTAGAACACGGTGAAGACACTGAATTTTATTTTAAATGTTATGGGAAGTTTTTGGAAGGTTCTGAGTTAGGGAAACTTATTTCAAATTTATATTTCATCCTACTTTCTATTTCTTTATGATTACCTGAAATATTTTCTTTCTAGTTATTTACAATCTTTATCATTTTTGGAGCAATGTTTCTTGTCAACAACCTATAAAAATGAATTCTCATTTATTGTGATAATATATACTTTTCAATAGGTAGAAGTATGTTTCTCAAAGCAAAAAGTTGTTAAAAAGGGGAGGGGGGTAGGTGGACCCTGGAGGAATCCATAAATATTATATCAGTATGAGAGAACAGGAATACATACATGAGTATAAACACTCATCGTAATACTAAAAATAGAACATGTATCTTGTCCAATGGAAAGCAAAGAGTGGAGAGGAATAAAAGTATTAATTTTTAATTAAAAGACATGAGACAATGAAAGAACCAAGTCAGAAAATAATAATTATAATATAATAAATTCAAGAGATAAAATATTCGTATTCTATCAAAAAAAGCATGCTGTCTACAAAAAACATACTTAAAAAGAGTGAAAATAAAAGAACAGAAGAATAGATACTGAAGGCAAACATAAATCTAAAGAAAGCTAAGGAGAGTAATCCTAAAATTGTTAAAATAAATATTTAAGGGAAAAATAGTCATAAAAACAACAGAATAAGATAATTACATGTAAATATAGTCTATAGCCTGAAATTATATCAAGCAAAAACTGATAAACTGAAAGCTGAAGTACACAAATCAATAATCACAGCTGAAGTTTTTAATACACCTCTATCAGAAAAAGAGAGACAATACAAGTTGACAATACAAGGAGAGATCTAAGATATGAACACATAAAATTAAGAGCTATTAGATATGAAATGTTTATAAAATAAGGTACATTTTAAGGACTGATATCATACAAACTCTATTTTCAAATTAATGCAAATTAGAAATCCATAAAAAATAGCTCAAAATATCCCACACTGATAACACCTATGTTACAAAGGAAAATACATTATGAAATATATAAATCTGAGTAATAAAAATAACCCTATCAAAATTTGTGCAACACAGTTAAAGTAGTTCTTAGAGATAGCAATTACCCAAGAAATAAGAAAGGTTAAAGATAAATGAGCTGATACTATTTCACATCCATTAAAATTGCTAAAATGAGAAAATTATAATGCTGAATGTTGGTAGGGATGCAGAACAATTAAAATTCTTATATACAATGTTGGTTAGAGTAGAAAATGATGCAATCACTTTGTAAAACTATGTAGTCAAGTAAAACCTCTAGCCTATTCCACTCCTAAGTATTTTCCCAAGAGATAAGAAAACATATATCCACAAAAAGATATGTAGAAGAACAGTTATAGTAACTTTTTCATAACAGGCAAATATTGAAAACATCAAAACATCACTCTACAAATACTGGAGTGCCAAAATAATGTATACACATTTTAAGAGATATTATCTATGTATTACTTCTCAAAGTTGAACTGAATTACAGTAGCAACATGCAATATGATGCTCACTCAAAAAATGGCGTTAATTTAATGAATGCTAGCATAACCATGCATCAGGCAGGACAGTAAAAGAAATTGGCAGAAGTATGACTGTCATTCAAGGAGTGCAAGATGATTCTGAAGAGGTATTTGAAATTCAAGAATGTTGTTTGAGTTTCCCCCATGTTCTCCTGACTTAACTAACACCCCTTGACTTCTACCTATGGGAGAACCTTAAAGGATGTGGTATAATGTAGAAAAGTGGCTACACTGGTGGTACTTCAGGAAGAAAATGAAACAGCATATGCATCAATAGAAGTGAACAGTTTGGTCAATGTTGTTCAAGCAGTAGTTTACTATAATCAGAAGCGTCTGGACACTGATGGTAACCCCTTTGAACACCTCTCATAATTGCAGAAGTCAAACATGACTTGCATTCATCTTTTGTTATTGGTATATATTGAGTATTATAATTTTAATACAGTTTTTTCCTTTCTTAAAATGTGTATACATTTTTTGGCACCTTCTGTAGATGAATTGTGGTATGTCCATACAACTACAGAAAATAATGAACTACTGAACAGCAAGAATACAGATATATCTCAAAAATATTATGTTAAATTAAAGTAACAGATACAAAAGAGTACACTGCATGATTCTACTTATATGGAATTCAAATACAAGCAAAACTAATCTATAGTGATAGAAATCAGACAGGGTTTTGGGGAACAGGTTTGGCAAGTGGGAAATGACTGAAAAAGGCAGAAGAAAACTTTTCAGAGGGAGGGAAATGTTCTATATTTTGTCTTGTGAGATATTTACATCACACAAATGACTGCCAAATCTAAGAGGAGGGAATATACAAAGTTTGTAGTAGCTTTATTTATAATTCTCAAAATATTAGAAACAACCCAAATGTTCGTAGTCTATGATAAATGGTGGTAACCAACAAATTTCTCCATTTTAAAGGCACATTTTTCTCTTTTGTAATTAATAACTAATCTATAAGGTAAAACTTTGAGACCTTGTTCTCCAAAACATTTTACTAAATGGTTTTAGCATCCACTGATGATCCTTGCCTTAATCAATAATTATACTGGGGAATACTAAATGTTAATTTTCTGATTCTACATTCCTTTACATCAGCTGACTGACATTCTTTTAACAGATTACCACGTAACTAGCATAATTTCCCTCAGTCCCTAAGTATTACAAAGAAGCATGTTTATATGTGGAATCTAAAGAACAAAATAAACGAACAAATAAAACAGAAAGAGACTCATAGATACAGAGAACAAATTGATGGTTGCCGGATGGGAGGGGGTTTGGAGGGCTGAGTGAAAAAAGGTGAAGAGATTTAGAAGTACAAATCAACAGTTGCAAAATAGCCACAGAGATGTAAAGTATAACATAGGGAATATAGTCAATAATACTGTAATAAACCATGTATAGTGCTAAATGGGTATTCGACTGATTTGGGAGATAACTTTTTAAATTGTATAAATGTCTAACCACTATCCTGTACACCCAAAACTAATATAAAAATACTACGGAATTGAAAAATCAAAATAAAATTAAGTGTGGTATATTTATACAATGAAATACTATTTAGCAATAAAAAGTAACAAACTATTGATAACCTACAACAAGGATAAATCTCAATAGAATGCATTATGCTAAGTTAAAAGAAGTTACATTCAAAAGGCTACATATTACAATACTTATCCCATTTATATGACATTCTTGCAAAGGCAAAACTGTAAGAACAGAAAACAGATCAGTGGTTGCCAGGGGCAACCTAGAGGAGCTGACTAAAAAAGGACATAGGAAATCCTTTGGGAACTATTTTATATCTTAATCTGTGGTGGGGGTTATACAATTGTATACATTCATCAAAACTTATAGCAGAATTATGTAATAAAAAGGGTAATTTCACTATATGTAAATTATAGCTTAATAAAAATCTTGGAGGATCACATAACTGAATGCTTAAAATCTATATATTTTATTGTATATTAATTATTTCTCTATATAAATAAACTAATTCATTCAACTCAATAGCTAGAAAAAGAGCCACAGAGCAAACCCAAAGTAACTAGAAAATTATTAAGACAAAAATGGGAAGCAAACCAGTGAAATAGATTAAAACCAAAAGCTATTTATTTGAAACAGTTGATTAGTCAGAGCTGTGCAAGAATGTACAGGAAAGAGAATGTGCAAGAATGAACAGAAAGAAACTAACAAAGGAGGTTTTAATAAGAAGTATAGCTATATACTAATAAGTTTAAAAAGATTAAGTGAAATGAATTAATAAACTAATATTAAAGAAATGAAAATGGTAGTAAAAGACCTTCCCTCTCAACAAACCCCAAAGCAAGATAGTTTCATAGATGGTAAGTGCCTAATTATCTTCCCATGAACATTTCCTATTATATTACACAGGATGTTGAAAATATACTGAAAGGAGCAGCAGTTCATTTTATGGGGCTAGTGTGATATACCAATTTATAAAACAGGTAGGTAGGGTGATAAAAACGTTCTGTATCTTGAGAGGGATACAGATTACTACTTGTGGGCACATTTGTCAAATTCACTAAACTATCACTTTTCAGGTGTGTACATCTATTTCTTCTATAAGCATATATATAAAAATCCTAAATAAAACAGTTAACTAAATAAATGTATTTTTAAAAACAGTGTACCATAATCAAGTAGGGTTTATCCCAGATGCAAACAAGGTATAGCATTTAAAACTATTACTATAATTCACATTAATAATCCAAAGAAAAATTTTATGAGTCTTTCAACCAAGAACAAAAATGACTTCCACATTTATGATTTGTAAACAAACACTTTTCAACTAACCAGGAACAGAAAAGCTCTTCTTTAATTTAGTCATGGTTATATACACAAAGTCTGTAACAAACGTTACACTAACGTAGAAACTTTGGATAATTCTTCTTGAACGAGATACAGAACTGAAGGTGATAACCAATGTAAAGGAAAAAGTGTATGTATACAATGCCTGACAATTAAGTTTGCAAACTTGCCATCATGAGCTTATGTTGGCAGAACTGTACAAACAACTCAGTAAGGTTTCATAATTCTGATATAGCTGTGTCTCAAAGCTGTGTTCGTGTTGACAGGTGGTGGTGTTTTGTTGAGCGATATTCATTACTGTTGTTGCGTGTTTTTGTGTGCTGTCCCAAGAATGTGGGCGCTTGAATTAGAACAATGAACAAACATTAAATTTCTTGCTAAATCTGGCAAGAGTGGAAGTGAAATCAGGGACATGTTAGTCCCAGTTTATGTGGATAATGCCATGAAAAAATCGGCAATGTATAAATGGATAAAACATTTTTCTGAGGAGAGAGAAAGCGTCACTAATGAAGAAGAGTCCAGGGCGGCCAGTAATGAGCAGGACTGAAGAAAACATTGCAAAAATTCACCAATTGTGCATCAACATCATCAGCTGAGAGAAGCATACTAGACTAAGTAAACATCGATAGAGAAACAGTTAGGAAAATCTGAACTGAAAATCTTGGCATGAGAAAGGTGTGTGCAAAAAGGGTCTCCCAAAGGAGCTCACCAGGGAGTTCCCTGGTGGTGTAATGGCTTAAGGCTTCGGCGCTGGTGCTGTCAACGCTGCGGCCTGGGTTCGATTAAAAAAAAAAAACAAAACAAAAAACAAAAAACAAACAAACAAACAAACAAAAAAAAACAAAGGAGCTCACCAATGAACAAAAGCAAAGGAGACTCAAAGTTTGCCAAGAACTTCTGGAGAGGAAAGACCATTTTTTGGTCTGTGTTATTACTGGTGATGAAACATGGGTGTACCAATATGTCCCTGAAATAAAACATCAAAGTACATAATGGAAGTAGTCAGTCGGTTCTCCACAACCAAAACAGTTCTGTCGGTCCAAATCAAGAGTCAAAAAACGCTCTCAACGCTGCGGCCTGGGTTCGATTCCCAGCCAGTGAACCACCAAAAAAAAAAAAAAGAGAGAGAGAGAGTGTCAAAATGATGGTGTTAACCTTTTTTGATATCAGAGAAATTGTTCATTATGAATCTGTACCAACTGGACAAACAGTGAACCAAGTTTACTATCTGGAAGTGCTGAAAAGGCTGCATGAAAAAGTTAGACAAAAACGATCTGAGCTTTTTGCCAACAACTCATGGCTCTTGTATCACAATAATGCACCAGCTCACACAGCACTGTCTGTGAGGGAGTTTTTAGCCAATAAACAAATATTAATAAGACTGACCCTCGATGACTTTTTCCCTTACCCAAAAATAAAGGAAATATTGAAAGAAAGACATTTTCATGACATTCCGGACATCAAGGTAGTTAATATGATGACAGTTCTGATGGCCATTGGGAAAAAAGATCCAAAACTGCTTTGAAGGGTGGATTATGTGGTGGCGTTGGTGCACAGCTTCCCAAGGGGTGTACTTCGAAGGTGAAAGTGATATTCAGCAATGAGGTACACAGCATTTATTCTAGGATGAGTTTGCGAACTTAATTGTCAGGCCTCGTAAGAGAAATTTGAGAGGCAGATCCGTATATAGACATGGAAACTTAATATATGATGAGGGTGGCATCACCAATCAGTGGAAAAACACAAATGACTTAAGAAGCATTACTGAGAAAACTGGTTCCCTAGATGGAAAAAAATAAAACCAGATCCCTATCAGAACTACATAAAAGGTAAGGTCTAAATCGGCGATTCTCAACCTGGGGGTCAAACGACCCTTTCACAGGGGTCGCCTAAGACTATCAGAAAACACATATCAGATATTTACATGACGATTCATAACAGTAGCAAAATTACAGTTATGAAGTAGCAACGAAAATAATGTTATGGGGGTCACCACAACATGAGGAACTGTATTACAGGGTCGCGGCATTAGGAAGGTTGAGAATCACTGATCTAAATGGACTAAAGATTAATGGTTACCTCAGGGCAAGATGGGAGGGGGTGTGAGAAGAGGGAGGGGCTGTGGGAGAGGAGGGAGGGGGAGCCAAATACTTGGTAACTGAAAGAGAACTCACGCTGGGTGGTGAACATATAATGCAACAAATAGATAATGCACTGTAGAACTGTACACCTGGAACTTATGTAATTCCTGCTAATCAATGTCACCTCAGTAAGTCTAACAATAAAAAAATATATTTAAAAAAAAGAATAAAAATAAATAAAGCATCAGAAAATGAATGAATGAATGAATGAATGGGTGAAAGAGTAAATATGACAGTAACACCATAAAATTAATAGAAGAAACTTAGAGTATCTTTGTGGACTAGGTTTGGGGTAGAAGTATTTAACTCTTAGACTACCATCAGGGTTAAAATTCTAATTTTGAGCTTCTTTTTCAAGCAGTTCTAACTATTTGTAAAGACATATTTCAAGATTTCTATTCTCTTAGAGATCATCCAAAGAATAAAAATAAAATTTACCTTGCTAGAATAAAATGCATTCTGTCTTGCAATTAACTACCAGATGTTTACTGGGTCCTTTTATAAATTTAGAATACATTATAGGCTCTTACTGATCTTATTTTTCCTATATTTTGTTACTAAATCATCCTAGGAATTACTTCAGTATTACTCATCATCATTCATCAATCATCCCAACTATGTTAAAAATAAGCCAACAAAAACCACTATAATAAAAAGAAAATGGAAAAATGAGGGTATGACAGGCAGCATGGCCCACAATGATGCTTGAGCTCTAATCCCCAGAATCGCTGAATAGCCAAAAGGAACTCTGCAGATGTGATTCAAGGTAACTACTTTGAATTGAGGAAATTATACCAGATTATCCAGACTGAGGTGGGCCCAATCTAATTACAGGAGTACTTAAAAGTGAAGAACGTTCTAGGCTTTGGTCAGCCTTAGTGGGAGATGAAACTTCCATTAAAGTCTGAGACACAACACTGCTGGTTTTTAAGATGGAAGAACATCACCAGCTCAAGCATGCAGGCAGGATGCAGACGCTGAAAAAGGAAGGAAAAGGATCCTCTCCTAGAGCCTTCAGAAGGGAATGCCATTCTGCATCAGACACCTTGATTTTAACCTCATTAGACCACTGCAAAACTTCTGACCCCACAGAACTATAACAAATTTGTGTCGTTTTTAGCAACTTTGTAGTCATATATTATGGTACAAATAGAAAAATACAGATTTAATTGCCTAAAAGGATGATGCAATAGTGAAAAAAATTATCACTTTCCACTTATCTTCCTGGGCCCTAAGTACTGAGTACTATATCATCTTTCAAGAATATATAAAAGACAGCTTTGCAGTTTGATTTTAAGCTCTTACTTACTCCAGCTGAGAATTAAGAAATACCCATCTTCAATCTAAGACATTCAAGAAGACATTTTACAATTATTAGACAAATCAGAAAATAAATACAAAGAGATGTTTTAGTACCTCTAGATTCTCAAACTGATGATGGTGACACTGACTACCTAAGTCAAATCTCCAAGTTGTCAAATGACATTATCATAGATGAAATTTTCTCAAATTCAAGAATCAGTAAATTAAACAACATATTTACAAGGAAAAAAATGGAAACATGGTATTCTCATCAATTAGTTATTCAAATGAAGAACTTCATCATGTAATATTCTGCAATAAGAACCTGGACTATCTCATTATGCTCTAAGGATTCACAACAATATCCTTCATCTTTTGTTTGTGCACAAAGATTTATTTGATACAAAGAGGGTTTTTTCCAGTATGTTTAAATTCTTACTAAATTTCTCATAAAGCTGTTTTTCATTATACCTTTATTCCTATTGTTACAAATTAGTAGTAAAATAACTTAAAAATTGCAAAAAGGTATTTGACCCAGAGGGTTAATGGTGATAATTATTTTTCTTAATGTACCAAGAGTTAGTAAAAACCTTAGAGGTAGACCATAAGGCAAAAAACTGGTGAGTATGATTACAACAAAATAAAAAATCCATGGGAGTTCCCTGGTGGTGTAGTGGCTTAAGGCTTCAGTGCTGACAACACTGAGGCCTGGGTTCGATTCCCAGGATGGAACTATGCACATACCAAAAAAACAAAAACAAAAAAACAAAAAAAATCCTGTACAATAATGGATACCATAAACGTGGGAGACATAATTTGCACTGTATACACTCAACATGGGATTGTGGAAATCAGGTTTAGAAACACTGAATTTTTTCTACACATTATAAAAATTATAGCAATATTATGCTATTAAACACGTATGTAGGGATCCCTTACAAAATATATTTTAGAACGTTTAATACAAGAAAAGAATGTCAAATCAATTTCATAATTTTACTCACTTTTGCTCCAACACTGCAACTGCCAGTGCTCCCAGTGCTCCCACTTGCAACTCCTGTAAATCTAGCTTCCAATAATTCTTGTCTTCGTGGATCCAGACTATGAAGCTCATCCATTGCACCTTTTAAGAAAAAAACCACACACACATATATATCTTTACATACAAACACAAAATGCATGTTTAGTTGAGATGTCAATATCAACTTAATGAATAAATTATACAGATTAAAGTAACAGACTTTCAGATATTTATAATGTCCACACTCATTTATCAAAACAACCTACAGTGCATTTCCAACACTCTGACTGCAATCCACACTAAGAAATATATTTTCCACCCAACTCAGGACACAGATACATATATGCGTATATTAAAAAGTTCCACAAATACTTCTTACTACATGTAGTGCACTCTAATATTTTCTAGTTGTGAACTATTAAATTGATTTCATGAGACATTAATGGATCAGGGGCCCACAGTTGAAAAATATCACTCTAATAGCATAATTTCCCTATTTTAACCTTGTACACTTTGCAACTATGTGACATCACTAATTTTCTTTATATATACACTTTATCTGACTAACTATATTTTAAACTGCTAAGGAATACTTTATCACTGTCACATCCCAATGATATTTTTGTATATAGTTTATAGTTTTGGTAGTTTTCAGTTTCTATCAGGTAGATGAAAAACAGACACAAATATCAAATAAAACATTGAGATAATCTATTATTAAACAATCACCTTGAGAATTAAGGGGGAAAATTAGCAACCCATATAATTGCTACTATGCAGATTAAAGTACCACAAATTCTAGCTAATGTTCAATTAAATTCTCAAAAATTATTTATCCACATCTGCTATAATTCTCTGCTGACATAAATGAGTGATTCTCAAAGGGAGATAGGAGGGTATGATCAAAATCCAGAATCACATGTGGAACATTTTCAAACACTAGATAGACCCCTTCCACATACCTTGATGTTCCACTTCTAAAGCTTAAGAACTATTCCTAACAGACCTTATTTAAGGTTCCCTTCATTACCTTTAATCTTCATCTGGACAGAGGACTAGATGGATAATGGCCATGCTTCCATATTGACTTGCATCCCAATACCTCACACGGTATCTTCCCTGTGTACTCCTTTTCTCATCTCAGGCACAGTGGTAATCACCTTTAAAAAGCTGCAGCCTTCAATTCTTGCTTTTAATCCCATTCCTTCTGGATAGCAAGGGATCTTGCATTTGCCTAAATCCCATTTCTCTTGAATATTTCCCTTCTTTTCCTCCTTTTGCTTTATTTATATGTCTTCTTCAAAAACCACTGTAGTTTGAATTCCATTTATCATTTGTCTTTCCTTAAACTGATGATACACAACCACATCCTCTCTGGAATCTGGTTACTATAGTAAGTACACTCTGGACAATATACTTTCAAGTATCACCAATGCTTCTAACTATTTTTGGATCTTGCTATTGGATTAGAAATTGTGTTCTACTGCTTTCTTGGGAATAACCTCCCCCCACTCTCAACTCTTGATTTTTAAAATAGGAAAGATGTCTGGAAAGTATCCAGTTATGTAATATGAAAAATAGAGAGCACTTATGGCTGGATTTTTTTTTTTTCTGGACAGCCCTCATACAGTTCTAAGTTTTTAGAATTTGACCATGTCTTTTCTGTTTCTCTTCTTATTCTGGTAACTATGCCTACTCCCAAAGATCAATCCATGGCCTGTTCTCTTTTCATACTCCCTCTGGCTTCAAACTGTAGTATATATGCCAAAATCAGTCAAGTCTTAAGCTTGGCACTGGGAATAAAGTAGTAATTAGACTGGCCTCAAAGCGCTTACAACTCACTGAGATTCTGCTCTATAAAAACTATCAATCCTACCCCGGCACAGGATTCTTTTGAAAACATTAAATTGCACTTTAAAAATAAGTATATAGGTGCTGTAAGTATTCTTGCATAATTTTATGTAAATAAATGTTTCATAAGTAAATATCTACAAGTGGAACTAATGGGTCATAGAGATGTTGCATATAAACTACTTAAGAAAGTGTTAAAAGGTTCCAAAGTAGTTGTACTTTTTAAAAATCTTTATTACAGCAGTGTAGTGTGAACTGCTACTCAGCTTTGATTTTGATTTGCATTTCCCAGGTTACTAATGATGTTAGCACCTTTTCATGAGCTTACTGGCAATTTGTGTATTTTTATTGCTGGTGTTGTGGGAGAAAAAGGGGCCACATATTAAACTTGACAAGCTCAGGGGAGGCCAGGATGGCAGGCCTGACAAACTCAGAGATGAAAAATAACCACACAGGATGGCCTGAACATAAAAATTCCTAACTAAAAGCGGGTCATGGTGGGTAGTCAGTCCCATCTTGGGCCAGCACTTTCTTGACAAAGGTCAACCTTTACCTTATGTAGGCCTAAGAGAACATACCCTTGGAATGTTAAAGTAATCCCCTCTTCCAGACCCCTCAAGGTACAACCCACTGCGCCAGAGAACTAGACAACAGAAGGCCTCATTGTTACTTTGTTCCCCAATACCATCTCTATGTGTTGCAAATGTTAATTACTATCCGGTATTTACCAATGTAAAACTAATGTGTCTCCTTGTTTTCCTTTTTATCCAATCAGAGATTTCCCCCTTTGTTTTCTCCCATCCCTTTAACCTACCACCAAAAGATTTCATATAATCCTCCTTATGTCTTCTACTTTGATTCTAATATACAAAATAAGCTGTAAAACTGCCATTCTTGTGAGCGTTTTCTCCATCCATTGAAGTTTTGCTTCCTGGCAATTGTCAGTTTGGCTCAAGTAAACTCATTAAAATTCTCTATAGGTTTGAACATTTTTTTACATCAACAATGTTAAGAATATTTTCAAGTCTACTGCCCAAATTTTTATTGATATGTACTAATTATTTATGTATTCTAGATACAAATCATTGTCAGATAAGAGATGATAGGTACATAACAAAATTTTTCGAAGTCTCTAATTTTTTTTCCCATTTTCTTCATGGTGTTTGACAAGTAGAGTGTGTAATTTTGGTAAAGTGAAAATTAACAAATTTTTCTATTTATGGTTATTTTTTTATTCTAAGAAAATTGTGCATAATTCAAAAGTAATAAAAGCATAATCTTTATAAGTTTTATGTTTTTCTGTTGCGTTCCATGATTTATCCTAAATTAATATTTGTGTATGATATGAGGTCAAGCTTCTTTTCCCATGTATTTTTCCTATTTTATTATCACCATTCATTACAAAATAAAAAAGCAAAATTCTGCTTTACCAATATATAGTCTTGGTGACTTTGTCAAAGTCAAAAGTAATAAGAAAAGTAAGTATATTTTACTGGTATAAAGACAGACATACACCAATGGGACAAAAAAGAGAACCCAGAAATAAAACCTCCCATATATGGTCAAACGATTTTCAACAAAAGAGCCAAGACTATTCAATGAGGAAAGGACAGTCTTTTCAACAAATGGTGCTGGGAAAATTGGATATCCACATACAAAGATATTAAGTTAGACCCTTCCCTTAATGCCATATATAAAAATTAACTCAAAATGGATCAAATATCTAAAAATTAAGACTCAAAACTATAAAACTCTTAGACGAATAGAAGAAATCCAGGTCACTGGATTTGGCAGTGATTTCTTGGATTTTGAAACCAAAGACAGAGGCAATAAAAGAAAAAATAGTTAAGTTGAAAACATCATCGAAATTAAAAACTTCTAGTATATCAAAGAATACTATCCAGAAAACAAAAAGAGAGCCCACAGTATGGGAGAAAATAGTTGCAAAACCTATTAGGTTGGTACAAAAGTAATTGCAATTTTTGCCATTTGATACTGGACTACATTCTTAAATAAATGCACATTTCTCACTTTATGTTTTTTTGCTAATGACATTACTTGTTGTTTATTTTATATTTAGACTATAGAAACGACAGACGAAAAGCAAATTTGAGTGATTTTTCTCATTCAAGTTCAAAATGGGTCATAAAGCAGCGGAGACAAATTGCAATATCAACAACTCATTTGGCCCAAGGACTAACAAAGGTGCAGTGCAGTGGTGGTTCAAGTTTTGTAAAGGAGAGGATAGCCTTGAAGATGAGGAGCTTATTAGTGGCTGGCCACTGGAAGTTGACGACGACCAAATTAAGAGCAATCATCAAAGCATATCTTCTTACAACTACATGAGAAGTAGCCAAAGAATTCAACGTGGACCATTCAATGGTTGTTTGGCATTTTATGAAAATTGGAAAAGTGAAAAAATTCAGTAAGTGGGTGCTTCATGAGTTAATCAGAAATTTTAAAAGTTGTCATTTTGAAGTGTCTTCTCTTATTCTACACAACAACGAACCATTTCTCGATCAGATTGTGACATATGGTGAAAAGTGAATTTTATACAACAACCAGTAATGGCTGGCTCAGTGGTTGGACCGAGAAGAAGCTCCAAAGCCTTTCCCAAAGCCAAACTTGCACCAGAAAAGGTCATGGTCACTGTTTGGTTGTCTGCTGCCAGTTTGATCCACCACAACTTTCTGAATCCCGGCAAAACCTTTACATCTGAAAAGTATGCTCAGCAATTGATGAGATGCACCGAAAACTGCAGTGCCTGCAGCTGGCACTGGTCAACAGAAAGGGCCAAATTCTTCTTCACTAGCAACACTCAATTGCACATCACGCAACCTATGCTTTCTAAGTTGAATGAATTGGGCTACAAAGTTTTGCCTCATCCGCCATTTTCACCTGACCTCTTGCCAACTAACTACCACTTCTTTAAGCATCTCGACAAATTTTTGCAGGGAAAATGCTTCCACAACCAGCAGGATGCAGAAAATGCTTTCCAAGATCTTGTCAAATCCCGAAGCACAAATTTTTACACTACAGGAATAAACAAACTTATTTCTCACTGGCAAAAATGTGTTGATTATAATGGTTCCTATTTTGATTAATAAAGATATGTTTGAGCCTAGTAATGATTTAAAATTCATGGTCCAAAACCTCAATTACTTTTGGACCAACCTAATATATCTCATAGGGATTGATATCCAGAATATAAAAAGCGATCCTACGACAAAACAAAAAACCAAAAAACCCAATGAAAAAATAGGCAAAGGACTTGAACAGACATCTCCCTAAAGAAGATATACAACTGGCCAGTATGCACATCAAAAGAGGCTCAATATCATTAATCATTAGGAAGATGCAAAACAAAACTACAATGAGATACCACTTCATGCCCGATAGGATGGCTATTTCCAAAAAAACAGAAAATAACAAGTGCTAAGCTAAGATGTGGAGATATTTGAATCTTCTGCACTCCTGGAATATGAACTAGTGTGACCACGGTGAAATATGGTATGGCAATTCCCCAAAAATTTAAACATGGAATTATTTTATGTTCCAGAAAGTTTACTTCTGAGTACATACCCAACAAAAGTGAAAGCAAGGGCTCAAATAGATCTTTGTAAATCTATGTTGATAGCATTAATCACAATAGCCAAAACCCGAAAGCAACTTAAGTGTCTACCAATGAATAAATGGATAAACAAAATGTGGTAATATACATAAAATGTATTACTACTATGTTCAAAATGAAGAAAATTTTGACATAGGCTGCAACACAGATGAATTCTGAAGACATTACGAGTATATTATGCTAAGTGAATAAGCCAGACATAAAAGAAGAAATAAATACTGTGTGAGGTGCCTAGAGTAGTCAAATTCAGAAACAGAAGGTAGAATGGTTGACAGAGGTTGAAGGGAATGGTAGAATGGAGATTTAGAGTTTAATAGGCACAGAGTTTCAGTTGGGGAAATAAAAGTTTTGGAGATGAATGGTGGTGATGGTAGTTCAACTATGTGAATTTACTTAATGCTACTGAACCTAAAAATGGTTAAAATGGTTAAATTTTATATTATGTACATTTTACCACAATTCTTAAAAGTAATTTTTTAAAAACATAAATAAATAAATTGGGCTTTATCAAAATGTTAACTTCACTAGTTCAAAAGAGATAGTTATAAAATGAAAAGGCAAACAGCAGACTGGGAGAAAACGTTTACAAAGCGTGTATGTGATATGTGTCCATTCTTTGGCTTATAACCAGTTGAATTTACATTGGAATTTAGCAAGGAAGATGAAGACATCAGTCCCTACTTTTTGACCTGGACCAGCCAATAATGTGGTATTTTGTTTCCCATTGTTTTGTTTCTCAGATGTATAGCTTCCTCCAGGACTTCAATCCTCCTCCATGAAGTCCTAGAGAAAGTTATACACTCACAAAACAAACAAACAAACAAACAAACAAACAAACCAAAAACCCATCCACAAAACAATTCGTTTCTACCTGAAAACTCTTCTAGAGGTCTCAACCTCACTGTAGTTCCTAACACCTTCTAAAAAGTTTTCATGACATTTTAAGAGACAATACGTTCAAGAGCCCATGGTATGACTCCTGGCACATATAGATGCTTAACAAGTGTTAGTGTATCTGTCTAAAAATCTGACCTTTAATAGTCAAGCCTTGCTTCTCAAAATGCAGTCCACTGACCAGCAGCATCTGTTACCACCTCAGATGCTTATATGAAATGCAAAAATCTTGGTTCCCACCCCAGCCCTACCAAATGAGAACTGTAATTACTATGTGCATTCATGTTTGAGAAGCAGTGATACAGAATAGGGAGGGGTCCACAAACTTTTCCTGTAAAGGGTCAAATCATAAGTATTTTAGTCTTTAACAGGCCAATAGGCAAAATCATATAGATGCTTTTTAACAGGAGATTAAAAACTTTTTATTGAAAAATTCAAGATATAATAACTGAGTATAATATTTTATAATATGTAAGCCTGCAAATTAAAATAATGACATTTTCGGGGGTAACGTTTCACTTAATTCAAGTTTCCTATTTGATAGTGCTGATCAGATTTTATGCATTTATCTTTAAAAATATCTTTTCTGACAAACAGGTACTGCCAAATACTGATATCAATCTACAAGCACATGATTTTAATTGAGCATATTCATTACTGCAAAGGCAGTTACAGAAGTCTATTAGATTCTTCTGATATTTGCCATTCAGTATATCATTACATTGCAGATTAATCACTTCCAATAGAAAGTTAGGTAGAAGTTATCAAGTATAGAATTCAATGGATTTTGAAATATGAAAACTTTTTTGCACTTGCATCAATATCTGGGGAAATGATGCTGGAACTCCACAGTTTGAGGTTGGAAAATATATTCATGCAAATTCATGTGGGAATGAAGATCTCATTTTGACAGATGAGAAGTGTATAAAGCAGCTTGATGTTACTTATGATTCAAACATCAGTTGCCAGTGACTTTACTGCAGCTAAATTTTGCATATAAGAACTATTTTGCCTTTTAATTTTAGATTAAATTTGTTTAAAAACATTTCCAAGTATGCAGAAAATCTAAGTTCTAAAAGCCAATTTATATTAGATAATAGTGGTTGAGGGCCATCTTCTTGGTTCAGAAAATTTTCCATCTCAGTCCTAAGCTCAAAAACTTTAATAACAATTTAGCACTGTTAAGCCAGTCAGGATATTCAGCTTCTATTTCTAACAAAAATGTATGGTGCTAGTTAAGTTCATGAGAGCAAATCCAAGTTCACCACTGACAATACTGATTCAATAGTATGATAAATTCAAATATTTTCTGCAAAGTAGTGCTGATGAATAATACAATGAATTACCATAGGCTGTGAACACCACGTTTTTACAAGCTTTGTGAATTGGTCCAAATAAGCCTCTGTTGTACACATGTTTTTACAACCATCAGTTAAAGCACATCTTAGCAGATGCCACTTCAGATTGTACTTAGTGTTTTCTCAACTTTGAAAATATTCTTGCCTGTAATTGTTCTATACAGACTACTCACAAGGGCTAATTTCTAGCCACTTCACATATGACAGGGACACCCCAAACAAACAATAACTGAGTAGTATCAGTAATACCTGTCAACTCATCAAGTGCCAAGGAAAACCATTCTGTATCCCTTGCCTTGTTTTTTAATTGACTTCAAATGTCCTCAGCTCTTAAATCAACTGTTCTTGTAAAAAAATTTAATAGTCTGAAACAAGTGTATTTTCTCTGGACTCATTTCTTTGACTGATGCAATCAAACAATTTGATTAACTCACAATCAGTAAATGGTTTTTCTCACCTGGCTAACAAAGGAGACACTCAGAAACTCATTTTAGTGGCAGCCTCATTTAAAATCTTTAGCTTTATGAAGAAATTATGGTGATGAGATACGTGATTTTAAATTGACTGTTGCTTTAAAAAAATTGACAAGAATACTGTGGTGTATGCTTAGTCTACTAATGTCAATATATAAATTATTCTATCACAGCCACAGTATCAATGCATAATAAGAACAATGTTTTGCTTATGTAAATCAATAACAAAATAATATTTCACTGTGTCTTAAAACCATGTCATGCAAAGTTCATTTTTCTCTTCTTGTTTTGACACGGTAACTTTGCATCGGTATTAAAAAAATAAAATAAATATTGGAGACTGACAATGCACATGACACTCAAAACACTAAGTTCTAACAGCAGCACTGAAATTGTAGTGAACTAAGGGCAGTACAAAATGATGAGAATGCCATATAAAGTGTGTCACAATTACTCAGCTCTGTTATTAAAATGCAAACGCAGCTGTATTCCAGTAAAATTTTATTTATGGGAGCTAAAATTTGAATTTCATATGTCACAAAGTATTATTCTTCCTTCATTTTTTTTTTTTTACCATGCAAAAATAGGTAGTTTGCTAATTCCTACTGTAGCAAACACATTTCAAAGATTTTAATCTTTTATGGAATCAAACTGTCATTTTTGATGAGAAAAATTTTGGTCCTCAAATACAAGAGGTGAGATTTGTTGAAGAATATGTAATTTCACCTTAATCCATTCAATTCTTTATTATACAATAAATGTTTATACTTTGAAAAAGAAATTATAAAAGGCACTATAAACACCATACATACCATCTCAAAATACAACCATCTGTCTCCTAATTATGCTACTATTCTTACTAAACTGTTCCCTAAAATCTACTGTAAGACTAAAACTTCATCAATCACATCTTAACCTGTGAAGAAAACTTTTAGGGAAATAACATAAATGAAGATCACAATTCGACCCACAAGCGTAGTTTGTCATGGCTCTTCCTAATAAACATTTTCTCTTTCCTTCTCTCTCATACACACACTCAAAAACTCACTCAATAAATGTTAATTATGAAAGCAGAGTCTCTCAAGGTGGCCAATCAAAGAAAGGATGCATTATTTGGACATATTATTAGTTCTGGTTTGCCAACATTACTTATTAGACCACTTTTTTATGACAAGGATCAATTTTTCATTATATCATTTTTTAATTACTGTAAGTCTTCATCTTCCTTGGTAGACAGTCAAAACAAAATAAAAATATCTAGAAAGTAGGTTTCCAAAAGGATAATACCAGCTGCCAAAAAGTAAAAGAAACAAACCTATGCACTAAGATCTAACAGCAGATGCAACTGCCATTAAGCCGTCACCTCACATTTTTAAATTTAAAACTTCCCAAAGTCTGAAAATATTTTAATTTATTCCAGATTTTAATTGTACTTTTCATATTACAGCTGATAAGGTGATTTATACAAAACAGTTAAGGTGTCTGTTCCATTAATACTTTTCACATTATGGCTGCTAAAGCAGAGAACTCTGATTAAAAACAGAAATACCATGATAAAGTTAGAAATTATTTCAATAAAATATTCCATTTAAATCATTCTTCTTCATTAGTTTTTTAATGCATTTAAAAATACACGTAACAAAAAGAGTTCAAGAAGTCTACGCTGTTTAACACTCTAGGATTCCTCCTGACTCTTGTCTTTAAACATTCATTTAACATGGTTAATAAACAGAACATAACTACTTTCAGATACAGTAATTTGTATCACGTATTCGGTGAACACAGTATTATTTCTGTTGACTATATTACATTCCATCATTTATTCCACAGTTTGATTTCCTATTTAAAATAAAAAATTCTAATTTTTTGGCAGTTAAATGAACATTAAACAAGCTATCACAAAAGCAGTCCAATACCATGATTTTCCAATAACCTTTCATCCCCATGAAACTTATTAAAATATCTCCTACATTTTTTTCCTAATGACTTAAATATTAACATTTGGAAATTTAATCTGTTTAGAATTTAACTGAATATATCTAGAATATTTTCCACAGGAAAATGTCATAATAATTTCTCACAATTACAACCTTTTCTTACTGATTTGAAATACCTCTCTGGTCATCTATCATATTCAAACATGGGGTTATTTCCATACCTCGTTCAGTTTCACTACACTACCTATTTCAGAGTAAGAGGGAAAGTGGGGAGGGAGGGAGGGAGGGAGGGAGGGAGGGAGGGAGAGAGAATATCCATCTATTTACATACACATACAAATATATATGTATTGTACATATGGACACACAAGTACACTCATACACACATCAAATATATCACCTAGAATGACTAAAAAGAGTAATAAGCACAGAAAACCAGCTTCTTGAATATAGTCTACACATTTAGTTACATAAGCCTGTGATAAAGAGAAGATAGGTCTGACTGAGAATCACTCCAACTCAGATTAATAGCTGAACTTATCTGTAAGATACTTAGTTAAATACTTTTGCTGTAAACCGTACAGCAAAGGATTCAGACATACTGAGACCAAAGTATTCATAAAAAAAATACAGTGTGCACCAAAGGTAAAGCATAAAGAGTCTGGTTTTCTGCTTCTCTATACTGTCATTAAATGTTAGAGAGTAAGAGTAATTTAATTTCAGTTTTATTCTTATAAACAAAAACTAATGCCCAAGAGATAATTTTTCTTTCATCAGAAATAAACATATGCACAGGTAGGTTAGGTTGTGTAAGTATGGCCAAATTCCTTAACCTCTTCACGTTTCAGCTTCCTTATACATAAAATGAGAATAAAATACATACCTTATTAGAGTGGTTGGATTAAAATAAGTTTATATAAAGAATTTTTAAATAAACTTGTCACTTAATAAGTATTCAATAAATGTTAGCACGTATGCGTGCTAAGATGCAAGTGCTCAACAAACACTGCACATATAATATATATTATATAAGCTTCCTTCCAGCTTTCTCCCTGAGGTTAGAAGTTCCTGGTAAGTAGAACAGCGCATACTTCAATGCCTAATTTCTTAATGTAGTATTAATAGCAACATGACTCCTCTTCCTCTAACTTCAGGTTTATAATAATTTGCTATTTTTAAAATCAATCAATTTCACACACACACACACACACACACACACACACACACACACACACACACACCAGGGTAGATAGGAAGAAAATCCAGCCATAAATGCCTCTATTTTTCATTATTACATGGCTAGATACTTTCCGGACAGCTCTCATATATACAGATAATACACATATATGTATTTCTAGACTAGGCTATTTTTCTATTTTAACATATAGTTCTCATTTTAAAGATGAGGAAATTAATACACTGAGAGGTTAAATTATACTGTTTTTTTGTTAGAACTTATATCCACTCAACAAGGCATCCTTGTCCCAAAAGAATAGTCCAAGAGAAAGGTTTCTGTGTGGAGACAGAGTGCGAGAGCACAGAGACTCATGCTTTAACATGTATGAAGAAATGTTCTCCAGGAAAGCTCCAAAATAGAAATTTGGGAAAACGTGACCTAGTAATTACCTTCTGCTCAGTAACAGAAAGTCACCTGGTATCCTGTCCCTAAACTAAGTACTAATTACTTAAGAATCCTTTTTAGTTTCATGACTTTTCCCATTATTAATGTAATGCATGTTGGCTAAAATAAACAATACAGAAATACAAAAGTTAAAAGTCCCAATACACCCCTTTCTATCCCATTTTTCAGAGGTAATCACTTGCTATACCTTGAAAAGGACAGTGATTATTTACTGCCCCACAGTATTCTTTCCTTGTCTTTTCTTCTATCAATAGTGCAGGGTGAAAAAAAGGGCTACAGAACAGTTTTTGTTATAATATATTGCATCTATGGTAGGGAAGTAACTCTCCAACCAGAAAGAAACCTGCATGCATTGTATGTAAGAAGCCCAAGCTGAGTACTACTATGTATTAATATCTATTAAAATATTATCTAAAACAATGTATAATTAACAAGGATAAAATATTCTAAATTTTTATACAGTGATTTCATCATTAAGTATTATTTCACCAGCATCAACTATCATATCCTTAATGAGACTCCTAAAATGGATTTCTGTGGACATTTATTGTAGCTTAGCATTTTAGGGTTAACAGCATGCGCTCTGGTACCAGACTGAGTTCAAATCCAACCTGCACCACTTGATGATCCTCTCAGCAATAAAATCCTGGTAATACCTCTCAGGATTGTTATGTTAATTAATGAGATAATACTTGTAAGCCCACAACAAGTTCCTGGAATGTATAGCCTCAGTAATTTTTACTTACCATTACTGAGTCCCAGAAAAATAAGCAACTTGCCCCAAACTGCATGCCAACTAAGTGATATAAGAGAAAGCAAAAAAAGGTTTTCAGCAGACAGCAGAGCATTCCAATTTACTCACTTTCAATTCCTCTAGCCTAACCCTTCAAATAAGGAAGAAAAAAAACCAAAGGTTTTAAGTTAATAAATCCACAAGACTTCCAACAAAAGGCTGCTTTGCTTAGTAACCCTACCTGCTCTAAATACCCAATGTTTAGTACAAATTACCCTGCTTGATAAAAATAAAAATATTTAACCATTATTCTCAACTCTAAATTGCTGAAAAACTCCAGAGAATACCAAAAGTTTAGGTTCTAGATATATGAATTAGCACAAAAATCCATAAAGATTATCATGTTCTTCCAGAAAGACACATTCCCAATGAACAAATCACCCAAAAACAAAAGTTCTGAATTTTAGTAATAATTTCGTTTCTATTACCTGCAACCTTAATAGAAATGCTAATCTGTAACTTCAGATAAATATACATGTTAAGTTAATCAATTTGAACAAAGGAAGAGAAATGATCATTTTTACCACATTAGACCCCGTGAAATTACAGATATTCAAGCATTTTTAATCCACTAAATTGGTTCATGAGATTTAATGTAATACTCAGTGATCAGAATGGTCTATGGTATAATCAATCCCCTCGCACCTTTATGAATGATTATGACAGCCTATTTTACAGTGTTCAGTGAGTCAAAGAAATTGTGGATCCCATCATTCCTGCACATCTTTTATTTGAGTATTAATCTCAAAGTTGCCAAAATAAAGTGACAGATGCAATCTTACTAAGTTTACAGTTCCTTCTAAGGTTGGCCCTCAAATTCACTCCATAGCATTCCAGCAAATCCATATGATAATTTTACAAAGTCTGACTTACACCAAGTTTTCTTTTGATAGTTATTTTCTCACTTAACATTTCTTTCCCAATGCCAGTTACCTTATTTTTTTAAAAAAAGGACAGGTGTTTGTAAAATAGTGACAAGAATAAATATCACTTCTTTCCCGTTTTATCCTTGGTTATGAATCCAAAATTGTCAATAGTTAAATAATATGCAAAAATGCAAAAGATTAGAGCCTAAAAAGTCCCACCCATTTATAGGAGGCCAGACAATTTCACAAATTCGTCTTAGAAAAAGTGTTACATACCTCATTGCTGAATAGCTTCCCCTTAGAAGCTATGCACCAACACCAGCGCCTAGTTCAACCTTCAAAGCAGTTCTGGAACTTTCTGGAGTGGCCATCAGAGTTGTCATCAAACTCAAAATCTGACAATTAAGTTCACGAACTCGCCACCATGCACTTATGTTGGCAGCACTGTACAAACAGCTCGGTAAGGTGTCATAACAACCATGCCACTTTGCCAAAGTGGACACCTTACCAAGTTGTTTTGTACAGTGCTGCCGACGTAATTACACAGTGGCAAATTCGTGAACTTAATTGTTAGATTTGGGTATGATAACAGCTCTGATGGCCACTCCAGAAAAAAAAGAGTTCCAAAATTACTTTGAAGGGTGGTCTAGGCCCTGGTGTCAGTGTATAGTTTCCCAAGTGGAGTACTTCAAAGGTGACCCTAGTGATATTCATCAACGAGGTATGTAGCACTTTTTCTAGGATGAGTTCATAAAATTGTCTGACCTCATATAGTCTTACTACTCAAAGGTAACCAATGTCAAAAATTCAGGTTTATTTTCTTTCAGTCTCTTTTCTGTATACCTTTTATCCAAGAATTAACATTACACTTTAAAGTAGCTCCTGACATTCAAAGATGTTTCCATGTTCACAATTTCAATCATTTGCAAAAGACCCTGAAAGTTGACAAAATAATCATTTGATGCAGTGCTGCTAAACTAGAGAAACTTATATTCCATTCAATTCTCAGTCTGCACTTGTATTTCCTCATCTGTAGTCATATATCCAGAAACTCAGTTACCCCAAACCTCCCACCAAAAAACTGTATTTTTTTAAAAATATTCCCCTCAAATAAACCCAATTAATATTAATGATGAGAATGACAGTACAGTTCTTCACCATAAAAAAAATAAGTTTCAGGTAAACATGTATTTATTTATAAAGTAAGATCATGGCATGCAACATGATAATATAACTCTAATAATATAATGCAGTGTACGTTTTAATGAAATTTATTTAAATTTCTTTATAAATTTAACTTAACCATTTGTGTTAAAATTCATGATTGTCTAAGCAGTGTGATGGGTACCTTAGGGTTCATGAAATATTCACCCTACTTGAATAAATTTAAACTTTTTCCATAACAAAAAAAAATTTTATATTTTCTTACATTTTTGTGAGGAAATTTGTGTTTTAAGGGCATTCACAAATTTCAGAACTAAGAAAGTTGTCTGGCACCCATCATCACTACTGTCAAGATTCTACACTAATGACTACTTTGTATCCTATATTCTTCCAATTACACGACAGCAATTTTTCACATTATATGTTTTCATGAACATTATTTTAATAGCTACCCAACATTCCCTTAAACAGATATAAAGTAAAATATTTATTCTACCACTGGTAATTCAATTGGTTTCTAATTTCTTTCTATTAAAAACAGTGCTGTAACAAACATCTCTCTACCTAAATGCTTTATTTGAATTTAGGATTATTTTCTTACAAAAATGACTCCCAAAGCATAGTAAAAAAAAATAGTATGTCCCAGCAATCCCCATCCAGATTCAACAGGTAACTGCCCAGAAAACTGTTAACATAACATGCCTGAGGATGCTACTTTTAGAAAAGCCTGCCAGCAAAGAAATTCCCACCTTAACCTAATTGGTAAAGGTGGCTCACAATGTCTATACAATTTGTACCAACAATATGGCATATGTGATACCAATAAAAATCTTAAGTGCAGCATCTCTAGTGGACTTCCCTGGGCAGACACACTGCGATTCTTGTTGAATTTACAGTGCTGGTGGAAGAGTGTGCGCTCTGTGTGCCCACTTCTTTGAGACACAACATAAGGAAGCCGACAGGGATTCCTCCAAATTCTTCCTATGCCTTTTTCCCTTACAATCTGGCTGTGGATTTTTACTATGTCACCATAACATATCTCAACTATGAATACAACTATATGCTGAGCCTACTCGTCTTTTCTAGCAAATCTTTGAATGTGGGGGTGGCCCTGGGGACAAGACACAGTATCTGAAGCCCATCAGCCTGCTAGACCACTCTAAGACAAGCTGACAGAACCCCTGATCACTAATGAGGCACTGCATTCATAGCCTTAGGCAGGAAAGAGCATTTACCCTGCTATTCCATGTTATGGAGGACCTCAGGTAAGTTAACTTGACATTATCTCCTTCTCCTGCCAGGACAGGCAAATGCTTCTTAGTTCCAAAACTCCCTGGCAGATGTAGTCATTCTGAGCTGTATGAATGAGCCAGCATATCTCCTCTCACTAGAATACAAGCATCAAAAGCACTGGAATTCTGAGGGGTTTATTTGTTCACTGAGATGATCAAGGTGCCTAAAAGAATGCTCAACACACAGAAGACTCTCAACAAATTATTTGCTGGATGAATTAATGGCTATTGTCAGGCATCTCAAATTCTTAAATTGAAGAAAAACATTACTAAAAAACATAACTTAGAAATTGTCTATCTCAGTTTCCTCATTCATAAAATGAAAATAACCATCTAACTTACTGTTGTGAACATGAATACAATACTATACATGGGTAAACTCCTTTTGGTAGACACTCAATAGTAACATGATATTACTTAGAAAACCAAAGAACTATAATTTCCTTTGGCTCAATATGTAAACCTACATAATAATAAAAAATTTCTAAAAGATACAAGCTGAGCCACTTGAGATACTTGAGAAATATTACAGTTTCTGCATTTCTGCCTAATTCTAGATTTCAGAGTGATGGATTCACAGTTTGGTGGTCACTACAGTGATTCAAGTAAGAGAAAACAGTAGCATGCTTGGTCTAGAGCACTAGCAGATCAGACCGGCATCTAGTTTATCGGTGATAGACTGAATTTGAAAAGTAAGGGAAAGGGAAGTGTTTCTGGCTTACAGTACAGTCACTAAAAAAGGACCTGGTGTAGGGAGATACTATGAATTCCTTTTTGAAGACAATGATTTTGGTGTGTTTTAGAGACAATACTGAGGCCTCACTTACAGGCCTCACTTACATTATTTACTTAGCAACAAAGACTAAGGTTTAATGAAAGACCTGTTTCATGGGCAATAGTCTGTTCAATCATCATTAGCAAAGAGCATGGGTGGCAAGAGAAAGAATAGGTAAAAGAAAGCCCAGCTCAACATACAGGAAATAAAAGTACAAAAGATGAGAAATAAATGTTTTCACTGCCCATGTAGATACTGAAAAATTCATCCATACAACAGGTCATTTATTTGATCATCACTACTATAACTGAGCCTATAAGACAAGAAAGACACTAAGAATAGGAAGAAAGATAAATACTGTAAAAGAAAACAACTTGAAATGATTTTGGCTGGGTACATCAGAACCAATTTTATGAACTAGCTACTCACCCATGTAAGCCCAAATATTACACAGCATAACAACTCTCTAAACTTACAGGCTCAACATACCACTTGATTACAACGTATAGGCAAGGTGTGACTGAATAATTCTGTATGACACATAAAAATCAATCCTATTTCTTTTTGTTACATTATATGTACTTTATCTTTCCAGCTTGCTGTTTATATATTTTAAAAATAATTATGGATGTTTAGCTTCACTATTAGACTGGCTTTCAGCAAATGAGAACTTCCACTTACTGTGTTCTTCATTTTTGCAAAATACTACCCTGATAAGTAAGACTAAATTATGTTAATTTACATATCTGTGCTTGTAGACATACCACCAGAGAAGAAATAGTGTTACTAACAGTAATATGATTGGGTACTTGCTTCGGCACCACATGTACTAAAATTGATTCGAAGCAGATTTTTAGCATGGCCCCTGTGCAAGAATGACATGCAAATTCGTGAAGTGTTCCATGTGATTGTTACCTTAAATATATGAAATTTTACTTTGTAAATTATACCTAATTTAAGCTGGAGAGAAAAGAAAATATAAAAGATTTTACGGAGTTATGTCAAATCAAAGCCACTTAGTCTTTGGTTCTATTGTTCTCTCGCTGAACTAATAAACATTATCAAGTGGGATAATGATGATGATGATGATGATGATAATAATAATAATAATTAAGTTGGCTAACAAATAACATGATTTAAAAATGGGCAAAGGACTTGAATAATAAACCTCTCCAGAAATAATATACAAATGATCAACATGCATATAAAAAAGATGCCCAACATCACTAATAATTAAGGAAATGCAAATAAAAGCCACAATGAGACACTGCCTTATTAAGATGACTACTATTAAAAAAAAATGTGGGGTTCCCTGGTGGTGTAGTGGCTAGGCTTCGGCACTCTCAATGCCATGGCCTGGGTTTGATTCCCAGCCAGGGAACCACCAAAAAAACCAAAAAAAATGTGTTGGCAAGGATATGGAAAAATTGGAACACTTGTGCACTGTTGGTGGAACTGTGAAATGCTACAGCTAGTACGGAAAACAAGATGGCAATTCCTCAAAATATTAAAAATTAAATTACTACCTGATCCAGCAATCTCACTTCTGCGTATATATTCAAAAGAATAGAAAGCAGATCTCAAAGAGATATTTGCACACTATGTATAGCATCATTATTTACAACAACCAAGAACAGAAGCAAGTAAAGTGTCCATATGTGAAAGAATGGATACACAAATTGTGGTATACATATATCAAATGGGTTATTATTCAGCCTTAAAAAGAAAGGAAATTCTGACACATACTACCATATGGATCAACCTTGAGAACATTATGCTAAATGAAATAAGCCAGTCAAAAAAGACAAATATGTATGACTGCACTCACATGATTTATCTAGAATAATCAAATTAATACAGACAATAAAATGGTGGTTTCCAGGGGTTGGGGGCAGAGAGGAATGGAAAGCTGTTGTTCAAATGAGTTTCAGTTTTATAAAGTAAAACAGATCTAGAGTTTGGTTATATGGTAATGTGAATACACTTAACACTACTGAACACTGATAAATGGTTAAGGTGGTAAATTTTATGTGTCTTTTACCACAATTAAAACTATGTATGTTAAAATTTTTTCACAACATACAGAGCTAACAACTTTTCTCCATCTATTAAAAAGAGAAAAACATTGTTTTTTAACTTAAAACTTGCCAAAACTACTTGGGTAACTTCCTCAGGGAAAGTTACTCTATACCAGGGATGAATAGCACTGCCTGTTACTGTTCTGCTTATAAACTAGGAATAGTTTTTTAAATGATTTGGGGGAAAGAATCAAAAGAAAAGTATTTCATGACAAGTAGAGATAGTATAAAATTCAAATCCAGTGTCCATAAGTAAGGCTTTATTAGAACATAGCCATGCCCATTCATTTACATAGTGTCTATGGCTGCACTTGCACTACACAAGGCAGACAGCAATTGACAGAGATCAGCTGACCAGACATACCATTTTATGTGGACCAGAAAGCACCAGTACTGTCCCGTTTCAAATATTATGTATGGTCAGCCCAGTCTCACTGAGCTAAATTCAAGTTGTCAGTTAAATTCAAGCTGACCATATGTACTGTTTGAAACAGGACAGTACCGTCGTTTTCTGTCCCATTTAAAATGGTAGGTCTAGTCAACCTAAACACAGACCACATGGCCCACGGAGACTAAAATATTTACTAACATGTCCTTTAAAGGAGAGTTTGCCAACTCATGCTCTACAACCAATTCCAAGATAAGGAATAAATGCAAAGTAGAAATAAAGTAAATAAAAATTAAGTATCAATTTTAAAATGTGATTCAATTTTTAAAAAAATAAAAACCAGTCCCTCATGTGGCTTTTTGTTTTATTTCCACCACCAAGACATCTACATACACACAGAGGCACACCAGCACAATACCTGCAGTATCTGGACTAAGCCTCAATCTTAAAGTAAACTCTTACCAGTTATTAAGTTATTTGGGCCACCTTAATAAATATAAGTTTTATATAAATACTTAATTACATAGCTTTGGCTTCTCAAATAATTGGGCTAAAGTCATTTTTAACTTTATACAAATTTAGGAGAGGTATCCTAGATAACAGTTAAAACATTTAACAAACTTGTGAAGAACTCATAATGTAAAATTTACACCATTTTTATCATTTTCTTGTTAAAAGCAAGCTCATCAAGTCAGGAGTAAGGATTGTAATTTATCATGTTAGCTTTCAAAGATAGCTAGCCAGGCATCTGTGTTTTAGCCAGTTAACTTATTAACAGAAAATTTAATAGAAAACATTTGTTAAATCTTAAGATACTTAAGACAACATATTTATTGTATTTATTCAGGTCTTAGCAAGTAAAGAGTAAATAACTATATATTGACCCTAGCAAGGAAGTTACATATAATGGTATAGTGATCTGAAAAATCTCTATTTCATACCTTCAAATCTCAAACGTCAATATTTTGGGAACAAACTGAAATAATTACCCCAACTTAAAATCTCAATCATGTTTTCCCCTCTGTGCTCCCTCCTAAAAAAAATAAAATCTAAATAATTCTATGATCAAGCAATTCAAAATGTCATCCTTTTCAATAGAATTTCAATAGAAATTCTTAAAACAAATCCCAAACAGAAAAGGTAATAAATGTAGAAAACTGCTTATCTTCTTGATAACCAACTCTGCAAGTAAAATAAAGTGGAATACCACACCTACTTAACAAGTCAAATACACTACCACTAGAGCAGTAACATTTCTACTATACTGGTTCATATACAAGTATGTGTGTCACTGGTAGCATTTTAAACAGACACAACTCTTACATATAGCAACATCCAGAAAGAAATTCATACTTTTTTTACTAAGTAACAAATTGAAACAACTACAATGTATAAGGCATGAAAATTTCCAAAGGCAGATGAAAGTGTTATACTTAACAATCCTAACATCTTTCTCAAACTAACGGTTTTTAATATTATAGTAAATATTGCTCAAAGGGTGATAATTTTAAAAAAATCAAAGTAACAAAATAAAAATGTGTGTCACATTTTTACCCACAGTGGAAAGAACTGAGAGCAGAGAACTGAGAAAATATCCAACCTTAAAGGAATAGTGTATATGTCCATCAACAAAATGGATCCCTGCTAGTAAATTATGAAAGAAAGGTGCAAATATTAACTATAATCTCTTGGAACCTAAACCCTGAATAAGACACAACTCTATTATGACTGCTACTCATTAGAAAAGTTTCCTCTGGAATCAAAAAGCTATATTTGAGGGGTAGAAATGTGTGCCATGTATGCTATTTTAGAATTTTATCAATATAGTATCCTTTCATAATAAGAAAAAAGGCAGCCCCAGACATCATTTACTCAACTATACATTCTTTATCACTATTTTTGGTGATTAACAAATTTAGACAATAACTACAATGTCTGAAAATTTTCTAAAAGCCAGGAAGGCTATAATAGACTGTTTCTAGGATTAAAACAGAGTAGTACATTCAATTATTCTACACAAATGCAAACTTACAAATTCTTATAAATGACAAACATTTGTTACAGTTCTTCAGTGTCATGCTTACTACCATCAGCTTTATTATAACTATTTCATGAAGGAAGAGCTGGTTAAAAAAAAAAATTGTAATGCTCTGAAGATTTTATTATTACCCAAATGTCCTTATGTAATTACACTGGTACTACTCAAGTTGCAGAAAAAAAAAAAGTTTTAAAAATTACAGTAATCATCAAGGCATTAAAGGCAAAGATAACTGCTTCAACTTAAACCTGCAACTCTAGATGGCTAACTCCTCCACAAACTGGCCCTATTCACTCTGTTCATAACCAATGGCAACTGAAAGAAAACAAGGGAAAGAAGGAAGAGGAGACTGGCCAGAGGAAAACAGATTCATATTCACCCAAAATTTCCAAACCAATTATTAAAAATAAAAGCAAACAAAAATTTTCTACTTCTTGTAATGGTGATTAGGTAAATGAGAGAGGTGAGTCTGGTATAAGAGGCTTCCCTGCCCTAGAGGCATCTGCTGGTTCAAGAACTAGTGTGAGAGCCTGAGAAACTAAACAAAACTTTGGCAGCATCACTGGGCTAGTCAGACAAAACATGAAATCCAGAGCCTCCCCCAGACTACGGACTGAAATAAGAGTGAACAAGACCAAAATCCAGTTTCTATTCTCAATCCTTAAGAGTGGGTCAAGAAAATCTGAGATTTATAGTGCCCCTAAATTTCTGCCAAAATTAAATACAAAGTTTCTGTCATAGAAGATTGCCATCATTCTAAGCTTCAAGCCATTCTACAGTTTTTCATTAAAAATGTCCCAAATGGGAGTTTCCTGGTGGAATAGTGGCTAGGCTTCAGCACTCTCAAGACTGCGGCCTGGGTTCAATTCTCAGCCTGGGAGCTACCCCAACACACACACACACACACACACACACACACACACACACACAGGTCCCAAACACAATTAAAACAACAACAACAACAACAAAAATCCCTAACACATGACTGAACAGGTAATGAACAACGGAACAAGACCCAAAGGGATCTAGGTAATAAACTTATCAGACACAAACTTTCAAATAACTATACTGAATATTAAGACAGAACTTTGGCTGAGAACCTAAAACTATAAAAAGAAATCCAACTGATTTCTAGAACTAAAAAGTTAAAAAAACTTCCATTAAGAACTCAGTAGATGAGTTTGATGCACATTAGATATCGCTTAAGAGAGAATTAATGAACCAGAAAATAGCTCAAGGAAAAAACCTCTTAAATTGTACACAACTAAGAAAACATAGGTACTAAACTTACAGACCTAGGACTCAAGGAAGACTTCAGGAATCTGACCTCAAAAGCAAGGGAAGTCAAAGCAAAAATAAATGAATGGGACTATATCAAACTAAAAAGCTTCTGCACAGCAAAAGAAACCATCAACAAAGCAAAGAGACAGTCAACTGACGGGAGAAAATATTTGCAAACAACTCATCTGATAAGGGTCTAATATCTAAAATATATAAAGAACTAATATGACTTAACAACAACAAAAAAAACCCCAATTAAAAAGTGGGCAGAAGAACTAAACAGACACTTTTCTCATGAAGAAATACAAATGGCCACAGACATATGAAAAAGTGCTCATCCTCATTAGCTATCAGGGAAATGCAAATCAAAACCACAATGAGATACCACCTCACACCTGTGAGAATGGCTGTTATCAACAAGACAAGGAATAACAAGTGCTGGAGAGGATGTGGAGAAAAAGGAACTCTGGTACACTGCTGGTGGGAGTGCAAACTGGTACAACCACTACGAAGACAGTGGAAGGTTCCTTAGAAAATTGGGAATGGAGTTACCATATGACCCAGCAATCCCACTTCTGGGGACCTACCCAAAAAAACCTGAAAACCTTAGTCCGCAAAAGCTTAAGTTCACTGCAGCACTGTTCACAGTGGACAAAACATGGAAAAAACCAAAGTGTCTTTTGACAGATGACTGGATAAAGAAGCTGTGGTACTTATACACAATGGAATATTACTCAGCTATAAGAAAAGATGAAATGCCACCATTTACAACAAAATGGATGGATCTAGAGATCATCATGATAAGTGAAATAAGCCAGACAGAACAAAACAAAAATTTATGACTTCACTCATACGTGGAATATAAAACTGAAAGCAACAAAGAAAAAACAAACAAACAAACATAAACCCATGGACACAATCAATAGTTTAATGTTTATTTGGGGGGAAGGGGGTGGTAGAGGAGGGAAGGGGAGCTAAATATATGGTGATGGAAAGAGAACTCACATTGGGTGGTGAACTTATAATGCAACAAGTTGACAATGCACTGTAGAATTGTACACCTGGAACCTATGTAATTCTTGCTAACCAATGTCACCCCAATAAGTCTAACAATAAAAAATTTAAAAATGTGGGCTCTTGAGCCACTCTCCTTGCTTGAGCCCTCTCCTACCTCTCTGGAGTGTACTTTCTCTTTTCAATAAACTATCTCTTTGTTTCATCACTATAAAAAAAAATTAAAAAATGTACACAGAATAAAAGATGAAAATACAGAAAAGGGTGTAAGAAACATGGATAAGAAGGTCTAATGCGTGTATAACTGGACTCAGAAAGACAGAAGGTGACAAAACAGGAATATTATTTGAAGTAATACGGGCTGAGAATTTCCCAGAACTTATGAAAACCCTCAATGGTGTTGTCCAACAAAATGTTCTCTCCACCTGTCAACAAGGAAGCCAATAACTACATGTCGCTATTGATAACTTGAAATGTGAGAAATTGAATTTTTAACTTTTTAAATGATCATTAAGTAGCCATATATAGCTAGTGGCACTGGACAGTGCAGATGCAAGTCACAGATTCAAGAAGTGCTACAAACATTAGGTAGAACAAAAGAAATGCACACCTAGACACATCGTAGTAAAACTGCTAGACAACCAAATATAAATCTCCAAACCTAAAAAGCAACCAGAGGCTACCAGCCAGATTATCATCAAAGGAGCAACAATAAGAGACTTGATAGATGACTTCTGAACAGAAAAATGCAAACCAGGTTTCAACGGAGCAACATGCAAAGTCCAGAGGTCCAGGCCAAAAAAAAAAGAAGAGAAAGTTTCAAGAATAAAAACGGAAAAAAGACATTTCTGACAAGCATTAACAGAAAATTCCTCACCAGATAGGCCCAAATTAAATAGTATTTATTTAAAACAGTAATTTAAATAAAATAGAATTTAATATAAATACTAAAAAGTATTCATGCAGACAAAAAAATCAACTCAGTTTAAAAAAGGTAAATATAAAGATAAATATAAATATAACACTGCATAAAACACTAATAATAGTTTGTGTTTAAAAAAATATGTATAGAGAGAGAACTAAACTATGGAGTAATAGCATATTAATTCAGCAGAGGTTAATGCACAATTAACATTTTTTTAAGTTGTTGCATTGACCAGGCAGAGAAAAAAGTACTGATTTATTTCACACTTCCACAAGTCAAAGCGGCATATTTTAATTCCAAGAATAACTATTTCAAACAATTATCTAAAAGGCAGAAAAGGAGAATAAAAGGAAGTTCAAACAAACTAGATAAACAGAAATCATTAGGAACATCAATTTAAACCCAAATACATCAGTAAGTATATTGAATATAAATTTACTAAATATTTCAATAAAAATACAAACATGGTCAAACTTTTTAAAGAATGTATGCTATTTACAAGAAACAGTTAAATTACAATAGTGAAAACTAAAAGAATAAAGAAAAGGTACACCAAGCAAAACTTGGCAATTGAAAGCTAGTGTGGTCTGTCCTTTATTTTTTTTTTTTTAATTCATTTTTATTGTTAGACTTATTGGGGTGGTCTGTCCTTTAAGTATACCACAAGGCAAAATGCATTACTCGAGAGAAAGGACATTTCACAATGGTAAAAGGTTTGATTTACCAGGTAGAAACAAAAATTCTTAATTTGTAAGCAAGTATAACATATTTGAAATACATAATAAAACACAAAATGACAGAATCTATACAGAGAAAGACAAATCTTCAATCATTTTGGACATTTTAACAAACCTTTCTCTGAATAACAACGAACAAAAAAGTAACAATAATTGTAAAAAGAAACAAATGTTACATAACCAATACACATCGTATACCACATCTAACAACTGTGGCCTCCAAATTTCTTTTTGTTGTATACAAGGAATAGTTACCAAGAAAGACCATATGATGGGACATAAATTAGCAAACCTTCGGATGTTAAAGAACTAAAATCTTACAGATTTAGTTCTTATTACAGTGGAGCTAAGTTAGAAATCAGTTACAAAGTCTTTTAGAAAGACCTTATGTTTAAAAATTGAGCCTTATACTTCTGAATAATCCATGTATCAAAGAGAAATCATGGAAATTACAGAATGTTTTGAGGTGAAAGTAATTGCACACACAAATATATACATTGTTATACAGAGACATATCAAAATCTAGAGGGAAGGGGAATTACACACTTTAAAAATGGTTAGGCTCTTGAGATGTTTTCCTGCTCCAGCCCACTCCTACCTCTTTGGAGTGTACTTTCTTTTCAATAAACTATCTGTTTGTTTCACCTTAAAAAAAAAAAAAAAAAAAAAAAAAAAAAAAGGTTAATTGTATGTTTTGTGAATTTCACCTCAATTTTTTTTAAGCAAAAAAATTTTGAGAAAGGAAGCAAAGCCCATGCATGCTTAAGAAACTTTATAACCTCAAATACATACTAGGTGGAGGGAGACTGAAAGCCTAGAGCAAAGCATTTGTCACAAAAATCTAGAAAAAGAAAAGCAAGTTAAACCTAAAGAAAATTTTAAAAGGTAACAATAAAAATCTGAATAAAAATTAATCAAATAGAAAACAGAAAAAGGAATAAATGAACAAAACCTAAAGAAAATTTTAAAAGGTAACAATAAAAATCTGAATAAAAATTAATCAAATAGAAAACAGAAAAAGGAATAAATGAACAAAGCCAAAGATTGGTCCATGAAAAGACTAACGAACTAGTAAGATGGATCAAAAAAAAAAAAGAAACAAGACATAGACAGTGACTATTTGGAATGAAAAAGTGAACATCACTACAGATCCCAGACACAGAGAGATCACAGGGAATAATATTATTTACAATTTTATGCAAACACTTTTAAAATTTTAGATAAAATAGAAGAATTCCCAGAAAACACAATTTGCCAAAACCTGTATGAAAACTGAAACTCTAAAAAGTCCTATGACATTACAGAAATTGAAGCCATTAATTAAAACTTCTCCACAGAGAAACTCCAGACCTAGAAAGCTTCCTCAGTGAATTCTACCAAAATTTAAAGAAGCTCTAACACCCTTACATAAATTCTTTGAGGTAATGGGAAAAGTAAAGCATTTCCCAACTCATTTTTATAAAGTCAGTGTTACCTTGACACAAAACCTGACAAAAACATTATGAGAAAGGAAAGTTACATACCTTATCTCATTCATGAATGTAGGTGCAAAATTACTAACCAAAAGATCAGCAAGTAATGTGTATAAAGAGAATAGGGACTCACAATTAAAATGTGTTTAGCCCAGGAACACAGATTGTTTTAATACTTAAAGAGCAATAAAATAATTTACTATTTTAAAAAACAATCTGGAGAAAAGTTAAATGATTATCTAAGTAGATGAAGAAAATGCATTTGGTAAAATTCAATATTCATTCATGATTTAAACAACAATGACAAAAAATAACTAGTAACAGAAAAGTCTTTGATCTGAGTAAGGACAGATCCAAAATGTTTGTATATTAAATTGTGAAATACTGAAAAATTCTCCTCCCACTTCTAAAATTAGTTAAAGACACAAGGATTCCCACCACGTATAACCAATCTATTCAACACTGTACTGGAGGTCACACACACTACAATAAGATTAGAAAAACAAATTAAAAGTATAACAATTGGAAAAGATGAAATAAAATTGTCATTCAGAGGCCACATATTTATAGAACATGAATGTAGTTGAGATAAATTATGAGACTTATAAGTAAGACTGCTTACCAAGTCAATATGCAAAAATCAAGTGAATTTCTAAATTTCAGCAACAGAAAATATTTAAAAGATACCTTTTATAATTACATAAAAAATAAAAATGAAACTTCTTCAAATATAACAATTGTGCAGGATTATTGGAGAAAACTATAAAATATTGAAATGATGAAGGGAATAACTATATATTGAATCGGAACACTCACTACTGTAAAGATATGATCAATAGATTCAGTGCAATCTTAATCTGGGTTTTTGGTTTGTTTGTCTGCCTGTTTGTAGAACTTAACCAAAAATAGCCAAGGCAGTCTTTGAGAAAATCAATAAAGTACGTATTAATTTTCTATTGCTATCTAACAAGTTACCACAATTATGGCAGTTTAAAACACATTTGTTATCACCAGCTTCTGTGGGCCAGAAAACTTAGCAGAGTATGTATGGCTCAGCTGGTTCTGTGCTTAGTCTCACAAGGATGAAATCAAGATTAGCAGCCAGGCTGTGCTCCTGTCCAGACATTTCCAGGAGAGAATTTGTTTCCACATTCATTTAGGATATTTGCAAAATCCAGTTCCAAGCAGTTGTAGAACAGAAGTCCTTATTTCCTTACTGTTCATCCAGAGGGGTTTGGTCTCAGCTTGCAGAGGGCACCAACATTCCCTGGCTCACAGACCCCTTTCAAACGCAGCAACAGCAGACCAAGTCCTTTTCATGCTTCTGCGTCAAATCCCTCTGACCTCTCCTTCTGCCCATCCCTCTTCTGCTTTCTTCTCTTCTGCCTCTTCGGTTTTTAAGGGCTTGTATAAGGCCCACACTAGGCCCACCCAAATAATCCATGATAATCTCACTACTTTGAGGTCTGTTCATTACTTCTGCAAAAGTACCAGCACTACCTAGGTTAGTATTCAATTGAATAATCAGGGGACAGAAATCTTGAGAGCACATCTTTAGAAGGTCACCTATCAAAAAGCTGCAGTAACTAAAACAGTATGGTACTGGGACAAGAACAGGCAAACAAATGATACAGAATATAGAGCCTCGAAATAGACTTGTTTCTGGATACAGACAGATACTTGACTCATTCCCCTCCCCCCTAAAAAAAAAAGGCAGCACTGCAAAACAGTGGGAAAAAACAGTTCTTTTAAGTAAATGGTGCTGGGACATCAGGAAAGCCATACGGAAACAAAATTTACTCCTACCTCACAATATAGGAAAAAAAAACTTTAAAAATATTATAGATCTAAACAAAAAGCATAGTAAGAAAGTTTCTGAAAGAATATAGGAGAGTGGGACTTCAAGAATAGTGACATTGGAGTTCCCTGGTGGTGTAGTGGCTTAAGACTTCAGCACTGGCGCTGTCAACGCTGCGGCCTGGGTTCGATTTCCAGCCAGGGAAATACCCACATACAAAAAAAAAAAAAAAAGAAAAAAAGAATAGTGACATGAAGAGTTCAGTGGACCATCTCTCCAATGAAGTAACTGCTAAACTTTTGAAAAAAACTTTTTAAAATAATTCAATATCTCTGGAAACTGTCCAAAAGGCATACAACAATGGAGAAAAATTTATTCAAGAAAATATACTAAACTAAGGTGAGAACAGCAACCATCTGTGACAAGTGAGCCACAAGTCACTCCCTTTCACACCCCCACAGCTTCGAGTGACAGAAGTTCTAGGCCAAACACTGCAAGCACCCCTCTGTCCCAGTCTAGCACCACAATTTTACCCTGGGAGAGAAAGTGGCTGGAATCTCTCACCACCTGTCCCAGCCCCCAATTCCATTTTACAAAAACTCTATGCCAAGCAGGTATGGATGAGAAGATGGGGAGTCCCTGCTTATAAGGCAAAAATACTGGGTCCCAACTCAGAAGGCAGAGATTCTTTACCAGAAGGGGCAAGCTAAGAATAGGGACTAATATCCTCACCCCAGTATCCTACTCCTAAGAGCAGTGAGTCACTTCAAGAGAAGGGATCTCCAGCCTCTGCCCCTAACACCCCTGAAGCAAGGCAGAGGGTATCCTCAGGCTTTAGAACAGAAAGCTCTGTTCTCCACCTAAGGGAACTAACTTTATTTAGTATAGGAAGTTTGTTCCTAAAAGAACATTATCCAAAACTACAGAGATCTTGAGGGTAAACAACTATTAATAAAAGGAGTCTGGAAGTTCCATGCTTGTAGTATCAGCAAGCAAAGGTACAGACCCTCTAAGTTTAACAGAAAAAGGCAATTAAACCCTTTAAGCACAAGTCTCAAAGACTGGCAACACTTAGCTTCTGCAGAGATCTGACTTGCAATCAGACTGCGAAGGAATTTATGCCCCAGAATGTTGATGAAAAGAAGAGAGCAAGAGGCTAGCAATTGGTGGAGGCTGACTGCTGGGTTTGATAACAATAGAGACAGAGAAGAAGCTTAATGGAGAGATAGAGACAAAGAGAGTAAGGCCAAAACGAAAAATCACCTCTGGTGGTCAGAAAGACTGAGAACATGGCTTTGAGAGGACCGAGGTGTCAGATTCAGCAGACGGAGTTCAAATCAGCTACTAAAAATATGCTCAAAGAACTAAAAGAAACCACGTTGAAAGAATTAAAAGAAAGTACTGTGACGTGTCATCAAATAGAGAATATCATGAAAACACAGGAATTATATAAAATAATCAAATGAAAATTCTGGAGTTGAAATGTACAATAACTGAAATGAAAAGTTCATAGAGAGGCTAAACAATGAGTGGAACGCGCAGAAGAGTCAGAATCAGTCCTTCTGTCTAACAAAGTATTGTGAATCTATGTGAGAAAACATGAGTGCCAGTAAAAAGAGCACAATTACATATTTCTTCTCTTAACTGATGTGAAAAGCAACTGTATAAAATTGTATTATGGTGCCTCAAACATATAGAAATGTACTATATTTGACATAACAGCACAAAGGAGGCAGGTGGAGACGAACTTTATTGCAGTAAGGAAGTAATGTCAGACAGTAAATCATATCTACAGGAGAAAATGAAGAGACTCTGAAATGATAAATAAGATTAGTACAAAAACTGTAAATAAGTCACAAAGTTATATAAAGTAATAATTATAACAATGTATTTTGGGGTTTGTAACATATAGCAGTATGTACGAGGACTGTCCAGAAAACTTTAGCCATAAAAGCCTCTATTTTTGATATTACATGGTTGGATACTTTCCAGACAGCCCTTGTGTAAGAAAAAAAAGAGGGAGCATAAAGTAGAGCTGTATAGGAGTAAAGTTTCTACATATCTCTGGAATTAAGTTAATACAAAACTGAAGTAGATTCTGATTAAGTTAAGATGTATAATGTAAACCTTAGAGCAATCACTAAGAAAATAACTTTAAAAAAGTTTAAAAATAATTTTAAAATTTAAATTTTACACTAGAAAATATTCAATTAACGCAAAAAAAAGCAGTAAAAAAGGTACAGAGAGACCAAAAAAAATGACATATAGAAAGCAAAAAGTAAAATGGCAAACAAATCTAACCATATCAGTAACAGTAAATGTCAATGGATTAAACAATACAATCAAGCGGCAAGGACTGCAGGACTGGGTTAAAAAAGAACAAGATCTAACTAAACGCTGTCTATAGAAGACACATTTTAGATTCAAAGACACAAATAAGATGAAAGTAAGTGGATGGAAAAAGACACCATGCAAACAACCATAAAAGAACTGGAGTATATATACCAGTATCAGGAACCTCTAAAATGTTTTTAGAGGTGAAGAGAAACATTGTATAACAATTAAAGGGCCAATTCATCAGTAAGATATAAAAATTACAAACTTAAATGCACCTTATAACAGAGCCTCAAAATACATGAAGCAAAACTGACAGAATCAAAGGGAGAAATAATCAGTCCAACAATAACTGAAGACTGCAATACTTCATTTTCAATAAAGACCAGAACTAAGCAGAAAATTAATAAGGAAATAGAAAAACCAAAACACTACAAACCAACTAGACCTAATAAACATCTAGAGCTCAACCTGTGGGTCGCAACCCCTTTGGGGGTCGAACGACCCTTTCACAGGGGTCACCTAAGACCATCGGAAAACACATATCAGCTATTTACATTACGATTCATAACAGTAGCAACATTACAGTTATGAAGTAGCAACGAAAATAATGTTATGGGGGTCACCACAACATGAGGAACTGTATTACAGGGTCGCGGCATTAGGAAGGTTGAGAACCGCTGATCTAGAGAATACTCGATCCAACAACAGAATACACATTCTTCTAAAGCACAAATGGAACATTCTCCAGGACAGACCACATAGTAGACCATAAAAGAAGCATCAACAAATTAAAAACGGATTTAAAACATAGGAAGTATGTTTTCTGATCACAAAAGAATTAGAAATCAATTACAGAAAGAAACTTGGGAAATTCACAAATGTGTAAGCATTAATATACTCCTAAATCACCAATAGTTCAAAAGGAGACATCAAAAGGAAAATTAGAAAACTCGAGATGAATAAAAACAAAAACAATGTATCAAAACTTAGGAGATAGGAACATAACATTGAAAACAACAGATAAAACTCATGGACACAATCAATAATTTAGTAGTTACCTGAGGGTAAGGGGAGAGGGGCATGGGGAAGAAGGGACACCCCCTCACATCCATCAGAATAGCAAAAATAAATACTAATGATTCCAATTATTGGTGAGGATGTAGAGCTATGGGAACTCTCATACACTGTTCATGGGAATGTAAACTGTTACAACCACTTGTAGAAACTGGCAGTATCTCCTAAAGGTAAATACACACAAGCTCTATAAACCAGTAAATTTACCATTAGATACATACTCAACAGATATTAATAAGTACATCAAGAGACAGGTATAAATATGTTAATACAGCATTATTAGTAAAGAAGTGGGAACAATCCAAATTTCCATCAGCAGATTTTATAAACTGTGGTATGCACATACAAAGTAACATTACAAAGCGATGAAAATGAACTACAGTTACAGGAATTAACAGAATGAATCGCAAAAACATCATGTGGAGCAAAAGTAGCTAGGAACAAAGCATATCCATGAATCCATGCATGTAAGGTTCAAAAGCAGGCATAATAACTAAGTCAGAACAGTGATTACTTTGGGAAGAAAGGAGAAGGTAGTGACTGATGGGGACAGGAAGAGGGCTTCGGAAGTGATGGCAATATTCTATGTTGGCTTAATGACCATTATACAGATTGTGGTTTACAACAATTCACTGAGCATTAATTTATGTGTGGTTTTTCTGTGTTATGCTTCAATAATGAACAGTAAAACACCATACAAAATTTAAAAATAAAATAAATTGAATCAGTAAAATTCGAGTACTTAAATTTTAGAGGGTAGTAACTTTTAAAGACATACTTAAAAACACCAAAAGGAAAAACTGTTACTACATTTAATAAAAGTATAAAACTTTATACAATGAAAATATATAAATATATAAAAAGAAAAAACATGATGGAGAAAATGGTTCCATCAAATATAACAAGGACTGACATCACAATCATATAGTCTAGATAGACTTAGACTTCAAGAAAATTTGGCAATGGGCTTTTAATAAAAATATTAAGTTCAAACTCACTAGCAACTGAAACATACCAACTGAAACAAGAAAATACCACTTAATAGTTACACAGAAGGAAAACTGCTGAATCCCTTCCTCTGGGGAATCCTTTGTTCATACCTCTGTGATAGAAATACAATTTCCTCCCTTCCCACTTCTCCTTTTTAGAGAATCTGCCTTCACAGCACTGGAAAGGGTTTGTTCTGTGATTCACAAGAGAATAGTGCTATCAAATTCTTGAATTTCCACTTTCTACTTCAGTCCTCTTGAGGCCTAACTGGGTTCTAAGGAATACTCAGCTCTACATCCTTCTAATAAATCTGTTTTGCTTAAGTTTGTTTCCAGCAACCAAACCCACAAACAGCACCTTGATATGCTATAACTATTCTGTTTATATCAGAAGCTGAAAAGTTACAGATTGTTTTATCTGACCCACTGGGTGTTTTTTAAAAGTATGAATTACAAAAATTAAATTATATAGTCTTCCTCACTGGACTGTGACTGAGCTGCTGGAAGGCAAAGCCCGTATGTTTTATATCTTTGTTTTCCCAGTGCTAGGCTCTAGGTTCAAAAATTCTTACTGAATGAATAAACAAACTATGTCAGTAAGGTTCCTACCAAACTCTAAAGTTGTGACAACTGATTCATCCCTGAGAAGCCAATAATAGACTTTAAAATCCTAGTTAACCAATTAGGAAAACAGTAACAACAATACACAAGTTTAAATGACATCAAAATACTCATCCCCATTTGCTCAGTAAACTAAATTCTTGAAACGTATACTAAAGAAGTAATTCAAAGAAAGAAAAATTATTATATGCATAATAAATGCCACAATAGTATAGTGTGAAAAAGAAATAAGACTAAAATTATGATTAAGTTTTATTACAGCTACCAACTAAATGAGTTAATATACATTCATTTTAAAGATAATTATGAATGATGGAATGATGTGCTATATGGAAACATGTACAGGTGAGGTAATGTAACTCAAATGTTACTTTTCAATGACTCTCTAACATGAACTTGCTTTTTTTGTCTCTGCTTTCTCAAAAGAAAAAAATCACTAATGCACAAACACACACACCACCAACAGCAAGTAACCTGACAAAGGTTACAGCTCAGAAGGGATGGAGAATTAAAGACCTTCATATCAGACCTGCAACAATAAACTGTATAGAAGAAGACATTGGTACTAAACTTATAGACCTAGGACTCAAGGAGGACTTCATGAACCTGTCCTCAAAGGCAAGGGAAATAAAAGCAAAAATAAATGAATGGGACTATATCAAACTAAAAAGCTTCTGCACAGCAACAAGGCAAAGAGACAGTCAACTGAATGGGAGAAAACATTTGCAAATAACACATCAGGTAAGGGTCTAATATCTAAAATATATAAAGAACTAATAAGACTTAACAACAAAAAGCAAACAACCCAATTAAAAGTGGGCAGAAGAACTAAACAGACACTTCTCCCATGAGGAAATACAAATGGCCAGAAGACATATGAAAAAATGCTCATCCTCATTAGCTTTCAGGGAAATGCAAATCAAAACCACAATGAGATACCACCTCACACCTGTGAGAATGGCTGTTATCAACAAGACAAGGAATAACAAGTGCTGGAGAGGATGTGGAGAAAAAGGAACTCTGGTACACTGCTGGTGGGAGTGCAAACTGGTATAACCAAGGTGGAAGGCAGTGTGGAGGGTCCTCAGAAAATTGGGAATGGAGCTACCATTTGACCCAGCAATCCCCCTTCTGGGGATCTACCCAAAGAACTTGAAAACCTTTGTCCGCAAAGACTTATGTGCCCCAATGTTCATCACAGCGCTGTTCACAGTGGCCAAAACATGGAAACAACCAAAGTGCCCTGCGACAGATGACTGGATAAAGAAGCTGTGGTACATACACACAATGGAATATTACTCAGCTGTAAGAAAAGATGGAATACTGCCATTTGCGACAAAATGGATGGACCTGGAGATCATCATGCTAAGTGAAATAAGCCGGACAGAAAAAAATAAAGAACTGTATGACTTCATTCATATGCGGAATATAAAACTGAAAGCAAAGAAAAAAGAAATGAACAAATAAATAACCCATGGACACAATCAATAGTTTAATGTTTATTTGGGGACGAGTGGGTCAGGGAGGGGAGAAAGGGAAGGAGGTGGGAGAGGAGGGGGGGAAGCTAAATATAAGGTGATGGAAAGAGAACTCACATTAGGTGGTGAACTTATTATACAACAAGCTGACAATGCACTGTAGAATTGTATGCCTGAAACCTATGTAATCCTTGCTAACAGATGTCACCCCAATAAGTCTAACAATAAAAATGTATTAAAACAAAAAAAGAGAAGGGATGGAGAAAGGATACTAATGGAGGTCTATCTATAGTAAACCCATAATCTTAACCCCTATGCTCCACTGACTCTGTACCCACTAGTAAACACACATTATTAAGCACCTAGTGCACATAAAGCATTCTCTTTGTACAAATAAGAACACAAAAAAACACAGTGCAGGCCCCTTTTACAATTTTCAATGCAGCAGTTTAAAGTATATTTCTGCTCATCAAAGATAAAGCATAAACACTATGAATCCCAATCTAGTGCTTGGTGCTTGCTTACATGTTATAACCATGTCTCATAAATTTGATCAATTCTCAAGTCATAAAACATTACAAGAACTAAAATGATTAAAGTAGTAATTTAGAACATCATTTGAAATCTGCCTCTGTCAACTGACCTCTGCTAGAATTCTTCAACGCCAGGGAGACAATCATGTATGTCAGGTATGATCTAGCCCTAAGTACTTGTTCCCTATTTTTGCCATTTAAACAAAGGAAAAATTTAAATTGCCTAGCACTACTGTATCTACACATAATAGTATTAGTTAACACATTCTAACTGGCTAATGTGCCACAAATTTCTCATTTAATGCTCCCATCTTGTGAAGTAGTTACTACTACCATTCCATCCTACAATCAAGACAATCTATGGACGAGGCATTGAGATTAAGTTACTACAGTAAGTGGCAAAACCCAAACTGGAACCCAGGCCTGACAAAGATGTGCTTGTAACTGTTACTTACAGTACATTATGTTACACTAACTTTCTACATACTAATTATTTTAACGTATGTTTATCAATATCCAAAAACTAAATATAATGCTGGGAACTAGCTCAGAGAGGTACAGAAACACTGAGGCAAGAGAAACAGGGGCCAGGGACTTGCAGAGTGCTGTCACTTATTAGCTTTTTAGTTTTGTTGTAAAACTATAACATAAATTTCTTTCTAATAATGAGAATGAGAAATGACCAGAGAAAATAAACTAAAGCAATGGATTATTTGGATTAAATACATGTTCAGTGTTAGATCTGCAATCCTTTGGTTAAGTACAAAGCACTAGAGTATATAGTTAAGAGCAGTAATTCCTAGGATGAGTTCAACCCTACCTAGGTGAAAAATACATGCCCATTTCGTGCACTGCTGATATATGAGCTGAGTACAATACTTCAAATAATAATTTGGCAGCCTTTATCAAAAGTCCTAAAATTGCTTTATACTTTTTGCCCTGATTATTCCATCACTGGGAATCACATTAAGAAATACCGGGGTGGGGGGAGAGCTTTTACCCAAAGATATTCATATATCATTATCTATAACGGACAAAAAATTAGATCAAAATTAAAAAGAAATAACACAAATAACTACCTATAGCGGTAGGTGTTTTTTGTTCAGCATGATCCCTTCCTCAGAAAAACTACCACTCACCTAATCTGTGTGATCTTAAGGGGACTGTATATTTTTACTTTTTGTTGGTTCCCCAACTTACCCCCCCACACACACACACAGCCATAGCAGCTACCTTCATCACCCAGGTCCCAATAACTGGTTTGGGACTAACAATTAGAATATGGCAGCATCAACCCAAAACTGACATATGGACATCAGAAAAGAGAAGATGTTCAAGTGGAATCACTAAGGTAAGTAGTATGTGTGTAAGGCACTAGAAGCAAGAGGCCAGGAGACCCCAGAAATGGAGACAAAAGAGGCTCAATGATTATTTCAGATCTTGCATTGAGATCTGAGCTGTTTCCAAAGCCATTTCAATTTCTTCCCTATACACAATTTCCAGTTATGTGAACGAATAAAATACTTTTAATTTACCAAAAATTGTGTTAACTTTTTATCACAGGTAAGCAAAAGCATCATGACTAACACACCACCTAAAGAAGAACAGCTAAGTAAATTATTTTACATCTACTCAGCAGTTACCTTGCGTGTAACTGTTAAGAGCATGTAATCAGGAGCCTAGTCTGAATCCGGGCTCTGATTCTCTATATGTCCTTGCGTAAATTACTTAAACTGTCTGTGCCTCAATTTCTTCATCCTTAAAATAGGGAGAAAGCAGTACAGTATATGACTGTTAGAAGTAAATGAATTATTATTTACAAAGTGCCTTAAAGAGGGCTTAATGTTAGTAAGTATATGTACTTTTAAATAAGTAAAAAAAGTAACAAAGTTGATTAAATCATATAATTACAGTGATTTTTTAAAAAAATCTGTACATAGAAAACTATATTTTTTAAGAAGCAAGCATATACAATTTATCAAGGAAAAAAAAAAGAAACTCGTCTTAGGTCTGATGAGAGACAGGATAAATCTGGCTTCAAACAAACTTGTATGGCCTCCCCCAGTGGCACCATATTTATCTCAGGAAGCACACAAGAGATCTGACAATTAAGTTCCCATACTCATCCCAGAAAAAGTGCCACATACCTCATTGCCGAATTATCACTACAGTCATCTTCAAAGTATTCCCCTGGGGAAGCTATGCACTGATGCCAGCATCCAGCCCACCCTTCAAAGCAATTTTGGAACTCTTTTTCTGGAACAGCCATCAGAGCTGTCATCATATTACCCCTAATGTCATGAATGTCATCAAAATGTCTTCCTTTCAATATTTCTTTTATCTTCGGGTAAAGAAAAAAGGTCATTGGCCAGATGAGGTAAGTAGGGAGGGTGTTCCAGTACAGTTATATGTTAACTGGCTAAAATACTGCCTCACTTTTGTCATGATGTAAGAGCCAGGAGTTGTTGGAGAAAAGTTCAGGTCATTTTCGTCTAACTTTTTCATGCAGCCTTTTCAGCCCTTCCAACTAGTAAATTTGGTTGACTATTAGTCCAGTTGGTACAAATTCATAACGAACAATCCCTCTGAGATCAAAAAAGGTTACAACATCGTTTTGATTCTTGATTTGGACTGACAGAACTTTTTTGGTCATGGAGAACTGACTGACCTCCACTGGGCACTTTGACGCTTTGTTTCAAGGTCATATTGGTACACCCATGTTTCATCACCAGTGATAACATGGCCCAAAACATCATCTTGCCTCTCCAAAGGTCTTGGCAAACTTCGACTCTGCTTTGCTTTTGTTCATCGGTGAGCTCCTTTGGGACCATTTGTGCACACACTTTTCTCATGCCAAGATCTTCAGTTAAGATTTTCCTGTTTTTCCATCAATGTTTATTTGGTCTGCTATGTTTCTCACAGGCAGCTGACGACTTTTTTTTTTAATTCATTTTTATTGTTAGACTTATTGGGGTGACATCTGTTAGCAAGGATTACATAGGTTTCAGGCATACAAGTCTACAGTGCATTGTCAACTTGTATAATAAGTTCACCACCTAATGTGACTTCTCTTCCCATCACCTTATATTTAGCTTCCCCTCCTCCTCTCCCACCCCTCCTTTCTCCCCTCCCTGACCCACTCATCCCCAAATAAACATTAAACTATTGATTGTGTCCATGGGTTATTTGTTTGTTTGTTCATTTCTTTTTTCTTTGCTTTCAGTTTTATATTCCGCATATGAGTGAAGTCATACAGTTCTTTGTTTTTTCTGTCTGGCTTATTTCACTAAGCTTGATGATCTCCAGGTCCATCCATTTTGTTGCAAATGGCAATATTTCATCTTTTCTTATAGCTGAGTGATATTCCATTGTGTATATGTACCACAGCTTCTTTATCCAGTCATCTGTCGCAGGGCACTTTGGTTGTTTCCATGTTTTGGCCACTGTGAACAGCGCTGCGATGAACATTGGGGTACATAAGTCTTTGCGGACAAAGGTTTTCAGGTTTTTTGAGTATATCCCCAGAGGGATTGCTGGGTCACATGGTAGCTCCATTCCCAATTTTCTGAGGAACCTCCACACTGCCTTCCACAGTGGTTGTACCAGTTTGCACTCCCACCAGCAGTGTACCAGAGTTCCTTTTTCTCCACATCCTCTCCAGCACTTGTTATTCCTTGTCTTGTTGATAAAATAGCCATTCTCACAGGTGTGAGGTGGGATCTCATTGTGGTTTTGATTTGCATTTCCCTGATCAGCTGACGATTTAGACGCACAATTCCACAAATTTTTGCAATGTTTTCATCAGTTCTGCTTGTTACTGGCCACCCTGACCTCTCATCATCAGTGACGCTTTCTCTCCCCTCAGAAAAACATTTACTCCATTTGTACACTGCCATTTTCTCCATGGCATTATCCCCATAAACTTGAACTAACATATCCCTGATTTCACTTCCACTCTTGTCAAGTTTAACAAGAAATTTAATGTTTGTTGCTCTAATTCAAGCTCCGACATTCTCGCAATGGCACACAAAAACACACAACAACAATGAATGCCACTCAGCAAGACACCGCCACACATCAACAGCTGTGAGACAGAGATATACGAAGGTTATGAAACCTTACCTAGTTTGTTTGTACAGTGCTGCCAACGTAAGTGCATGCTGACAAGTTCGTGAACTTAACTGTCAGACCTAGTACACAGTGTCAAGTGTAAAATTACACAATGCATCACATTTAACAATACCAGGATTTACCAGGTTAAAGCTTAAGAATTTAAACCTAGAGGTTGTCCTTTTCTCCAGATAAATTAGTTTCCATGGAACTGCACAAAGTGTGAGTACAACCAATTCTTAATAATCCACATAAAGGAAAAACCACTAATAGTTGGTTTTGTAATGTACCTTTGTAGAATATAGCATTTTTACAATTAAATACAGACATAACTTGTCTTCTTGAAATTCATAAAAGTTCAGACCTTAATAATAAAGATACATTAAGAAGATTTAATGGTTCTAGAGACGTAGACACATTTTAGCTTAGTATTTACACTTGAAAGACAACTTCTCTTTTCTGAAATCCGTATGTCAGCTCTGGGTTGATGCTGCTGTATTCTAACTGTTAATTCTAAACCAACCAATGGGACCTGGAAGATGATTTGTTTCACTTCCTACCACCTGGATCAGCTCTGCATTATCTTTCCACACTATGCTTTGAATTCCTATCAACCTATCAAAAATGTTCTGATTTTCATTACATCTACTAAATAAAACATTACACCAAGGGATTTGTTTCATATGCAATAAAGTAACTAAAACTAAGTGTTTTAAAAAATACTGCTTAAAGCTCTGGCACTCTCAACACCATGGCCTGGAAACCACCAAAAAAACAAACAAACAAACAAACAAAAAACTGCTTAAAGATTGAGCTTCAAGCCTCCTTTCCCTGCCCATAGTGAATACTAGTAAGAGTCAAAGATCTGCCATCTCAATTTTGTTCAGAACTTTATGCACCAGCTTACAGCCTCCACAATTAAGTGGAAAATTCTTTGTTCAAATTCGAATGTTTATTTGTTATGGCTAGAGTGGGCGTATGAGGCCAAAATATTAAAATAAATGACATTCTGATTTAGATTACAATTAAACATGAAAATAAGGTTTTTCCTTAGTGTACCTCTAACATTTTTCATGAAAAGTACTCACATATCTGAAAAAATAAAAAGTAAGTGTGTTTGCACAGCTGCTACAACTTTCTAAACTGGGAGTTTGGTTTTGGGGTTTTTTGTGTATATGTGTTTTTTAATCTTATCTTCACACATGTATAAAACTTATGAAAAAATATTAATGAAAGTTTAGAGGCAAGCTGAATGAGCCCAAAAGACTGATAAGTAAATTAAAATTTGCTAAAGAAAAACAACTAAGAAATTACTCAAAACCAAGTTTCCATATTTTAGGCAATATATCCTAGTAGTTAAAATGCAGACTTGGTTCAAATCTCAGCACTTAACATTTGCTACTCTACATCACACTGGGCAAGCTTTTTCATCAAGTCTGTATGCTTCAGTTTCCTCATTTATAAAATGAGAATAACAGCATACACTTCACAGGGCCATAAGAATTAAATGAATTAACATGTATAAACAATAAATTTCAGCTATCATTGTTACTGCTATCCATATCACTGTCTAAAGTATAACATGCCTAAGAATTACTAAAATAAGCAACTTCCTGGGTCTAATGTATGTGTATATTAACATATATATAATTACTCCATTTTAAAGAAAACTGAACCACCCTTCAACAAAACTTTTTGTTGTGTGTCAAGTCTATCAAAGGCATTCTACTTACTATGGACTGAGAATGCAGAAATGAACAAAATAGAGTCTCTGAATTCCAGACATTTCTGTCTAGCAGGCAACATAAATAAAACTACAGTAAAAGGTAATATGATGTTATGAAACAATCCTTTAGTACACTAAGGAACAACAAAGGCACCTAATTCTGGGGGTCAAACACTTCAGAAATAATCTGAGGACCAACCCTCTAGTTACTTCACTTCAGAGCCCCACACTGTTATTTATGTATTGAGATAGTTTTTAATATATTCATAACAGTGTCTTAGAATGTAGACAATTCAAAAAACAAGATCACCCACCACACTACTTACCATGCTCATAAACTTAAAAATCTCTTGGTAATAATGAAGGTAATAATGACTATCTTCTCTTAAACCAAACCATAACCTTGAAAAGGTCACGCACGTTGTTTCTTCAAAAACATTTATTTCTCTAGTTAAATAAAAGCTATAAACTTTTCTCCAGTTAATTCTGTTAGGACTAATCTCAAAAGAATAATATTTTTGAGCTGGCAGAGAGCTCTGAGAGACTCAACTCCAATCCCCTCATTTTACAGATGAAAAGAAGCCACAAAGTATAATGGGAAAAGCACTAAGTTGAGAGTCAGAAAACTGAATTTTGGTCCCAACTCTCTTACATAAGAGCCTGGACAAATTATCTAAGTTTCCTCATCTGTAAAATGAGAAGTTTGGACTCAATTGCTACCAAGGTCCCTTTCAGCTCTATAATTCTCATTTTATGAAACAGAAGCAGAGATAAGCAACTTGCCCAAGGTCACACAGCCAGTTAATGGCAAAGTAGGGAATACACTTGGATTCCAATTACAATCAATGCACATTTTCATCTGTACCATACTGCTTCTCCTGCTTTATAACACTATGCTCCTAAACTAGTCTTGAGATTTTTGGAAATTATTAATAAGCATGAAAGATTTTATAAAACTAAAAGACTTATTCCTATGGCTCTTCTACAGAAAAATGAGCTTTAAATCCAAATGGAACAAGTACTTGAAGTCTCAAGCTGTGTGTCACTTAGTGCACTTACTAAGCTCACCTCAATAAAGTTAGGGGAATTTATGCTTTATTTTTCACCACCTTTCAGTCCAACTCAAAGAAGAGATTATGTTCCATATAAAATTAAAATATAAATTGTTATAGGTCATGATAAATATTGCATGTATAATTCTCTGGATGAGAATTAAAATTTATCATTTTATTTTCAGTATAAGTAAAAATACTTATACGCATTTTTAAATTCAGGAGAGATCAATTTAAATACATTTCCTTCATGTGCCCTCTTTTCAGACTCTCTAGCTTTAAAATCATTAGAACAGATTAAGCATTATTACTTCTGGAATCACATAAACAATTACAAATAAAAAACTATACAGAGTGTTGATAGTTTCTCTTTCAAAATTGAAAATTACCCGCTACAGTATCCTAAAATTATGTGTCCAAATATATTACAACTCTACTAAACTGTATCATAGGCTGCTAGCATCTGATTCCCTAAAATGCCTTCAAAGCTTATTATATTTCACCAGGAATTTAGCAAGATTTCAGAAAGAATTATAGTGTTGATTCCAAAAAATACCAAAAAATCATCAGAGGAAAAGAACAATAAAAATGTAAAATAGTAATAAAGTCGACAATAGCGTCATGCTACTGACTTAAGAGAATATTCAAAAACATTCATGGATCTACATTTTAAATACATTTTGGGTTTTTGAAAGATACACAGAATGTATACATTTTTAAACTGGATGGGACCTTAAGTAACTTAATCCAGTAGCACCCAAAATAAGAATCTACATAATTTATTTCTGCCTCCCCCCCCAAATGTCCCTATTGTATGCTTTAAATTCTTACAGCTAAATAACTTCAAGAGACAGTTTTTTCCATTGTTGGATAAGTCTACTTTCTATACAGTTTTTAGTCTTGTCAAAAAATTATATTGAATTCAATGTATATCTTCCTTCCTAACTTCCATCTGCTGGTCTACCTTCTAAAATAGCAGAATAAATTTATTCTCTCTTCTATTAATGTTATTGAAATACCTGAAGACAGCTATTATGTTTTCCACCCTTTTAAGTAGTCTTTTCTTTAGGCTAAATGTATGGTCCACAGATTTCTCGTGGGCCCTGGAAACACTTCTGGAATACAATGTATTTCCATATTGCAAGTAACCTTTTAAAAAAACCTGCCACTTGTCATTTCGGTGTAAAATCAAAAAAGAATAAATACGGCTTCTCAAAAAGCTATTAAAATACTCATTCTATTCCAACTACATAGCTATGTAAAACTGGATTTTCTTCACATACCTCAATCAAAACAATCACAACAGATTGATAGCAGAAGCAAAAATCCAGCTGTCTTCTAGTAATTTCTTCCAGAAATTAATTTATAAAAATATAAAACAAAGCCACTGGTCTCACCAAAGTTTTTGTTTTAGACTATTAATTCTTCATTTAAAAATCTGTGAATATGTAATCAGATTGTTATTTTTATACAAACATATTTGAAATAATTTGTAATATAGGAAATGTCAATAGACATAACCACATAAACAAAATCTCTTCAGAGTCCTCAATAATTTTTAAGAGTAAAGGGGTCCTGAGACCAAAAAGGCTAAAGGCAAGCCTAATCCTCAGAGGCAGACTCCCAAACCTCTATGAGGATTTTTGTTTTTGTTTTTGTTTTCCTCTCCCTTTTCTTCTCCCTCTCCCTCTCCCAGCCTCAATACATAAATGTGCCTCTGAAAACATCTCCATCTTGATACTGGGGCTTCATATTCAATTCCTGTTAGCGTAAGTGAAATCCAGACTACAGCTTCAGAATGAATACATAGCCCTAAAGAGCATTAACACTAATTTACATACTAGTTGGTCAAATGCACACATGCACATGCACACACCGTACCTACCGCATTATCTATTCATGAGCTAGAATCCTTAAACATACAACCCTATCCTCTTCCAGCAAGTGACTTCAAGAAATTAAAGGGCTATCTGGTACACCTTTATTTTTAACATCTCCCTACAGGTATTACTAAATCATCTGGAGTCAAATACTTTAATTCTTCTAAGGGTTGCAGTCTGTTAAGTGTGGAAGCAGAGAAAGCAACAATTTACACTGTGATACTATCTTTTTAACCAAACTATTTTTACTATTTACAAAAAATTAAAGCAAATTATTCATATCTGGTAAGATAAAACAAAAGAAAATGCAAGTCTTTTGTATAATCATTAATTTGACTCTTAGCAATAACCCATGTACTGATATGAAAAAAAAAAAAAAAATCTGCTCATCTGGCCAATGACACTAAGTTTTTAGGCTTCAACAAAGTAAAAGTGACCTTCATTTGAAAATGTACTTAATTCCTTAACTTCCTACCTCCTTAATCACACAATTATTAGAAGATAAAATGGGATAGAGAGTACAGGTTTAAAAGACCTAACATGGAATCTATACCTACATTCTGAAAACCGCTCAGAGAACTCCAAGATCGATAAAAAAGCTTTGGGACTCCCAAGGAAAAAAGTAGTCAATACCATATCACACAAATTCCTAAATTCTAACAAATTCCTAAGTGTTATTATATTTAGAATTGTATTTTATTTGTAACTAAACAAGACTATATTAATATGATCATGAGAATAGGGAGAGAAAGGGAGGAAGAGAGTCAAATATGCAGCATTAAAAATAATCATCTTATAATGTCAGATTTTGTTTCAAATATATCAAAACTTCAAAGTAATTTTTACAGATACTTATGGCACATCTTTAAAAAGAGCCCATTTTCAAAGTTAAGTTTTCTTAAAAGTTCATCACATATACAGAGCTGTCCAGAAAGCATCCAGCCATGTAATATGAAAAACAGAGGCATTTATGGCTGCATTCTTCCTGGACAGCCCTCATATAATCATTATATGTGTAAACATACATATGTGTGTATCTCTTTTAAATTTAAATTTTCCTGTTATATATTAAAATAAATTGGCGCAATTTTTCAAGAAACGTTTGTTCTCTCCTTGATACATACAGTCAAGTTCATTTATATTAACAGTTCTTACTAGCAGTCACCAGATGTCAAAGCTCTCTCAATTAACATCGATTTATACAACATACTAAATGTATGCCTGGAAATGATGCTAAACACTTGTTAAAATAAAAACTGAGATCCCACTCAATAGAAAATGTCTCTACCTTGATACCTAGGGCTATTAGTGAAATCTGAGACTATTGCTTCAAGATTAATATATAACCCTAGAAAAGATTAACATAATTTTATTTTACATGCTGGTTGGCCAAAAAGAAATATACAACTGTGGCCATACAGGTACTTGGGGTGAAATATAACTTTCACAAAAGCATGTAGTGTTATTTCATTAATTAACAGAGAGACTCGCTGTTTCATAAAAATTTATTGTAATGTAAATTGCTCGAGAAATTCTGGTTATTTGGAAGTTCAAGCTAAATTACTCCAACCCCTCAGTATTTTTCAAACATCAGGAAAAGGGCAAAATAATACAGAAGTTGTTGTGGTTTGTTTTTTTGTTTTTTTTTAACTAAAGTTGAAGTAAATGCAAAAACTCACAATCTAGATTTTGCAGCCCCCAAATTACTAATACTGATTAGATATTACAGACGAACAATTAAACACTATGTCCTTAGTGTCTAGCACAGTATCTGCCTCCTAGAATGGCTCAATAAATATATCTGAAAAAAGAATGAATGAATGAATGAATGAATGAATGAAAGAAAAAGGTATCGCCTTAAAAAATAGGAAGTCTTTCCCAAAACCATCATTTACTATCACTCTCATTCATAACACTACAATTAAGCATCTTAATGAAACCACAGACAAAAGTAAAAAGCATGCTGAAAGCACCAACTGCTCTACAAAATAAATTTTATTTTTGTTTTTAATTTTATTTTTAAATAATTTTTATATCTATTTTTGGGGTGGTGCTCCCTACAAAATAAATTTTAAAACATTCATTTATGAATTTTTCAGTGCAAAAAAAATCACCAAATGTACTAAATTTGAGCTAGTCAATAAATAAAACTTTTGTCTTCTAGTAATCAGAACTCTGTTGGGGGTGAGATGGAAAGGGGAAAATGTCTGTCAATGTATTCAGCATGTTTAATGGATGCCATAAATCAAACCTTTCCATGAATTTTCTAGAGCAAATTCATGCCAATCTTTGAGCCTATTGTCACTTTCACACATGCTCACAGGAACAAAATGACAAAGAATGTTATGCTGGAATCAGTGGATTGAGGACAGAAAACACTTGATTAACAATTGTCAAGGCTCTGGAGAGTGAAAATACAGATATTTTCAAAATAAATTAATCCCACCGACTCCTACATAAGTCAAAGCTTCTGGTTCCTTTAAATGATTCACTAGACTGCTGGACTTCCAGGCGGGTTTTGTTTTTTTAAAAGGTGGCTACAATTTCCTTGTGTGGACACAACTGGGAGTGAGCAACCCATTTACCAAATGCTGATGAATACTGCTCAACGTGTTCCAGACAAAAGAGCGTTAAACGCGATTCCATGCACATTCTTCCCCCCTAAATGCGTGTTCTCCCAAATTTCATTTTATGTGGTATACTTAAAGTTAAATACAGCAAGTTGAAATTTTAGTTAAAAGCACTCTGGTGTCTTACTAGCTGTGTAACTGCTACATCTGGTGGCAGCACACTTGCATGCAAGATGCCAGAAAACTTAGAAAACAACTGTAACCGATCTGGTGCGTGTTTGCAGTAACCTTTACGCGTACATTTCCCACAAAACCCATGCCCTGTCAGAGAAGAACAGTAGCCTACTTGCAGTCAAGAGAATGCATAAACACACAGGCGGTGATGCCGAAGGAAAGTTGCAACCATCAGAAGAGATGGTTTAAAAAGCCTGCCCACGAGTCAGTCTATCCTTTAAATTGTTCTAGAGAGCCAGGCAAGGGGGTCAAAGTAGGCTTTGATCATTTCAGCGGCTCTCCCCAAAGGGCAAAGACCCTGCAAACGAGGGGCATCCTCCAGGTCCCGGGCAGCAAAGCTCCAGAGGAGGGACCGCCTCTATGGGAGGAGTACGCGAGGGAAGGGGAGGGGGCTCGAGGATGAATGCTTCAACTGGAGGGAAAACCCACCAGAGACCGGAGGCCAGGAGGTTAAGAGTACTGAGTGTACTAGCAAATGGAGCAGAAAGAGGCTCGCGTACGGGGGCAGTCTTCCCACCCTAACAAGACTGGCTCCTAAGAACCCCAAGCGAGTCTGTGCGTCTCGCCCCGTCCCCTCCAGCGCGCACCCCCCTCTCCCGTGTCCTCCGCCACCCGCGAACCGCCACCCACAGCCAGCGCACTACCTCCCTGGAGCCGGGCGGCCTCGCGTCCACCTCGCCACCATCCCCCACCCCGGGGTCGGGAGCAGGAGACCCGGGGGGTCGCGGGGGCCCCAACGCAGGAGGGGAGGCCCGCGAGCGGGCGCGGGCGCGACGGCGCTTACCTTCCCTGGGCCTCCCGGAAGGCGGCGTGTGATTCAGCAGGGACCTGGCCGCCGCCGCCGAGCCCGGGGTTGGAGACGTGGAGAGCTGGGACCAAGATGGCGGCCCCTCCAAACTTCCACTGCTACTTTGGACACTCATCAAGCTACTTTCTGGGAACCCGACTCCCCCCCTGCGGCGGCAGCGGCGGCAACGGCACCGGCATCCGCCTCCGTCATGGCGGGGGCCGCGCTGAGGGCGAGCGAGAGAGCGAGGGCAGGGAGGGGAGAGTCAAGGGGATGGGGGAGGAAGCCGAGAAGGGGGGAGGTGGGGAGGGAAGAGGTGAGGGGAGGAGAGGGGACGGGGAGGAGGAGAGAGGGGAGAAGCGAGCGAGCAGGCTGGCGCGCCGGCGAAGAGGCGGAGGGAAGGAGAGCGGTGGCTGAGGCGTCGAGGGGGCGTCCGCCGGTGCCGGGGTCGAAGCGCGGGCGGAGCGCGGGCTGCGCCGACCGAGGAGACTTCCGCGGGCGGAACCTGCCGGCACCTCTGCAGTGCGTCGGCCCTCGGCGTCGCCCGGGTGGCGGCGGCGGCGGCGGCGGCGGCGGGCAGTGGGTGGCGGCTGAGGCAGCGGGGTAACCTCTGCATCAGTTACAGGCGGCGGCGGCGGCGTCACGCGCCGCCTGTGCAAACACTATCGCGAGGCTCCTGCGCCTCCGGTAGCGGCGGCGGCAGCCGCGGGAGCAAGCATGGGGGAGGGACCTGCCAGGGGTTGGGGGGGTGGGGAGGGAGGGAGAGTGCGGAGGAGGAGACGCGGGCGTCCCTGGCGCACCCGTGGATCGCGGCGCGGGAGCTGCGGGCCGGCTGATTGGCGTGCGCGGGCCGGAGGGAGACGCGCCCCGGCTGCGCCGCTCCGGCTCCGCTGCCACCTGACTCCCCCTCTCCCGCGGAAGCGCGCCTGGCTCCCGACCCACACCCAGCCTGGGGAGAATTGCTTCTGCTCTCTCTGGGCTGTCGTTTCTCACGAGTTTGATGTGATCATTTCTCAAAATGGAACTGAAAAGTTGAGCGTTGCTTCTTTCTTACCCATCTGTACTGTGCAAAAAACCTGTGTGCGCCTCCCAGTCTGCAGAATGGGAGTGATTACCGAATAAAAGCTAAGAAAATATTTCGGGAGTGGAATGTGGAAATAAAACTTTATGAGTGTTTTCTAAAAAAGAATCTATGCCGGTGCTGTGCACAGTATGTGTGGTAGAGCAGTTCTTTATTTTAAAACAGTTAAGTGGGAAATCTAAATGGACAACTTTGATTACTGAATTCACACATTTAGGGAAATTATCCAGTACTCATCTTGTACAAGAGGGTATGGCTTCTAGAAAGTTCCAATTACTTTCCAGTGCCACTGCTGAATTCCAACTACAAAATTCCAAAGCAAAATACAGCATTTGCTAAAATGTATAGATATCAGTGTAGTTTTCTACACACTCACACACGTACAGACACACCAGGTACTGGGTATCGTACATAAAAGAGCAGTCTAAAAGTTCAGGAAAAATACAAGGTTATTGCTCTCTTTTAAACATCAAATTGAATAGAACACTAAAAAGATTATGATATAGAGCAACTGTACAGGATGAGGAAATGGCATGATTACCAGGGGGGAAAAATGTCATTTCTATTTTTTATTTTTATGACTTTGCATTTCTCACAGTTATGTTTTGTTCAGATAAACTATCATATTAGAATAGAACCTTGGTTGTCAGTTATCTCCAGAAGTATTATAATTTTAGTTTTCTTGTGTTTCAGATTCTTTAGTGAGTTTCTAGTCTTGTTCTGCTTTTCAAACTTAATAGGTAGATCTCACTTTCGAAAGGTATAATTGGCATACAAGAAACTGCACATATAGTAGACTCACTGTTAACCGGCACCATGAGGAGCGGTAGATGCCAAATAAATGTAAGTAGACTCTCTGTTAACCGGAAATGAACAACCCGCACTCTCAAGCAACTGGCAAAAATATTGTGGTGGTTGCTTAAGAGTGCTGGTTGCTTGAGTTCTGGTTATAAAGAGTCTACCGTATTTTAAATGTACAATTTGATTAAGTTTTTCCATGTATATACTCCTGAAACCAATTCTACAATCAAGAAAATGAATGTATCCATCAGCGTCCCAAATTTCCTTGACCCTTTTGAGGTTCCTCTTCCACTCTACCCCCACCCCCAAGTAACCACAGATCTGCTTTCTGTCACTTAAATTAGTTTTCATTTTCCAAGACTTTAGATAAACAGAATCATAGTTTGTACTCTTTTGTCTGGCTTCTTTTACTCAACATAATTATTCTGAGATTCATCTACATTGCTGTATTTATCAATACTTGATTTCTTTTTATTGCTGAGTATTCCATTGTATGAATATACCACACTGTGCATTCGCCTGTTGAACATTTGCATTGTTTCCACTTTTTTGTCTATTACATGCTTTTCTTTCTCTTGGATACATACTTAGGACTTTACCATTAGATTTTTATACCAATGTACATGCAGTCCAATGAGAAAACAGATCGTATAACAACAGGTAGATAAGTGTATGTAAATATGTTTTTCTGTATTTTAAAAGAATTAGCTTAGTTGATTGTAGTGAAAAAAGCATTGGACAGAAAGGAAGTCAAGAGACCTGGGTGTTAGTCTCAGCAGGTAACAATCCTTCTTGATTCAATTTCCTCATCTACAAAAAAAAGGTTAGAATTACTAGGTGATCTCTAAAGCTCTTACCAATTCTAAGATTTATACAGAGCTCCCTCTGCTTCTCCCAAGAGAGGTAAAATATATACAAACCCACCCAAAGAGATTTAGTGGTAGGTTATTTTCCTCCCAATTCTCACCGGAGCTTCTGGTTACCTTTATACCAACCTGGGTTACAATGTATGCAGACCGTCTCCTTTTATTTTAAATGGTAACTAGAGGATCACAGCATATACTTAAATTCAATTACTTTAGCTATGTTTTTGTTATGAGTGCTGCCTAGGAAGGAAATTAAATGATTTATTCCTGTTTTCTTGTAGCTTAAGATAAAGATAGTGAACACAGACTTACTTATAAAGAGGTCACTGCCAGCAACAGGGAACTAATTAAATAAACTGTGGCTTAGCCTGAAAATGAAATGTCATGTCATCATTTAAAATCATGTATTCAAAGAACACTGAAAAAGATGATAAAATGTAAGTGAAAAAGTGGGTACGATCCCAGTTTGTAAGTATGCATATCAAATGACTGCAAGGATACACCCAAAAAAGTTGAAAATGATAGCCTAGTGTTGTGAGATTGCATCGTTATTGCTTACGCCTTTATATTTTTTCAAATTTTATATGATTCATGTATTTCTTAAGTTATTTAAATACATAATTTTATAAAATGATTATGATTAATGAAAACCTTTTTTGGGGGGGTTTCCCCTGGCTGGGAATCGAACCCAGGCCGCAGCAGTGAGAGCGCCAAAGCCTTAGCTACTACACCACCAGGGAATCCCCTAATGAAAACTTTTAAGTGGTAAATAGAGGCTCCCCCACACCTTGCGCATGGGTTGGTACATAAACATTCAAAAAAATTTTTGATAGAGAGGTAGATAGAATGGTTAGGGTGATAGCTAGCACAATAGGAAATGATAAAGAAAAGTCAGAAGAGTCCTGATTTGGATACAAAGGAACACCTGTCTCTGTAAGGAAGACAAAATCTCAAGAAGAGGAAGAAAAGATGATTAGAAGGGGTTTGGGGCAAGCTTTCTTGGGGAAATATTTCCAGGGGGAAAGCCAGCATGAAAACACAGCAAGTGAAAGAAGAGTGCAGTAAACCCACCCAGAAAGCATTGGGAAGAGATGGGAGAATGTTCTCTCCCTGAACTGAATGCTCCATGAGGACAGGGACTGAAGGCCTAGTACAGTGTGTGGCAGAGACCAAGGGCTCTGTCAATGCTTGTGGAATGAATGAATGATGAGGATGGATGAGCTGGAATACAGGTGAGGGAGCAATACAGAAGAGGTCTGCAAGGGTCTCCTGATAGAAGGTCATATGCAAAAGGGTAGATCTGAGCCCCGATCTATACACTAATCACAATTTGCAACTATGTTTGTTAAACTCTTTTCTATTTGTATACCATAGTAAAAATATATACAAAGCATCCACTATTACCGATACAATAAATGCATTTTATACCTCTTAACACTTGATTCCTTCTAAATTTGATGAAACAATTCCTAAGCCCCTTTCCCTCAAATCAACCAGCAATGAGCCCAGAGACTGGACGAAGTGTCCTTTCTAAATACTCCTCCATTTACTGGGGTGCTGCAGCCAGGTCATACTGCCCGGAGGGCAGATTGTGTACATCTCTCCCAAATCACAATTCAACCGTGTCACATCGGTAGCTTGAAATTGGCCACGGTAGGAGTATTTATTACTCCAAAGTCAGCAAAAGCTACCAATCAGGGCTTCCTCACCAGCAAACCACTGTTCCCACAGTACAGAGGTCATTGCCGTATTGTTCTGCATTTCCCCACCTTGGCTAATGGGTTAGGGAGGGCAAAGACCTTGTCTGTCATGTTTGCAGTTGTATTCCCAACATCTAGCACCTGCCTGGCATGCAGTTGGTGCCAAACACAAATTTGTTGAATGAGTCAATTACCCACATGCTAGTTAGCAAGCACTTGAGCTCTCTGAACTAACCAGCTGGTAAACCACCGGTTGGCAGCTCTAGTAGAGGAAGGGCCAAATACTCTATCACACCCTCACACGGGCCTTCATTGTCCAGTGTTTTTCGTCTGGTAAAGTTTACTGTCCTTGTTAGTGTTGCCAGATGAAATATCAATTTTGCACGGGCCATACCTACAGTAAAAAATTGTCTGTTGTTTATGTGAAATTCAAATTTAACTGAGCGTCCTATATTTTTATTTGCTAAATCTGGCAATCCCAGCCCTTTTGAACTAAGGAAAAAATAATTAATGAGGTGTTACCTAGTAAAGTTGAAGATTCTATGACCTGGAAATTCCATTCCAAAGGTGGGGGAATATATATATTTTATATAGATGAGGAATTTTCATGTTTGCCAGGAGGTAAGAACAAATATGTCTATAGCACTGCTGTTTATAGCAATACAAAATAAAACCAAACAAATGTTCATCAACAAGAGAATTGATAAACTAAAGTGATGTATATCCACACAATAGGATACTATACAGTTAACATGCTTAGATCTGCTCTTATATGTACAAAAGATTACATTACAAATATTTAGGAAATCAGGAATTCTGGGACTTTTAATCAGAGTGAACTGAGATGTCCACCTTATCTCCTCTGCCTGGACTCACTCCTAGATTAGATTTCCTTCTTTGCCTAAATGTGTGCAGCACACAGATTGGCACTCTAAAGATACCTACCCTACCATCACAACATGTCATCTCAAAAGTCTTTTTTTTTGCTTTTTGGTATGTGGGTAGCTCCCTGACTGGGAATCGAACCCAGGCCGCAGCGCTGACAGCGCCAGCGCCAAAGCCTTAAGCCGCTACACCATCAGGGAGCTCCTCAAAAGTCCTTTTGATGGATGCTTAGACAAGTGACTTTATTGCATTGGATTATAAAGAATTCTCATTTCACTGAGTTTGTTCTACCTGCCCTGCCCAATTCACAAAGCCATTGCTTGAAGATTCAGTTTTCCCAATCCCTGTAGAGATAGTTTCAGGGTTTTGTGCATAATAGCCTAGTTTGCACTTCCTTTGCTCTCTCTTGCAATTGAAAATCATTTCCTTCAGGTTTGTCAACTTATTGACAGCGGGGCTGGAAGCCTGGATTCTCAAAATTGATTCATGTTGCCTAAGGTTAAAAAACTATAATTAACTTTAGAAGAGTATTACCTCCCCCAAAGTGCACTAGGCTGTCCTCCAAGGATATGCTGTTACGAAATGTTTACAAAAACAAAGTACAACAAGCAAACAGTGCTCATATAGCACATTTAAAATCAACAATGTACAGCTTTACAAAGCAGTCTGCTTACAAAAGTGACTAAGAAAACATATAAAACCATTTGTAATCTAGTGTTCCACTTCATTCATCCTAAGTTTTACTGATTAAACCAAAATATAAATTCATTACATCAGAAGAGAGGACAAAGACTCTCAAAACCTGAGGCTAAACTTTGTTTCTGCAATAGAAATTTTTCATAGGCAAAAAAATTTGATGTTTCTTTTTCATAAAAATTAACACCAAACAGTTTTTATTTTTGACACGATCTTCCCAACTGAACAGTTTAAAAACTTTCAAAATCCCTTAATGCTTTCCCAGCAAATAGAAAGTTAGTGTTAAATCTTTCCTCAATACATGGCAAAAATAAGTAGAGACATGTATACCTCATACATATTTAGAAACAATACAAAAATGTCAAATATTGATGAGAATTTCTTCCCCTTTTTCCCCAACAAGAAGCAAAAACGCCACCAGAAAGCCAGAGAAAGGTTTCTGAGATGCAAGTAATATTCTGTTTCTTAATCCAAGTGCTGGTGAGAGGCACGTGTTCAGTTTGTGCAAAGTCATCGAACTCTGTACTTACAATAAAAAGTTTGAAAAAAAAATTTAGGAAAAAGAAACTGGCATTTGTTTTGTTGTTGGTTTTTTTAAAAAATTTTTTTGGCATTTGTGATTCTAAGTATTTATACACACACACACATTTAAGGGAAAATAATTTGTTTAATGAAAAAATGAAAAGGTGTCATTTTTTTTCAAAAGGAAAATGTTAACATAAGGGCAAATGAATGGTGGTTTCTTATGGGGTGAAGAGAAGAAAACAATGTCTTAAAATCAATAAACATACAATGAAATTTCTAAAACTGTCACTATGAGTATTTATCTACTTAACTATTGTTCACTTTGGGCACCTAGTAAAGCAGGTTGTTTGGGAATGGCTTACAGTGGGTATATCCTTCAATTTTGATTATAGTTATGGACTGATAAACAATTCATTTCAGGAAACCCTCGTTGGGCACCTAACCCGGGTAAAGCAATTTGTCAGGTGCTGTGGGACCGCAGGGGTGAGTCAGACACGCAGCTTAGAGCGCAGAGTAAAGAACAGTTAGGCCAGTGACTACCATCAAAGTAGACAATGATCCACGCCAGACGTGAAGTGCAGGTAAATGCGAGCATGTAGAGGCAAAAGAGATCACACTCCAGGTTTCCTAGATGAGGGGAAATTTCAGCTGGGCCTTAAAGTACATCAAAGTGATCTAAATTATTATTACCTTTTCAAGATCCAAAACATATCCATCGGAGTCTTGATCTGGTCCACATACCAACTTAAGACTCTATTCCATTTTTTATTATATCTTCAGTTACATGTAGCTTTGAGCTCCTAGTTCAATCTTCACTTTTTTCCCCGTTTTTTCCTGGTTTAAAGGCCTCAGCACACCTTGCAATCCCACCTAGCACCTTTTCATTTACCACAGGTTTATCCTTGCTCTACGGGTTGGTATGAGATGGAAGGAGACAGGGACACTAGTAACAAAAAATAATTTTCCTTAGTGAAACTGTTACCTACTTCTCAACATGCAAAATTTTATTTTATTATATATTTTTAAATTTATTGATCTATGAAAAAGCGTATCAGGAACATTCTCCGTGGATGTGACACAATTCGATGAATCATAAAACCATGAATCACTGAATCAGAAAAGGAGTTCCTGATTTGGATGGACGATCAGGGTTTAGAAGAGTTGGTGATGTCTAAAATAGACTTTAGTTGGCGACAGATGTAAGCTAATATAAACACTAATATTGAGAGTCCAAAATATTAATAGAACTATAGCAACAATAAAGTCATATTGAAATTTGATTTATAACGATGTGATTTCTTTTGGAAGGCAATTTAGCAATATGGATCAAGAGTCATTTAAAATCATTCCTTTTGGATGCGCTAATTTCATTCTGGGAATCTATTCTAAGGAAATAATTCTAAATTAGAAAAAAAGGGCATTTGTAACTTTTTCACAAAGGTAATTCTATTCAACATGATTTATGATAATAAAAAGTTGCAAATAACCTGAATGTACAATAAAAAGGATGTGGTAATAACTATGGCTCATCTACTTTATAAAATATGACAAGGTCATTAAAATAATTGTGCAGATGTTATAATAATTGAAAAGCACTAGTTTACTCGTAAGATCTTTCAGTGAATAAAGCAGCATATAAAAATTATACACACAATGTAGTATATGTATATATAAAAATGTGTATAGTAAAAAGATTAAAAAGAAATACACTGAAATATTATCAGTGGCTATCTTGGTATAGTAATATAATGTAAGATTTTTGTTGCTGGCCTTAATACTTTTGGATGTTGTTCAAATGTTTTATAAGTATAGTAATTACTTTATGAGAAAAAAACTGTATTTTCTCAAATAACAGGGTTTACAATCCCAGATTAGATTAATGAAGACTCACAAAAGGAAGGATTAATAGAGCATAGGGAAAGAAAAAAATGTATAGTACTTCCTTTTTCATAGAGTTTCCAAAGGTTATTGTTTGGCTTTTAATTGGTAAAATTAAATGAATGTAAGTGTTAAAAGTATTTGTGGAATGCTCTCAGGAAACCACAGCAGAATCAGAGGGAACGTCTACCTTTAAAAATCACAGTAGAAGATAAAAGCAAACAAAACCAAGTCTGCAGAGCAAATGACAACACAGAAAAGAAACAGCATGCACATGTGAAAACAATGGCACAAAAAAAAATGGCAGTAGTGAGACTAAGCATGGTAAGTTTAGTTATTACATTTAGATTCCCTATTAATAGAAAACGTCTCTCAGATTGTGTTAAAAGTTAAAATCCAATACTTTGATGCTATAAAAAATACATATAAATAAAATAACCCAAAAAAGACTAGAAGAAAAGGATGAGTAAAACTGTAGTAAGAAAGCTTGCAATAAATTAGAAGTAGCATTAATAAGTTAACATAGAGTTCAAGGCAAAAAACCTAAAATATGGGAGTTCCCTGGTGGTGTAGTGGTTAAGGCTTCGGTGCTGTCAGTGCTGTGGCCTGGGTTCGATTCCCAGCCAGGGAACTACCCACATACAAAAAAATTAAAAAATGAAAAATAAAAAAATAAAAAAAGGCAAAAAAAACCCCCAAAACCTAAAATATGAATATAAAATATAACATTCTTAAAAGAAAACAGAGGGAAATATCTTCATGACCTACAGGTAGACAAAGGTTTCTTAAACAAGACACAAAAGTGCTAGCCCTAAGGAACAAATTTGAGAGATTGAACTATACTAAGATTATGAATTTCTAATCACTAAAATACTTGTTTTAAGATGGTGAAAGCAAACAGAATGGAATTGTCAATACATATATCTGATAAAGGACACATATTCAGATTATGTAAAACAGTAACAACAAAAGCCTCCTACCAATCCATAATGAAAAGACAAACAATACAGTAGAAAAGTGGTCAAAGACTTGAAGAGTCACTTCACAAAAAAGAATATCCAAATGGCCAAACAACATGTAAAAATGTTAAACATCTTTAGCTAATAAAGAAATACAAACTAAAGCCAAACGAGATACCACCCACAAGAAAGGCTAAAATGGAAGCAACAAAATGTCAGTGTCCCACCAGTGTATGGGATACATTTGGAAAACTGGGGGCAGTAACTACCCAAGCTGAACATATACACATCTTAGAACCCATCAATTTCAGTTTTAGGTACGTTCCCGGCAGAAATGCCTCAAAAGCCGTGTGCAAGGATCTTCAGAAAGCTGCACTGTTCATAGTAGCCACAGACCAGAAACAATCCAAATGGCGGAATAAATACATTATGGAACATTCACACAATGAAATACTATACACAAATGAGGATTAATGAATCACAACCTAACACAGTGACATGGATGAATTGTACAAATGTAATGTTGAACAAAAGAAGAAGACATGAAAGATAACATACTATGTGATTCCTATTATATAAAGTTTAAAAAAAAAGCAAAACCGTTCTATGATGTTAAAAATCAGGACAATGGTTACCCTTGGGGGTATATGGGGGATATCTGGGGGTGTAATGAGGGAGACTTCTGAGATGCTTTTATTTAGGTTCAGGTTACATAGTGTGTTCACTTTGAAAATTCATTTAGCTGTACATTTAGATTTGTACACTTTGGTGCATGTATAGTTTAGTTCAACAAAATGTTTAACATATATAATAAAAATATATACATGTCACAAATACATAAAACCAAATTATGGCAAGTGTCTAGTTAAACTTGTATTCTCATACATTGTTGGTATCAACCACTTTGGAAAGTAATTTGGATATGTGTATAAAACACATATTAACCCTATAACACCCATATAGTCTCATTTCTGAAAATCTTTCCTAAGAAAAAAGTGCAAAATATGGGGGTGGAGGGGCAGAGGGAATTAAGAATAAAAATGTTTATCCCAGAGTTAAAGTCAACTATAACAGATCCTCTTGGTATATTTTTATTTAGCCACAGTTATGACTGTTTGAAAAACTTAAGTGCAACATGACAAAAGCTTATGGTATAATGTAAGGTAAAAAAGGAAAAAGAAAATTATTTATACCCAATTATTATAATTAAATAAAAATATGACTTAGAAGAAAATGACTAGAAAAGAAAACACACAAATAATACATATACAACTTCCCTGCCCAGTCTCTTCCACTGGTATGACTCCAAGAATCCCGTGTGTAATGGTGACTCATAAATCTACATCTCCTGGGAGTTCCCTGGTGGTGTAGCGGCTTAAGGCTTTGGCGCTGGCGCTGTCAGTGCTGCGGCCTGGGTTCGATTCCCAGCCAGGGAGCTACCCACATACTACCAAAAAACAAAACAAAACAAAACAAAAAAAACCTCTCCATCCCATCCCTCTCTCCTGAGCTCCAGGATATTTAAAGAGATCACGACATGTCTTCCCTTGGATGTTCCATGGGTCCCTCTATTTCTTCCTCCTCTAATAGTTAGTTATCTTGGATAGAAAGGTGCCCAGCAATAAGAATAGGGATAGGAATGCAGTTATCCAAACCAGGGATCTGAGAGTCATTCTTGTTTCCCCCCACTCCTCATTCCCCACACACTATCACTTAACCGTTTCCTAAATCCACACTGTCTCCTAAAGAGCCCTTTGAATTCATCCCCATCCATCCATCCATCCATCTACCCTTCTGCCATTGTCTTTATCCTTCTGGGCCTAGATTACTGAAAAAAGCTTTCTAAGTAGTCTTTCGGCCTTCAGTTTCAGTGTCCTTCAGTTTCTATTTGTATATAATATATAATAATACCAAATCTGAGCTTGCTTTTCCACTTCAAAATTATTCTGTGGCTACTCGTAAGTGAATGAATAAAGTTCAAACTCTCTGGCACAACCTATGTGATTCATTTTATCTTTTTAAATCCTGTTATCACCTGCCTGTCTTTCCAGTTTTATACCTGGTTACTTTCTCATGGGAATCCCACACTCCAGCCACACCAAAGTTATTAGAGTGGTCCAACAGGTTATTCGCTGGGATTCACTTCCCTTGCTTTTTTCCACCTCAGAATTCCCTTCTTTCCCTGGTCCATGATCCAAGCCTTTCCTTGCCTGGGAAACCTTCAGGAACCACATTTTTACATGGCTGTGATCATGAGATACACCCAATTTTTCATCTTGTTTTGATCACTCATATTAAAACATCAGCAATTTTTTAGTTTACTAAGCTGCTCTTCATAATTATCATTTAACATGCAATATTCTCTATTTTCTCTGATCCCATAGAATACTGCATATAACGTTCATTACATCACTTATCATTTTATATTGTAAATTTTTATTTTATTTTATTTATTTATTTATTTTTATATGTGGGTAGCTCCCTGGCTGGGAATCGAACCCAGGCCACAGCGCTGACAGCACCGAAGCCTTAGCCGCTACACCACCAGGGAGCTCCCTATATTGTAAATTCTTTAAATGCTCACTTCCCCAATTGGCCATGAATTACTTGAAGGCAGAGATTTTTGTTGTATTTATTTCTATATTCCCAGTACAGAGTCAGCTGCAGAGTAGGAATTCACTAAATGAAAGTGAATGAATGACTGGATCATGGTGGTTGTGTAAATGAAATAAAATAGGTAATATAGTTTTCCTTTTCTCAATTGCCTAAACATTCTGTAGCTACTTTTTCATTTAGATTCTCTATCTTAACCAAAACAAAAGTGGGGTGGGGAGGAGATTTAGAATATAATTTTTAGTAATGTTATAATGCCTTACCACTTTAAATTATTTTTATTTATCAAACGTCTTACAACTTTCAGTTTTGCTTAATATTTATAGCTACAGTGAAGAAAGACAGGAAGAGCATTTATCTCCTGCTCTGTTTGTAACACTCCACCATGACTAACAGTTAGCAGTCCTTATCTTACTAGCCCTTCTAGCAGTACTTGACTCAGCTGATTGCTCCCTTGAACCTCTATCTTTACTTGACCTCTGGAATACTCTCTTGGTGTCCCTCCTCCCTTTATGGCTTCTTTTGATCAGTCCTACTGCTGAACCCTCTGGCTCCTCTTCTGATCCACCAAATATCGAAGCCCACCAAGGCCCAGTCCCTGATTCCTGCTTTTCTCTTCCTGCAGACAGAGACCTCACTCCCTTCGCCGTGGTTCTTAACCCTGCCTGCACATGAGAATCACCCGAGAAGCTTTCAAAATGAAGTACCAAACCAGGCAGGCAGGCCCCCTTTGTATCAGAGCCTCTGGGGGCAGAGCCAGGATTTCATAGGTTTGAAAGTGCTCTCAGGGATTCTAATGTGGGACCAGTACTGAGGATCACATTGGGCAGGTTTAAATGCCATCTCCATGCATATTATTACCGCAGTAAATTTAGTTACCGTGTATCACCTTGAGAGAGGGAGCGAGGGAGGGAAAGCTTTTTCCTTGCAAAGAGAACTTTTAGCATCTACTCTCTTAGCAACTTTCATATATACCACACAGCAGTGTTAACTATAGTCATTATGTTGTACGATACATCAATCCCCAGTACTTACTTACCTTCTAACTCAAAATCTGTACCTTTTGACTTCCTTCATCCAATCCCCCCACCCCCTACCCCCGACTAATCAATAGTCAGTGTAGTTTACACTGTATGAAATATAGTATTGGTCACTCAATAAATAACATAATGGGCTGGGGGCATTTAATAATAAGAGTAAATGTTAATTATCTGAGCCAAAAAAGAATAATCCTGGTTACCATATACATAGAGGAAATGCACCATCGAAACAGGAGACTTTCATTGGTAGGATGGGGGCAGGGAGCCCTGCGTTACACTTCAGACACTTCTGTGGGGGCCCTTGGCATGGAGAACCCTACCTGTCTTGAGTTTAGAGGGGGAGTCACTGGAACGAGAAACCAAATTTGAAACAGAACTGGTCATCAAAAAAAAAAAAAAAAAATGAGGTGTTAAAGATACAAACAAAAGTTTGTCCAGAACCTGTCTCTTCTCAACTAACAAAGTGATGCAAATACAGCAATATTTAGGCTCAAGCCCTCCCCCAAAAGGTATGGGAGCACCATCCACCAAGGGTATGGTATATTTTTCAAATATTTTATTTATATTAATAGCACCAATGTTTTATCAGTAAATACTTTTTAATACTTACCATATGCCAGGTACCATGTAGAGTTTTTACATGCATTATCTAATTTGATCCTAACAATAAACTCCACGAGATAGGCACTATTATTATTCATATTTTACGAATGGGAAAGCTGAGGCTTAAAGGTATTAGGGAGCTCGTCCAAAGCCATGCAGGCATTAAGGGAAGAAATCAGAATTGGAACCCAAGTCTGCTTGAGGCCAAAGTCCCTGCTGTCAATGGATCTGCACGCTGCCTTTTATTTACAGTTGGCCCTCCGTATATGTGGGTTCTGCATCTGAGTAGTCAACCAAACTCAGATGGAAAACGTCCCCCCAAAAGGTACATTGTTGTTGACATATACTATGTATTAGGCCTAAAATGGTTCTGTCTGTACTGAACATGTACGCACTTTTTTCCTCGTCATTATTCCAAAAACAATATAGTGTAACAACTGTTTACATAGCACTCACATTTTATTAGGTATTATAAGTAATCTGTAGATGGTTTAAAGTATATGGAGGACGTGCATAGGTTTTATGCAAATATTACGCCATTTTATATAGGGACCTGAGCACCCATAGATTTTGGTACCTACAGGGTTCCTGGCACCAATCCCCAGGAGATACCAGGGGACAAGTGCATTTCCCTTTCCACAGACACTGCTTTTCAGATTTTGGATGAAATCCATGTCAGGGAGCTTTAGATTGCCACTGGAGCTAAAGGGAAGTATTCTCCTCAGCTTCTCACCCTTTCCGACTTCTTTCTTCACCCCGACTGTCCATATAAGGGAAACAGTGTGAGATCTGGCATACCTGGTGATCACAGTAGTAACAACGTGGTTACAGAACAGGCAGAACAGCAACAGAAAGGTAACTCCAAGCCTCACGATCAAAGTAACCAAGCAAGACATTCAAGCAACGCAACAGCTGAAATGGACTGACAATCAGGGAGCTTTCTAAGGAAACCTACAGAGAAGCTTCAGATCTTACTTATCTAAATAGTCAAAGTGCTGTAATGTGTATTGCTTAATTCTTTTTGTTAAATATTTTATAGACTTATTAAACTGAAGAAATATGTGTGAGTTTAGGCTTTGTACCACTTTCCTGGTTTGGGGTATCAATTTAACTTAATGTTATCAAAACACTTAATGTTTGCGTATTATGTGCCTTTTACACGGATGCCTATTAAATTTTATATATACTTTTTATTGCATTGGATAATTCAGTACATTTGCAGTGCTGTAATTTGGAATGACTCTTTTCAAGGTTCTGAGGTAACTTGCACCTGCTCTAGTTACAGCTTATTTTATAGCCTTATCTAATGATGGATTTGAAGACTATTCTAATATTTATTGTTACACCAGAATGGGTCTTATATTCCATGTAAAAAGATATGGAATGGCACTTGACAACTGTATAGAGAAATTGGCAATGCTGCTCTGATGACAAGCACATTTGTAGTCCTATGACCCATTTATTCATTTCTTTAATAACCTTCATAGTTGTAATGAGTCAACCCTGTCTCTTATTGTAAATTACAGGGCACCCTTTTATTCTCAAAACAAATCAATAAACATATTTTTTTTCTTTCTAGCTCTCAGTTCAAAGACCTAAATTTTTTATAATCTAGCGGTTAAGAGAATCAGACGGATGTGAGTTGGAATCCTGACTAAGAGGAAGAAAAGGTTAGAGAAGGTGTGGATTCTTCCACTGCCCCCACTTGTTCTCTAGACATCTCTCAGAGGCTTTTGAAACATGGCCAGGCTCTTTGCTGCTGTGAGTCTAACATTTAAGCAGCGAGTGCCTTTCATTCCTTTCATGAAAAAAAAAAGAGGAAGGGAAGGAGGAAAAGAGGAAGTAATTTTTGGTTTGACAATCAAGCAGACCGTATTTCTTCTATACATCCATTTCTTTATTCACAAATGAGGAATTTTTAAAGGAGCCATTAAAGAATAGTCATCCTAGAAGGCAGGAGAACACATCCCCTTTCAGGTCTCATTGTCATAGAAATTCAGCTGAGCTGATAAGAAAGAAAGCCTCAGCATATTATTAGTTGTTTTATCCATGTTAGTATCTTTCTTCTTGAGTATGGATAATTGAAATCACAGATCAGCAACATAGTAGCCCTGCAAACTAAAAAGACAAATTGTTTTCTCCTATGATTCCTGGATACAGGAGCAACTGACTGAGAGTCTTGCAACATGTTTCAGCTTGTTGCTTCTGTAGCAGAGTTTTTCTACATTGGTTTAAAAATGAATGACTGTCATTTAGACAAAGATTTGAAACAAACTTCCAGTCATGTACATTCTGCAAATGAGTCACTTGACATGTTAGAAGGACGATGTGGGCATAAAAGCAATGGCAAGAGGAAGTATTTTTTACTTTAATACCAAGTTCTAAGTTAGAGAAGATGCCCCTCATGAGATATAAAACTATAGGGCTAACAAAAATATTGAGAAGTTCAGAGATAATTAATTCTGATGATGATTGCGGAGTTACATTTATACAAATAACAGATTCATTCTGTAAGAAACCTTGAGAAGAGTAAAGTTTCTATTTGGATGATAAACAAGGACAAGAAAAGTCTGCATTTGTTCTGATATTTCAACAGCAGCTGGAAGAGTCAATGTCTCATAAAGAAAACTGTAGCTCAAACAAAATGTAGTATTTTATTATGAGCTGGAAATAAAACATCAAAGTTGGTGGTATAAAATTCTAACATCACCAAGACCCCAAATTGTCAGACTCACAAGTGAAGGCAATGTTGACTTGATTCTTGACTTCAATTAGTATGAGTCACTCCATGTGCTTAAGCCATGAGGTGTACATACACTCGGAGGCGTTAGTGAGCATCTGAGGAATCCAAGGTGAAAAATCAAGCCAACACTTAAACCCAAGCGCTCTAACGTCTTTGTGTGTCTCCAGAATAGACCCTCCACGATGTTAACAGCATCGAGATACTAAATCCTCACCTCTTGCACGTTTCTTCACAATCTGTCATCTGCCTTTGGCCGTACTTTCTACCTTATCCAGCCAGACTTCAGGGTTTGTCCTTTCAAATCCACTCTTGCCAACACAATGAACTTTGTTATTCTTCTGAAAGGTCACTCACTGAATCCACTCTGGATCAGTCCAACCACTGACTGCTCTTACACATGAACGTCTGGATAAAAGAAGTCACCAGACTCTTAAAATTAATGTTAGTAATGGATATCTCTGTGGATAGGTGATGGGGAAATTTCACTTTCTGTACTGATACATGTAGAGGAAATGATGGAATTAGAAAGCCACTTTTGGCAATAAGCTTAACAACTCAGGGAAAAGGCGTCAGTGGATGCTAAATACTAAAGGGTGAAAGTGGAATGAGGAATAGAATTTTACATGGTGTCACATCCCTCAAATGCTAATTGGCTACAAAAGGATGGAAGAGTAATTTTTCAGTTGAGAAACCTGGCAGACTCCATCTGTCAGCGTAAGAAACGTCCAAACCTGTGGAGAATTTCTGTAAGAGTTTATTTGAGCCAAACTGATGACAATTGCCAGGAAGCAAGATCTCAAATGCTCTGGAGAATGACAGTTTGCAGTTCTTTTCTGCGTTTGGAGTTGAAGAAGGAGCTAAGCAAGATTACATGAGGGTGGGAGAAAGCAAGGCTAGGATTGGATTACAGGATGATTAACGAGATTAGTGCTCCCTTGGGGGTAGTTACATCTCCTAGGGGTCTGAAAAAGAGGATTATTTTTGGCATTTCAAAGGTGTGTTAACCTCACTGCACAAGAACAATGGACAGGATTTGCTTAAAAACCCTCTCACTAAAGAAATTATAGCCCTGGGGCATGAGTACCCACCACAACCTGCCCAATGAGAAATTTACGGTCAGATCACGCTGTCAGGGTACTTCCCACTCAAGTCCTTTTTTGTCCAGAGATCTTTAATCCAAAAGTAATTTATTCTTTGCTTATAGTGTGAGATAGGGATCTCAATCAACCTTTTTCACCTGTGATAGGCAGAATAATGGCCTGGCAGAGATGCATGCACCTAAACCTCCAGAAACTGTGTCACCTAACATGGCAAAAGAGATTTTGCAGATGCGAATAAGATTATGAACTTTGAAATGAGATTATTCTGAATTACCTGGACAGGCCCAAACTAATGACATGAGTCCTTAAAAGTGCTGAACCTTTCTTGGCTGTAGTCAGAGGGAAATGGGACTGCAGAAGATGGGTTAGATATAATTGCCATGCACATGCTGGTTTCTGAACTCTCCATTTTGATCCATTGATCAGAATGGATGTCTCTTCCCGATCTATGACCATATTATTTTAACTCCTGTTACTTTACAAAGTTGTTTTCTTTTTTAATGTCTTGAAATCTCTCTCCTTTTAATCGCCATTCCAACCTCTTTATTTAGGACTACATCATTCCTCTCCTCTTTGCTAGCATCTTACCCACTCTCTGTCCCCAGAGCATACTTCTTCGGTTCATTTAGACTTTCTTGCTAGAATGATTTAAAATGCAAATATAATCAGATTTTTCCCATTTAACTCCTTCACGGTCATTCTCCTTCAATACAAAGCCTTAATTCCTTGCTATGGCACATGAGAGTGGCGTGAAATGATGCCGCCTGTCTCACCAGTGTCATCTCCTGCCCTCCCACTACTTCTACTCCAGACACCCAAGAACCTGAAGCTCACCGGGAGCACTGAGTGTGCGTTCGATCTTTTGTATCTTTGGATATGTGGCTCTTCCGCCTGTAGGACCTTCCATTCCCCGTCTAAGCCAGTCAGCACAGCACGTTCAAACCTCAGATGAAGTGGCAACTTTCCTTTACTCATTCCTCACTGTTACACTGGGCCAGCGCCCTCCCGTGCCTTCCCGAACGGCACGGCCGCGCTTGGCGGCTCGCACTCAGGCGCTGTCACTGCAGGGGCCGGGGCGCTCGCCTCTGTCCCTCACCAGGGCACGGAGCCCTCGAACACAGGAGTTGTCTTTCATCCCTGTATCTACAGTACTTAACAGAGTGCTGACAACCTTGTAAGAAGAAGAAGCATGTTAAATATAATAAAATCAGGGCTACCACTTATTAAAACCTAGACTAAGTGCTTTTCGTAATTCAGTAGTTACTAAGTGGCGGATCATACTTCTGTGTTCTGTGAAACTGTGTTTGACTAAAAATAATATTGTCCAGCTCGTTCACTCATCTTATTCACAAGGCTTGGCTACAAGCGACTTTGGGATATTTCCAAAGGAAGAAAGCTTTTTTATGTTGAACGAATTCAAAAGAACATGACTCAGGCTCTAAAAGTAATCCAGAAGAGAATTTCTAAAATATTGTGATTAGGAATGGTATTGTTTGATTATTTTGATAGGCATAATCCTCATTTGAATGCCGGTGGGAACCACTCGGTTCAGTAAAGTGTCCTTCCTCTGCGATCCCACAGCAATGAACACAAACATCTAGCATAGCACATGCTACGTCGTGTGGAAGCGATGAATTTAAGTACCTCGTTTCCATCACCAGTGGTGTTCAGCAGGGGACGACACAGCCCCCTCCCCGGACGTGTTTGGAGAAATTTCTAATTGTCATAACGATGAGGGGAGAGGTGTCCCTCTCATTTAGGGGTTAGGAGGCATAGAGGCAAATATCCTACAATATGCAGGACAGTCTTTTGTAACAAAGAATTACCCTGCCCAAATGCCCACAGTGGCTCCATTAAGAAGCTGGCTTTCAGGAGTTCCCTGGTGGTGTAGTGGCTAAGGTTTTAGCACTGTCAACGCTGCGGCCTGGGTTCGATTCCCAGCCAGGGAGCTACCCACATTAAAAAAAAAAAAAAAAAAAAAAGTTGACTTTATTTATCTTTAATTCCCAGTTGGCTAGGAGATTCCCAGCACTAAAAGCCACTCTGAACTGAAACTACAAAGGAATGGAGGCAGAAAATGTAGTCATAGTTTCTAAGTTATGTGGGCTTAAATAATCGGTCTATTTCTTCGTACTCACCTTTCAGTTACTTTTGTATTTCTTCCTTATATATTGAAAAATGAGTAAGAGAATGATGTCATTAAATTGTATATATATATTTGGTTGTTCCAGGTAAGGTTAATTCTGTTTTTAAAAAAGAAAAAAAAAAAACTTTAGTATTTTTTCCATCAATCCACCTGTATCTCTAGGAGTTTCCTTCATGTTTTGGCATCTTCCTCCAGGAACTGCTCCCATTTGGCATCTTCTAGGAAATAAAATTTCTGGCCTTAAATATGTACTTTTGATACCATTCTTCCAAGGTCCAAGGTCTTAATTGTTTGAACTGATATTCCAGGTGGCTCCCAGATAATACGGTTTCTGTATTATCTCTAAATTCCCTTCCGGTGTTAACGTTCTGTGATTCAATACCATTAAAAGTCTACATTATTTTCACACGTCCTTCCTCAACTTCCTCATGACTCCAAACTCTAATGAGTGTTTACAGTGTGTGCCGGTGCCATGAGTTGAAGTATAAGAGACGAATTTTAAAAGGAGACACAAGACCATTTCATTCACGTGGGCGATATTTTTTGAGCTGCTGGATTTTGGATTCCTGTAATCATAATTTCAGGAAACTGTTCTCCACCGTTCCTTAGATCCATTCCTAGTTTTAAAACAACATTGTTTATTGTCTATGTCTGCTAGAATGTCAACTTTACAAGAGCAAGAACCTCATCAGCTTTGTACTGCATCCCCAGTAGATAGAACTGTATCTGTCCTATAGAAGCGCTCATTCATTATTTGTTGACTAAATGAATAATAAGTAACTTACTACAAGAAGATCTAATCATTTACCAATAAAAAAATACAGGGTGATATATTCACAACAAAAGGACACTTCACACTGAGGGGACATTGTATAACATAGTGTGATCTCTGGTCTGAATTGCAAAGTCATGGAGGGCAAGGAGCAGGAACCCATAGGCCCAACATGAAATATGAAAACAGATAATACTGAGTTATAAGGAGCACTTAAGCATGGTGCAAAGGTCAAGAGAAACTCATTTATCTCTATGTCTGATCTAAGTGAAGAATATCTGGGAGGCTCTCAGCAAAAATAAGATCAATTATAAAGTATTACCTTGAAAAGTCCAAAGTCCATTAGCTTAAGCAATAATCCTAGACACACTTAAAATCTTATTTTACAGAATCCTCATATGCCATTAAGACCCAAGCAAAATATCTCATGGGAGTAATGTTATACAAATGACATACAAAGAACTTAAAACAAATACATTTGCATCATTTGTGTTTAATAGGAACCCATAATTATTTCCATTTTATAAAGGACAAAATAAGGATACTGAAATATAAGTCAACCAGGAAAATCATCTTAAATCAATACCACATCCTAAATGAAATTTCGATGCAACTAGATTAAAGTGAGGGAATTTAAATAAAACTGAAAAATCAATTCAAACACTGATAGTATAATTTTAAGACTTCATCTATTTTCTGATTTTAAAATGTCAATGAGAAGTATGGGGAAAACTTGTGAAAACAACTTACATTTTTCATTGCAAAGTCCCACAGACAGTTGCAAAAGAAATTCTGTCTCTAGGATCTTTAATTCAAAATCACTGTCATGGTAAGTGTTTGAATCTGCAATTGCATTCAGCAGCAAATAACAGAAAAATAACCTTTTTTTTCATGTACCAAGAAAGCTGAAGGGAGACAGTGACATCAGGCTAAGAGCCTTCTATTTTTCTGTACCTCCATCTTAGCATATCCTTTTGCCTTCTTGTTGTCATTTGTGGTCACAAGATGGCTGCTCCTCCTCCAGCATTGCACATGAGTTCCAAGTAGGAAGAAGATGACAAACAGAGGGCAAAAGCCATGTGCCAGCAAAATTTGATACGAGACTTATTAGAAGCCTCCACTCAGTGACTTCTTCCTCAGATTTCATTGACCAGAACTCGTCCCACAAGGCCACCCCTAGCGGCAAGGAGAGCTGTGAAAAGTAGTGTTTTGACCGCACTCTCCCACGGCGTTGGTTTCTGTAGGGTATGTGCACAGTAGACTGTTCCACGTTGATGCAGTATTGAACCTCCACCTGGGAGGCACTGGGTATAAAAGGATGTGAGCCTCAGAGGCAAATTTATCCTGACCCTAATGAACTTAAACTTCAGCTTCCCTCATTTACAAGGGCCCCGCCAAGGCCCTGGGCGATGTCCTGGAAGTATGTTCACAAGGTCATATGTTTTGGTAAAACTTGTACAATTAAACTATTTTAATTGCAATTAATTAATACCTAATTAATACCGCTGTTCTTTTCCACTCTGACTCCCCCACCCTTGTGACACAAGGTGAATGTCGTTGGTTTGGCCATGGGTTTTGTGGAGATCCAGCTAAGTGGAAGCTAAGTTGAGGCTCCATTCAGATTGGATTTAGAAGGGTATGTTAAGAATGTTCATCGTTGAATTATTGCCAGACATGGAAATACTCTTGCTGCTCACTTTCCTAACTCATCTGGCACTATGATGTGAAGGTACGTGGGTCAACATAAACCTTATTCATTAATAAGCAATGATAGCACTTTGGTGACCGACTGTTCAATGTGTGTCTTCAACTCATAATAGATATGTTAGGGAACTGACAAGAAAACTTGAAATATTCTGAAATTCCATATAGGAAACAAGCTAGGTAAAAATTTTCTGAAATTTGACAAGAATCCTAAAATTTTCTATGACATTTCCAATAAATGTAGATGCTGAAAGAAACTTTTCTAAGTTGTCAATAATTTTAAAAAAATTCAAACTTGTTAGTGGAAAACCTGGATTCAAAATTCGAAACCTTCATAGGAAGAGAAAACGACAAGCACACAGCAAAAAATATTTTTTAAAAACAGACGTATGTCAGGCAGTTAATCAAATGTAGGTCGTTTTCTGGATTTTGTGATATTCGTGGTATTTGTCAATTTCTAACATTTAATTTTTGTGTGTGTGATTCCTCTTCTCATTTTAAATAGTCACTTTTGGTCCTAATTTTGTATTCGTTCTATTAACGACTTCCTCTGACCTCCGAATGGGGTAACTTTCAAGCCCCAGACAACCTGCACTGGGCCTTGGGCCTTAGGAACCCAATGAGTTCCCTAACAAGAAGCAATGTCTGTGACCTCTCAACTCTACATGCATGGGGAGAAGAAGGTGCAAGGACGTAGGGCTGGTCAGAGGCGCCCACTTGAAGTGTCCTTTCCCGTGAACTACACAACCTGAGTTCAGTTAGCTTTCCTACACCAAGGTCATTGTCAGCCATTTCACAGCCAGGAGAGGGCCACAGCAAGAGGAAAAGGGGAAATGAGTTTTCGATTCTTTCAGTCTTCACACTGAAAACTAAAGCGCTTGATCCCAGTCCATTTTGTCATTAACCTGTATTAGCAATCTTCCCACGGGGACAGAGGAAGAGGTCTACCCAGCGCGACCAACACCCTTCCCTAAGGGCGTCCTGTGAAACATAATCTCACAAATCTCTGCTCCTTTGGTATAATAAATTGGGGTAATGCTGCTTACTAGAATCTTCTCCAAAGATTCCCAAAGCACACTAGCATCTTTAAAGCTTTGAGAAGTGCAGAAATTTATTGATTTTGATTCCACATTTCTCAGTCTAATTTGACCATAAGATCCCTTTTACCCCAAAATGCATCTTGAGAATTTTTGCTCTAAACAGATATACAAGCATTTTATTGTTACTGTTATTTTCATAATACAATGCAAGCCTTCAAAGGGCATTTGGAGTTTAAAGAGCTCTTGTGAACAAAAGAAATCAACCTGTGACATTGGAATTTAAGGTGCTATGGCCAAAAATGTAAAAATAATTTAAGATGATGTGAGGGGATCATCTGTACACCAAATTCCAACACTTGATGACTGTTCTCTTTGTCATTCATAAGGCAGGTCTTGAGCCTGTTTACAAAAAAGAGGATTATAATGGAGGATATTGCTACTTGATTATATTTTCATGCTATTATTCTCAGATTTGGAATTGATTACCTAACAGATTAATAATACTTTAACACATGCATTTTTTTAGTTACAGAATCTATTCTATGGAATGATTAAGGTGTAAAGTCTGCTAATTCTCCGTGGTTAATAATAAATCCAGTTTAAATCGTTATAAGAAATCTTGTTTAAATTTGCTTTTAAAACATTCTGTTCGGGTATAAACTTGAA